>CM058050.1:10611778-11223556 GCA_030157265.1 Latheticus oryzae
TTCTCGATAATTTAATGACATCACCACCGCAACATCGTTCGTCTTTTGCCATGGATGTACAGGTGAGACCCGAACTGGTCCGCGCTCTTGGCTTCCTCTCTCTGTCGCAATGCTTTTTCTAGTCGGTGTTGGTGTTTTTGAGTGTTTATAATTTTTGAATAAAGCAAATTTTATGGATGCTCGTTTTTCTTTTTCGTTTTTGTTTTGAATGGTGCATGTTTTAGTTGCTGTGTTTGTTTCACAGGGCGAAAATGAATTGAAGGATATGCTCCATAGGGAGTTGTCCATTGTATGGATTTCGCCTACAGCAAATTTGTTGACGTTAATTTTTGACTTCTGTCTCTATATTAGAGATTTTTATATTATTCCGTTCCTATTCAAACCTTTCAAAATCCCATTCATTCTTATACACTACTGCCTCAGACACAATAAATTACACTAAAGGTATGTAAAATTTTTTTCTTTAAGAAAGGAAGTTAATTTTGTACAAATAAACACTTACAAAATACACGAAATTCCAATTTTTGTTTATTTTGGAGAATATTATGCCAATATTCAAATTTTAAGTTGTTCTTCCAAAATAAACAGTTGTTGTAGATAGAGTTATTTCATAATGGTATGGGTGTGTAACTTATACACATTCCTACCATAACAAAACACCTAAGCTTGGTAATGCAAATAGCTTTAAGCTCAGTGTACTGTTTTATTTCAATAAAATTTTCTTAAATGTTGTGGTCCAAGTTTTTGTCCTGGTACAAAGCTCACAAATACTAGACTTTTAATTTGTTTTTAGGAACGCTCTTCCCCTGCCAACAAAGAAACCGGTAATTTGTATAAAGACCTTGTCGAAAAATACGAAGCTCTTCTCGAAGTCCACCGACAGCCAATGCGAACTACGAAACGAAACGATGGCATCTCTCTTCAAGAAGAATTACAAATGTCTGGAGACTTTAACCCATCAAACACCAAAGACACGGATGAGGAAAGTGGCCTTGATAGTCTCAAACCGATTCATACTAAAGCTCGTATGACATTCTCACATACGCCGACTGACTTTTCAGAAGCTGAAACAAGCAGTTCAGGTTTCTCCGATGAAACAAGTAACAAATGTACACAAACAGAAGATAGGCCAGGTAGTTTTCTTTGCACAATCGCTGATGGTGAAGATAGGTTTAGTATTTACAACGATGCTAGCCCCATTACAAGTCGATTTAAGAACCAACCAGAGTATCAAGAGTTGTTCAAAGAGATATTTACTGTTCTTAAAAACACGACGATTAAGGAAATTCCAAAAGTGGCAGACATAACTCCTCCCGCGATACCTTCAGAAGAAGTTTCAAATTTTACTGAAATGGACGACGATTCTCAAAGTGTCGTATCATCAACCATGTCCGAGTTATCAGTATCACAAGCAGAACCCACGACGATTATAGAAAACATAATTCAATCGCAAAATCAACCAATTCCTGAAGTTGACTTACAAGAAAAACCTGAAAGAGTATTGAAACCTTTAGTGCGACAACCGTTAGAATATCTATCAGTGGAAGTTCGAAAACGATCTTCCAGCAGACGCAAAAACAAATATGTTGAAAGATCGGATTCTCCCGTTACGCATATTATTGGAAGTCCTAAAATCAACTATTCAAGTAGGCCATCGTCTGGGAAAAAAAGGCGCGAATTCAAGAACCCTTGTCCGGATAGTGACACGACGTGGAATGGAAATACTATGCAGTTTTGGTCAACTAACAGAAACATTGCGTCACCGACTCCCAGTCAAGGTAGTGGCAAATTCGAGTTTAAACCGAGCTTGGCATCACAGGAGTTGCACAAACTGAAAAAATTGGATTTGTCTTATGCAGAAGTTGTTAGAAAAGCTGATAGCAAGAAGCAAGTGTCCAGACAAAGAAGAAAATAAGTCCGTTTTGTAAATATTATTTTATGTTTCTCAGTTTTATTTTGTGCATCGTCTAAGTATTAGTTTGCTTAAGTTTGCAAACTTTTTGTGCCAATCGTAAAATTTTAGAACTATACTGTATAATCACAAAATTGTGTACGTTAACAGCACTTAGTTTACTATAAACCAAGCAACGTAAGATGTGTGTACATCTTACTTTGCATAGACTTTACATTCCTTTTTTATTTATAGGTTTTCGGAAGAAGGCTCTAGGTTTTTTACTCACTAAAATAATTAAAAAATCGCTACTTTTGTGATTATATTATATTTCAAATAAAACATTCAATCTATTACTATCTTTTTATTTACCAATACATAAGAAAAAAAATTCAAATTTACAAGAGAAAAATTAGCAAAAAAAAATTTACTTTCTCTGAAACAGTACTTTGTGAATTGTTGATAGATCAGGCGTTAATTTGGCAGAGTTGTTAGGACTTAAAACTTCCATAGCGTTTAATCTGTAACAACAAAAAAATACAATAATAAAACAACTACATTTTAAGAAAAGAAACACAACATATTTACCTTCAAAAAACATATAACTTAAATGATTTAAATCAAAACCCTAAAATTAAAAAAGAAAAATAATACAACGCAAATGAAGAGCGACAATTTTTACTTTTTAATCAATAAAAACTGGAAACTTTTTTATAAACGTTACGACCAATGAACAACCTAAAACAAGCGGGTTAGTGGGATAACGCCCATTTTGCATCAAAACTACTGCTACTTAGAAAGAAAGGCGATCTTAAAAACGCCTCACCCACATCCCTTTACTCAATAACTGTACTGCAAAACTTACCCTTGATTATCCATTTTTGTGAGCGCTGGCGCTGTTGGATTATTCAAAGGTCTTTTGTTGACAAGAAGACATTTCATGGGTTGACCATCTAGTTGCCTATTGTGATAAGTATCAACAGCCTTTTGAGCGTCTTTAAGATTTTTGTAGATGACTTCTGCAACGCCGGGTCTAACCAATCGTGCTGCTAATAGTTGCCCAATATCTTCAAATAATTCCTACAAAAACCATTTCAGTTGAAAGCAATCTGTCTGGAGAATACAAAAGAAGTAAGTCTCTTTTTTATGTTGAACGATTAAAATATACAGAGTGAATCATTAAAATAAAATTAATTTTGAGCGTCAGATTGGATTAATATGTCATCCGGAGGTTTGGGAATTTAGAACCATTGAAGATAATCATTTGGGTTGTTACAATTTAGCATAGTTCAAGGCTGAGCCTTTTTTGCAAATAATATGAGAGACGAGTGAAGTTTGTAGATCATTTTCCACTATTAAAAACTCACCCTGTATGCTTGTAATTTGATTTTGTTATTACCTTTACATCATCTTGGGTGACTGTGGGCTGTAGATTGGACACCACAATTCTATGTCCAGCTGGAACAACTACTTTCGTTTTAGGTTGTCCAAAAATTCCGTGAGTTTCTTGCTCAATAGGACTACTATCCAATCTTGAATGAATATTTGAAATTCTCGAAGACCCTTGTAATGTTATTGTTTGCTTTATTGGTGCAACCATCGGCATTTCTTCATCTTCCATTGCATCCAAATCAACGTAAGCGTGTGGTACCCTAACAGGCCTAAATTCAATAAATAAAGTAAACCATTTGACTGATTAAATCTTACTTATTAACAGGGAAATTCTGCCAACTTTGCATTCTTGTTCTATTCTCTAACGATCCAATAAGTTGTGACGCTGTTGTTTTCAACCCTGGTTTTGCCCATTTGTATAAAGACGAATCAAAATTTCTAGTAACAATTTGACCATAAGTTGGCTCAACTTCAATTGTCTGGTTTACAGTCTGAGGAACTCTCATAGAGGGCATTGTTCGTCTAACTACCGTTTTCTTAGGTTGAGAAATCAATCCTAATTCTTTTTGTATAGCCACATTCATGCCAGTAGTTGGTTTGGTTTTATTTGTTACTAGACTGATTTTACCATTGCGGTCAATTTTCTGGAGAATGTTTTGACCAATCACTTTAACATTTCCATTAGTTAATGGAGCTCCATTTCTTCTTTGTCTTATTTTATTCAATTTATTACGAGCATCTTGACCTTTAGCAATTTTTGCTAAAACATCTCGAGCATCTTTCACATTACTACGCTTCTTTTGGATGAGTTTCTGGCGAGCATCTTGAACCTGAGGTTTGACGAAGGGGCGTTTTTTGAAACCCACGGATTTACGGGTTACTTGAGGTTTCTTTTTCGCGGAAACATTAGCTAGAGTGCTGTAAAAAAATGTTAATGAAGACCAAATAAAAACGTTTTGAATTTGTTTCATCAGCATCTTGAAAGAGTTATGAAGTTCTTACCGAATTGGTCGCTTCGCCATTTCTTAATCTTAACACAAAACGACAGAAACAGAATTATCAAATATAACGTAACTGTACTTGGAGAAAATTGATAAATTTATAACACCTAGAAGCAATTATTACACAATTTTAACATCAAACAATTTCAACCAAACTACTGATAAAAATGGAAATGACAGCTGGCGTTGGAAAATGGTAATGCGCATGCGCCTCGAAACATTTTTTTTTGTTCTGTAAATTAATAATTTCTCAACCTAAAATTATGCAACTATAAAAACAATAAAGAAATTATTAAAAAAATTGTTTAAATGTAATCAGTCAAAAATTTATTGTTATGAAATTTTATTATTTTTAGTAATTACTAGTTTGTTTAAATCATCATTTTTTTATTACATTGTAATGTGGTGTTTTGTTTCTGTCAAAAAAGTCAAATAGCGTTGACGTGTTTGTCAACTTTCCCAACCTTGAAAACCTAAGGTTTGATTTGTAGAAGACGAAAGATAAATACTGTAATTTAGTTGATGTAGTTTTTACAAGTCATCGCATTAAATACTCTAAAAATGAGTTTTATTAAAGGACGAGCTTTACATTATGTTTTCAAAGTACCGGACCGAAAACAAACTGCTTTTTTCTACCGGGAAATTTTGGGAATGAAGGTACTGAGACACGAAGAATTTGCTGATGGTTGTGAGGCAGCTTGTAATGGGTAAATATTCCCAATTTTTAATGTTAGTTAAAACATTTGTGTCTATTTTTTTAGACCTTACGCTAATCGTTGGAGCAAAACTATGGTTGGTTATGGTCCAGAGTCGACCCATTTCGCCATAGAATTGACATATAATTATGGAATAAAGTCTTACGAATTAGGCAATGATTTTCGAGGCATTACTATTCGTAGTAGCGAAATATTGCAAAGAGCCAAAGCAAATAATTGGCCCATTTCTTCTGGGAATATTATAGAAGCTCCTGGAGGTTACAAATTCCAAATAATTGATGAACCACAACCTCTAGATTGCGGTAATTCTATAACATTAAGCTTTTTACAAATATTTATTATTCACTTCAGATCCAGTTGAAAAAGTAACTTTGGCATCGTCAAACTTGTCGAAATCTATTGAATACTGGAATGGAATTTTAGGCTTGAAGATATTTAACAAAAGCGATAATAAAGTAGTATTAGGTTTTAAAGAAAATGAAGTCAAATTGGAACTTGAAAGTATTGGAGAATCAGTAGAAAGAGCAAAAGCTTATGGTCGGATTGCTTTTGCTTGTCCTTATGATCAGCAACCGGAAATTGCAAAAAAGATAGAAGAAACTAAACAGACAGTCTTGAAGCCTCTGATTTCTTTAGATACTCCAGGTAAAGCAACAGTTAGAGTTATTATTTTAGCTGATCCTGACGGACATGAAATATGTTTTGTCGACGAAGAAGGTTTCTCTCAACTCTCACAAGTTGACCCTGAAGGAGATAAATTGTTGAACAGATATATTGAAAAAGATCACTCTTAAAAAGTGTTATCGACCTTCACATAGTTTATTTTATGAAATGTAAAAAATATAACAATATAAGATCAATCACCGGATAATCACAGTTTGCTTTTACTTATTTTCCAGTTTACTATTTCCTGCCACCAAATAGGACGACTCATTGAATATGGTGATCGGAAAATTGCTGATTGCAGCCTTTTGTACACCTAAAAACAATAATTATAGATTGTTACTTTTATAGCTATTATCCAAAATAGAAATAATCTTAATTCTTTGCTCAATTGATCTTTAACCGCAAAATATCGGAAAATGTCTCTTTAAAATGTAATTTGTTTTGGTTTATAACTTTTAATGACAGATTGTTGCGTATATGACTCATAGACTGTATAAGAAGACAAAACAAACCTAGAGTTTCTGGTTAGACTATGAACAAGTATAAATATTCAAATATTCCAATTCTACTTTAAGGAGCTTATTTAATAGTTATTGATTGAATGATGAATAGGTAGTTGTTTTCGTTTTTTTATTTACTTTCTTTTGGTATATCATAAGCTATACTTATTTGTTTTGATTTTTGACTTTTCTTAATAATTGTTCAATTATTATCTATCGGAATCTTCTCAGTAAGATATTGTTTCTATGAGTAGTTGACTGGAACCTTTATGGTTAATTTTACTATCAAACTCTTTGACACTTGAAAGTAGTCAAGAAGCAATATTTCATCAAAAAAATCCAGATGAGATCGATCACTTTTCCAAATAAAATTAATATTTTGGAAATTGAAGAAGGTGGGTATGTCTTATGTTATATGAAAAGAAAGCATTTTGAATAGCGGAAACAATGGCGAATTGAAAGTGGGGCATTCCATTTGAAAAAAAAAGCTGGTGTTTGATATTTGTCAACAGTAATATAAGAAAAATTACTGTTTATTTAATCGTTTCTAAATTTTCTTCAGATAATAATGTAGAAAATTATTTCAGCTATTTACATACCAAATTTTATTTCATTAATATAACACAATGAGAAATTATACGTTTTTCTCTGAAAAGTTACGAATGAAAATCAAAAAAAACTCAAAGAATTGAAGACCAATTAAAAAATCACTAAATAACTATATTCAAGCATAATTTAACGTTATAATCTTCAATGCCGATACTAATAGAACATTTGTATAGCTTTTAACTCACTTGACCATCAGACGCTCCTAAGACTGAGTTCAAGATAAAATCAGGCGGTGCGATTGCATCTATCAAAGAAACAGCATCGTCTTTTATCTCAGAACACAATTTCAAAATGGATTCATGTATTAAACGAGAAGGATGAGGCCCTTGCATATAGCCCCCTTCATATAAAGTTCCTATAAATTTCTCTAAATTCCAAAGACCATACAAAGAAAACAATTTCAAAAGAACTATCTTGATACTAACATCAGTTGCCTCGTTAATCACATCCAACATTCTTTGAAGAAAGAAATGCTAAAAAAAGGCACTGAAAATATTTCTGATTATCCTACTCACTTGTATAAAAGCAATTCCTAAACTTTTAGCATAGAAAACTTGGGTGTTATTCTTTGCCCAAAATTCTCCTTCTTTTTGGGTTAAACTGTCTAACTTATCTTTTGTTTGCTTCAAGAGATAGCATACTAGCCATTGGTGGGCATTTATAACGGCTAAATAAAACAAATCAAAATATGTTTTGTTGGAAAGATGAATACTTACTTTCTGGTTTGGAGAGTTCTTCAACAGAATTTGCCGTAAACTTCCAATTGAGTATTTGCAAAGCATTCGTTAAGAAATTGGCTGACTTGAGAGGAGTGGATATTTTAGAACCTTTTTCAATTTCAGGCCATTGTTTAACCAACCAATTGCTAGTTTGTTGGATTAAAACGTGATTTTCACCTTCATAGGTACAGTTTGCATCATGATTGTTTCGTATATCCCCAATACCCGCAGCTATTATAAAATAAAATATTTTTATCTAATGAATTAAAGTTACCTTAATTCATAGTGAAATAGAGTTACATTAATTCACTAGTATAATAAAGTCACTTCAATCCGCTCGATTTATAAATAACTCACCTTTTAAATAACCATGCCCGCCACAAGTTTCCCTGCATTCTTGTATAGCATCTCTGAACACCCACCCAGCCACAGGCTTACACGCCGAAGAAACTACATGCAGTTCCATGCCTAACTCGCTAAGACGTTCTTTTTGATGGCCTATAATTGAGTCTATGGTGAATTGATACATTACTTCTATCAAATATGAAGAGAAAATTCGTAAAACGTAACTAGCAGCTAAATAAGGTATCAATCGAAGTTGCTAAAATTTGAAATCTTAAACTTTTACAATAATTAAATAAGAATCTCAATACATGACTTTGGTATTCCAATATAGGAACTTCATCTTCTCCTTCAGGACCAAATTGTTTCCGTACAGCTGCATATCGAATTGCTATTGTTAAAGCTTTAGAGCCGTAACTTTCACATATTCCAGTAATGTTGACTCGTCCTATGGATAAAGCTCCCAATGCGGCTCCATGTCTATCTTTAGCGTTTTTAAAAGGAGTTACGTATTTACCGTCTGGAGTGACATCTGCGTTTTTATTTAAAAGATATTCACGGGGAATACGATAGTTGTCGAAAATTAAAAACCTAGCAAAGAAAATTACAACTTAAGGTTTTGATTTTTTAAACACTAACCCGTTGTCAATTCCATTGAGTCCAATTTTTTCGCCCATATCCCCAACGGTTACTCCTGGATACGGCAATAAAGTATTAGGGTCTCGAAGAGGGACAACGAACGTATGCAGTCCGCGATCAACGCCATCTACTTGAAGTTGGGCATAAACAACAGCATAAGAAGCCATTTGTCCTAAACCACCAGCCCAACATTTAGCAGCTTCAAAGTCAGGAGTGTTCATTATAAATTGCTGGTTTTGTTTATCGTAAGTTGCAGTAGTTCTCATGCCTTTAGTATTAGTCCCATGACCAATTTCAGTCAAACAGAAACATCCATGAATCTAGAATTTTATAAATGAAAAAAAAATCTGAAAAAATTTAAACTGACTTCTCCATTTTCAGCTCGTTCCAAAATGTTTAAATGCCTCTCTGTCCCTTGACTACGCAATACGCTCGTAAACAAACTCTTTCCGACTGAGTGTTTTATTGAAGACGAAGGACTCAGTTGCATCATCGTTCTTGAAATAACAGGTGTCCGTTTAAGGTCTTCTAACATACTTGTTATTGAAAGAAGATCTATGTCGCTATAAGCAAGAGCTCTTCTTGCTGCTATGCGTCTTTCTTCATCAAAGCTTTGAGTGAGAAGATTATTTTGGTATTCTGGATGATTCTGGAGCACTTGGTGTAGTTCTTTCTAAATGATAAAAAGTTAAATAAATATGATTCCATCTAAAAAAAACTTACTTCAAATTTCACTACATTTTCTGTATCAAGAAAAACTTTCATTTTCTTCCAATCAAATGTTGATTTTTTTCGGTAATAATTCAAAGGACCAGGGGGGAAATCTTTCAGTAAATCAGACATTTTCATCAAATATTTTTCCACTTATTTACAATATTCGCGACTTCTAAAACGACAAAGTATGATGAAACAATGAATTTTAAAAATTAGTTGTCGGATGAACTTTATACTTTTTGTTATGAAAATTGTAAACCTAACCTTGATACTTTTGACTCGTTAAAGACGTTGACCTTAAATAATTTCACTGAATTATTTATAAATTACTAGTTTAAAATTATAAAAACAGTATAAAATATGTATTATTTTAGTAACAGCACAACTAGCAACTTCTATTTAGAACAAGAAGATTAATTAACTTATCAATCTGTGACGCGTTTCAGTAACATTCAAGTAAATTAACTGATAATGATAAGAGAAAACAACTGTTTAAGAAGCGTGAAAACTTTTTTGTATTTATTATCATATTATAAATTCATAGACTGCTCCATCTAGTAGTCTAATCCACAACTAAAATTTTTTCAGATTTTTCATACTTCATAAATAAATTAAAAAAAAAAACACCACAATATAAGTGAGTGAAAAAATACAGTGCTTCAACTGAAAAAAAAGGTATGGTTGTCTCAAGAATGGAAAACTTTATTGTGGTTAAAAAAAAAATACGTTTCATTACTTTGCTGTTGTGAAAAGGGTTAAATACAATGTGCATTTACTTGAGACCATAAATTTTGTCCTGATAAAAGTAATGGTTTGTATACAAGCATGTGTTGGTTTATGTAAATCAGGGGATTTCTTGAGGTTTAGGATGCATTGCTAGTAAACCAGCAATTATTGAAATCAAAAACTTAATGTGCACTTTGCACTAAAACGTATTTTCTTTTGGTCTACTATACAATGTATAATTAGAACGTAGAACACTCTGTACATAAAATCGTACTGTTATACAGGCTGTTTCACCTAAATATCACATTACATATTACACATATCATATTACATTACACAAATGAAAATTTATAGAGTGTGTCCATATTTCGATGCTCACCATTGGGATCTCGGTTATTAGAACAGATAGAACATCAGTTAAATGAGGAATATTTTTCAGAATTTTATGCTCAAGATGAATCTCATTTCAAATTCAATTGAATTTTTTTAGTTTTGAAATTTTTTGGAAAAATTTGTCGATTTTATTTATCATCAATAATTCGATAACGCTTTATGCTACCACTTTCAAACTTTTACGTTGTTAGGACACTTTTTTTAAACAAATATTTTAGTGTCAGCGGGAACCTTCGATTCTCATTTGTTTCTGAGTTATTAGGCTTAACTTTTATTTTTTTTATGGGGATGATATTAAATTTTTGATTACTTAGATAGTTCTTGGAAAAACTTTTCAAAAATGTATGACATGACACTTGAATCTTGATTTCTACAATAGATATTAAAGAAAAATAATTTAACATTGATCAAAATCAATAAGCCATGAAATTTCAACCTCATTGTTAAGCAAATGATAAGCTATGTTACTGGCGACATATAAAAGTTGCTTTAGTTAGAGATGCAAGACTTTGTGAACTAGTTATTACCATTATCTATGCACCATTATTACGACTGATTGATTCAGTCCTTAAAAGTGATTAATTATTGATCATTCAAGCACACAATTCCAATTCTCCCACCAGTACCACTATTAGATGACGATAGTAACATAATTTATCATCTGCTTAACAATGACGCTAAAATTTCATAGTTTTGTGATGTTAAAGGTATTTTCTGCTAATATCTCTTGTATAAACTGAGATTTAAATAACATGTCATACATTTTTGAGAAGTTTTTTTCGAGAACAATTTAAGTAATTAAAAATCCAATATGGTTTCCATAAGAAAAACAAAATATATCAAAACTGAGAGAAACCAGAATGAATTTCAAATGAGATTAATTTTGAGCATTAAATTCTGCAAAACATTCGCCATTTATTCATTGCTCTATCTCTTTTAATAACTGAAATACCAATGGTGAGCATCGAAATATGGGCACGCTGTATAGGACGTATACGTACGACTGTATACGATAATGGGTCAAGTCCTACTCAATCAAAATATTTTCAAAATGGTGGAACTTCCGTTTATATCGGAAGTTGGTATTTACTTTGTTATTTTAAACAGAAAGCTATAATTTTTATTGCTTTTTTCAAATATTTGAATAATTTTAGGCAAGTTTTTATAAGCTTTCCCTATGCCTAAACTTGACCGATTTCGAAAAAACTTTTTTAAATTTTTTTAGATTTGCACCTTTCTCATCAAAAATTTATAACTTTGTCATTTTCAATTAGTTGAAAATAATATTTTGGTGTTTGAAAGAGAAAAGTTTGATCTTTCTTTTAGTATTATTATAATTATAGAAAAAAATACAAATTTCCAAAATTCAAAAAGACATTCGAAGAACTTTAAGTTAATTTTAATGGGAACACCCCAGATTTTTTGTCATAAGATGAAGAAGAATTTTTTTAGCATCGATCTGTATCAATCAATACCTAGAATTGATATTTTTCAAGTTATGTTGAATTTTCATTGTAATCGCGGGAAATTCATTACCTGCTTTAGCATTTTAAAGTTGTTATGGAAACGAGTGAATCCCAAAATTTTTATCCTTAACCGTAGCCGCAGCATCTTTATTTTTGATTAGAGAAAAGAATTAATTTCTCTAGAGAATTCATTATAGTTCTGATTTCTGATTCTTGTTCCAATCTCCAGCAACCCAAAATAAAGCTAAATCAATAATCCAAATATTCATTTTGAATCCACTTAGCAACTATCAAATGTAACAATATTTCATACAATGTTTAAACATTTCATTTGGACAGTCAGTTGGCTTTTAACTTAAGATGATGGAAGTCCAAATCGTCATCTTAAAAGATAGAGAAATAGATGAGCTTTCTGAAAAACAAATTCTCGCACCAACGTATAACATGGATAAACTTCACCAATTTTTTTTTTTTATTAACAGCTCATTGCAATCAGATATTTAAGTTTATTACGTCAGAAGCGGCGGCAAAATAGCCCGCTTCATTTTATTATAGCAAATTGTCAGTTTTCTAGATCGGATATTGTAAAATATTAGGCTTTTTTTGCAAACTTAAATGTTCATTTGCAAACACAAAATCAAATGCAAATACAATTTTCAAAATTCTGATAAAATTGGTTTCTCCGCCTTAAGATGTAATTATTATTATAAACAGCGCGCAATATAAGATACATTACACACCGTGAGCAATAAGAATGCTGTGTTCCTTTTAATTTGCGCGGCCTAGTTAGGAGTTAGGGCTGTTAGGAACCAACTGAGTTATTAAAAATAATTGTAAGGCATCTTTCTTAATCCTGAACATTTATACGTAACAACATCTAGCATACCTAGACTGAACTATGAAGATTTCTAACTTCTTCAGAACTAACACACTCTTAGCACAAACAAGTCAAATAACTAATGTAATTTCCAAGTAAAGTTTGCAGGTTTGATTAGGTTTACATGAAAGTATCTGTAGCCACTTAAACAAGTCAAAAAATACTTTCACTAGCTGCAACCAACAAAACAAGCGCGTTGTAGCAGTTTTGGTATCCTCGCAGATGAACTACAATTATTAATAACATTCGATAAAAAGCACCATGTAAGAGTGGGATAGAGATTTTTACTTCGTTCACAAACGAGACAAACATTTCGAATCAGTCTTGCCTCAGCATTAGTTGTAAAATGTACACATGTACAAAATCTAAAAGATGATGTGCTTCGTTGATAAGTCCACTGTAAAGTTCAGTCGGTCAATTTGTATGAATATTAATGGATACTAAAACGAAAAGACCTCAACGTATGGAATCGTTACCGAAACGACATCAAACTATTGACGTGATTGACGATGTTATTCATCGGGCACCATCACCATCGCCTAGTTTTCGGCGCGAAAACAGCACTCGATCTCTGAAGATGTGCTACGGGAGCGAAACGGGAAGTCATGTGTCGAGGCCGTTCTCCGATGCGGCTTCCGTACGTTCATGGGCATCAGTGGGGATGGGTTCAACTGATGGGAAAAAAATGATTGTGAGAAAAGTACCCACTTCGCCTGTGGAACTCTTCAATATTGTTAATCCGCCAACGTAAGATTCATATTCATTTTAAAAATAATAACATGATTTGGCAGATTTGAAGCAGATTTGATAGCAAAATGAACAAAAATAAGAGATTACTGAATACCAAAAATTGACAGTTTTTTTTGTTATTTTTAGTCAAAAAATCTATAATAATCGAATGAATATTCTCAGTCTAGTGAAAATTTCAGTTATTTTTGTTATTCAAATAGTTCATAAACCTCAAGATTAGTGTAATTTACAGTTATAAACAGGTGAATCTATCATAAAAATAATAACTCCAGTAGCTTGTTTTCGGATTAACTGTTGATTCAAATCCGGGAGGTGGTGATGAAATTTTCCGAAAAGCTTAGAAAGTTTATTATTGGTATAATTTAGAACCTTAATAGTAAAACATTGATGTATTAAATTTTCTAAAAGCAGTCTAATAAAGAGATTACAAAGCGGATTATAAATCTCCAAATCGCAAGTAAGTGTTGATTCTATATAAAAAAAGGAGATCCAAACGAATATTTGTAATGTTTGTCTCACAAAATTATTACTATCTAAACGTAAACTTTGAAGTGAAAATTAAGCATAAATTACAATATAAGAACACTGAAAGATTTTGAAATCCTCATAAATCAAGAACATGAAAAAACTGAAAATTTGAAAAAGACGAAGCCTTTTTGTAGCTACTAGCAAAATTTCAAAACCTAGTAGATTGGAAAATTTGTATTCAAAATTCAACATTTGTTTTGGGTGATTAATAGTGGTAGCAATTATTGTTTATGTGAATGAGAGAGGTACAGTTAACAAATAGTTCAGTGCGATCATTGAAGAACTAGCTTATACTTTATTAATGGTGCGATTATGGTTAAGTTGGTACTTAACTTTTTAATAGATTCCAGCAAGTAATAATAAAACCAAACCTCGCCAAAATTGCGATTTTGAATTTGAGAATAAAACCATATATCCAGTCAACAAAAGTAGAATAGAAAATTTAAAAAAAAATTGTAAAATTTTACAGGAATGCACTCTAACTAGAAAACTACTAATCAATTGAAAAAAACATCGTACAAGAAAAATTATATAAAGCCCCTGACGATGTTCTTTAATTAATTACTTAAGAATTACATAAAAAGTACAAAATCTGATGTGATTTTATACGTTATTGTTGCGAAAAAACTAACCCAGATTAGTGGTTTTTGTTTTTCAATCTACAGTGTCACAAGTTCACTCTGGATGGATAATAGGGTCAATTTTTGCTTCATACTACACAAAAATAGGACTAAGAAATTTGACTAAACTAGATTAGTTGTCTTTAACATTTCTTTCTTCAAATGTACAAATAGCACATTGACATTCTGTGAATTACCTAAAAAATAGTTTTTTTTTTGACAAAATTGGAAAAAAATATTGCATGGTACTCAAATATTTTTTAAATGTTCAAAATTAATTTATCAAAGTATTTTTGGTATAATTTGGAACAAAAACTGTTCCCTATATCAAATTTTGACTAAAATAAATATTTAAAAAAGTTCCATATGGGGCCAACGTTATTTCTTAATTCTGAAAATTTATGAAAAGGTTTAGTTGAAGTTTGATATAGAGTTCAGATTTTGCTTCAAATTAAATGAAAAATGACAACAACAACAAACGTGATTAAGCGAGGTTCATTTGCTGGTAAATTTAATATTTCTTGCAGGGAACAACTGAAAATGACATTTCTAGACAGGCTTTTGGAAATTTTTTATTGAAAAAAATGTTTCTGATCCAATTTTTTGCACGTGTGTAAAATTAAAACCTAGCGGAAGTTGACATTTTAGAGATTTTTGGCAAATAATTCTTTTTTTAGAATTTCAAAGTTTACCAAACTGGTATCAATTGGTAGATTTTTGAAATATCCACTGTTACAAGTTACTTCTATAATAAATACTTTTCTTCTTCTCCATTTTTTTTTATTTTAATTTTAGTCACAAAAAAAATTGACATGAGCGGTGCAAAGTTATAATAACTTCCAATAATATTTAAAACATTTCCCAAACTCAAATTAATGTAAGATTATAGGGAGACTGTCAGAAACGGCAGTAACTTAAGTAGGCCTCAGTTTTCACACCTTTTCTCAATATTTACCAATTACAAATTTTGTTTTCAGATATTGTCTTAAAACAAAGATATTTTGACAGTTCTTTCATAATCTTACATAGATTTAGTACTGAAAAATATCATGCAAGTAATTCTTTTCAAAAAAGCATTTCATTTCAATTTTTTCAATGATGAGATTTAAATTTTTAAACTTATTAAATCTGAAAAAGAATATTTATTGCCCAAAAAGGCTTAGAATGTTGAATATTTCTAAAATAAACCAGAAATGCCATTTTAATCGTTCCCTGAAAGAAATTTGCCAACAAACGATCGCTGTTAAATCACGTTCGTTGTTGTCATTTTCTATCTGATTTGAAGCAAAAACTAATCCCTATATCAAATTTCAATTACATCTTATAATAAAAAAATTGCTCATATGGAGCTGACTTTAATGGTACGCTGTATAATTTATCGTAAAATTTTGAGCAGGATTCCAGACGAACGGCGTAATTCTAAGTTAGGTCGCTAAGATACCTCGTAGCAGCAACCAATAGCATTGCTAGATGTAAGTCGTTACTATAGCAATTCGTATTTATATCGGTCGCAACTCAACTTAGAATTAGGCGGGAAATCAATATTGCAACTCAATTTTGTCTTAAAATCTGTTATTCTCAAAATATAAAAGTGTTCAATGAAGAATGTCCTCATTATATGTTTATTAAAAATTGTTTCATCTTATTTTTGCGTGCAAATAACCTCGTAAACTTCTGTGGTTTATTTTTGAATTACCTTATAAATTGCTGATATGGCCTTTGACGTCTTACCATTAAAATTCCTTTTTTTTCGTATTTAATTCGACTAAAATTGTCAAAAGGATTTTCCAACAATCGTATTCTCTTTCTAATTTCGAATAAATCACATTTTTTGTATGACGAAACAATCCATAAAGCTAATCGTGACACTTAGACATTCACTTTAAACAATAAAAATATTATCTGATTCATAGAAGTCAGATAATCTAAAAACATAAAATTTAATTTTTTTTTTTATTTTACTTGCTCATTAATTTGTCATTCTAAAAACCGGATGTGAAATTTTCGCATATATTTCACAACAAGTTAAAAGACTAATTTTTGAATTTATTTTTAGCTGAGTGAATTGATGTATTGTTCTGTCGCCTAGAGCTTGTAACCGAAATCTGTAACAAATTTATTATTTTAGCAGACTTTTCAACGGAGGAAAAAATTCAAATTTTTTAATTGCAAATTGGTTTAGCAAAACCGTTGGCTGGTCAGCATCAACGAGAAAATTAGAGGTGAGATTGGCCAACAAGGTCAACAATTAACGTATCCTCGCAGGAAGTAAACGCTTTAGTAACGTATTATTTTGTTAGGGAATGCCATTTGTACATCAAGTATCTAATGATGGCTGCACATAAGAAGGACTTAAAAAAGTAGAACTTTTCGAAAAGAAATGAATGATTAACACTTCATTTGTCACGTGGATGTCTACCTAAATTTACACAATACAATTTAAATATTTACATCTTGTTATAAACAAATTACTTTACACATTTATCATAATTTATTAAGCAATCGTCAAGATGACGTTGATTATTTTTGATTGAGCTTGTTGGATTTTGAATGATAAAATTTCTAGTAGTATAAAATTACTAACACATTTGTGAGGTAATTAAAAAAAATACGTTTTTCATCAAATCCCATCATCCTGGTTTAAGCTCCAGTTTATTATAATAGGTATTTGTTGGAGAAATGACAATAACTTTTAAACAAACATTCTTTACACAACTTTCTGTTTTGATGATTTTATTTTACAAAAATACCAAGAAGCAAATAAACGTAAAATTTTTACGCTTTTATTATTGAAACATTTGAGATTTAACACCGTCATTCAGCCTGCGTAACTATTTAATAAATGAACACGATGTATATCGACTTTTAAAAATATATGGATTCTTAAATTTATTCCAATTTTCACAAGTGGCAAATTGCCAATACCTCGAAACTCTTTCAATACCACTCTAAATAAATTCTCACAACCACTGTTGACAAACTTAATTTACATCTAAAAATGTGGTATTGAAGCCTCGAAATTACTATCAAGTCATATATTAGCGAGAGTACTTTCAATATGGGTGGTCGTAAAGTGCATTTTTATATCAAGCCTAGACCAAGAGTAGATCAACATGGTTTTATTTTTCCTACTTTACTTTTGTAAGTAAATTTGATATAAATGTAAGTGAGTATATCATAATGAATGAATTTCATTTTCCAAATTACGTTCTTATTTTTTTTATTTGTTTTAAGATATCCGTAATTGCATAAACGATTTTAAAATATTGTGCAAATACAAATATATAGGAATTTGTTAAAAAATTGATCAAGGTCTTATGTTATTGCAAAAATTTGAATGCTTCTATGATTAAAAAAGCGGATGAAAAGTACTAAGAGTTTTTTTATTCTGAAATAACCATTATAAATACAATTACAAACAGCATTCCCATTTTTACATTTAAAGATGGAACAAAATTCAGGTAAATTAATGGTTGTATGGAAATTGAAGATTTTTGTGTAAGAGAAGAAATGCTGAATAGTCTATATTTTCCATCCTGTTCAGTTGGGTAAATGGAGTGCTCATAAAATAAAATTTCAAAGATTTTATCAAACTCACAAAAATGTTTATTCCTTAAATCTACAACTAAATGAGTTATTAAAATATTAGCTTTGTCAGGTGAAGGACACTCAAGCGTTTCCTCTATTACGTAAAGTTCAATATAGCATAATTCAAGGGGTGAAACTCAAAGCGATGTACTGTTGCTATGCTTTCTCCAAAGAACACAATTATTGATAGAAATGAGTAATTTAATGACAATTGCAAATGCTTACAACATCAAAAAATCGTGCTGTTTTTACAATTAGAAGAAATTTGAATGCACCTACTCTATAAAAATATGTAAAAAAGAAAATCACTTCTACAAAAACAACTGACTGGAAAAAGGTACAAATGCTGTCAAAATTCTAACAGCCAGACTCAAATCATATAAATCTTCCATGAGACAGAGACTCAGAAAGATTAGTCTTCTATTTCAAATTCCAATTTTAATTGAAATTTCTTTCCAAGTTTTTGAAATGAAAATTCCACTAAAAAATATGCTTGCATCTGTGACACTGTAATTGTTCCAAACCTATGAATAATTACTTCTAGATGTATTTTTTTTAAAGAACCAGGAAACTGAAAAAAATTAATCAAAGACGCCTGAGAATAAGATCACGCTTGATTTTCATTGCTATAGACTCATTTGCATAGTGATAAATACAGTTTATCCATTACTTAGTTTATACCTAGAATTCATATATAAAAAATGTAACTGACTCATAACAGTTTTGTCAAGAAATAAGAAACTGAAACAATATTTAAATCCAATCTTTGATGAAAAATGTTCAGCTGATTATGCAAGTGCAAGTCACTGTATGCTTTTATAATTTTTTCCAAATTTTCCAACAAAAATAATATAATTAATGTAAGTGAAAAACTAATCCATTAATAATGAAGTTTAGATAAAAACTGTAATAGTAATTATACCATTATGTAACAACAAAATTACTTACCTACCTACTTAATATAATTAATGCCATTGAGTATATTTTAAAAATTTACAAGCAACTGCGTAAATACATATTTTTGTGGATTTGATTAGTCAGTGATAGAATCACTGCCACAAAATATGAAAATGTGAAACGTAATTGTAAATAATATGTTCGTATCACATGATGAACATGCGACCGGAAATAATGGACAAGGCTGCCGGATTTACGAATGTTAATCTTCCTAATTTCGGACCTTTTTATTTATAGACCTCCGGAGGAGTACCTTTACGACGCCGATAGCGACGACTTCAGTGGCGATGATGAAGATAGCATTTATATCAAGCCGCGAAGACAAACATGGTCAAACAAGTTGCAATTCGTATTGGCTTGCGTCGGCTACAGCGTCGGCTTGGGCTCTGTTTGGAGGTTTCCGTATTTATGTTACAAAAGTGGTGGAGGTAAATTGTAGAAAAATAAGGTCTAGGTGTTAGATTTATCAATTAAAAGTAGGTCATGACCTACCTAACACTTTAACATTATCCGACTTTTCTTCACATTGCTGTGTGCAAGGTCGGAGTGAAGTAATAGTAGGATTGATGTAGTAAAGGTTGACTCATTCATAAATGGTGGGAAATGACAATTCAATTTGACGAGTTAGTCAGAGTAAATATTTCGATTCAAGATTTATTATCAGCTATAAAGTACAAATAAGAATTTTATCAATAATTAATTTGCACTGATTTCGTTATTTAATGACTTAGGAGTGGAAGTTTTTATTTTGAGATGTAGCAATCGTTATCAGATTTATGACAAGTACAGCTGAAGGAATTAAAAAGATCTATCATTTTTAAGTGGCTGTCTACACAGGTGTTTGTACAATTCAGATTTCATAGCAATTATTTTGCTGGAAAAAAATCTTAGTATGTCTCAATTGATAAAGTACGATTGAAGCCACATATTATAAAATAATAGCTATTTATGGTATTAGTGAATAAAGACAAATTTTATTTACCATAAAACAGTTTAATAACGTTTTTGAGTGAATAAAATATTTTTATTCACTTCTTAGGTAATTTATTCACGAAATGTTAATGTACTATTAACGTGAATAAAAATCATCAACCATAGTAACGAAAACCGTAACGCAGATTATCCGCGTTGTCAGTAACAGTGTGAATAAAATGTTGCTATAAACATTTTATTCAGTGTTTTGACTTATTTTATTCATCCTATTGATTAAAATGTCACTTTAATATTAAGATTTGATAGACTGAATGAGCATTTTAATAATTGGAATTGGAAAGAATTTATTTGTTTCTAAAACACCACATACATAAAAAGTAGTAACAATTATTTATTCAATAAAGGTAAAGATGCGAAACATTCTTATTTTGATGACGTATCTCTATATTCCGTGTAAATAAATTTATATTTTTTCTTGCTAAATATAACTATATTATTTTTATCTACAGAATCCCAAACAGTGAATTGTGCATTTTTCTCAGTTCTTCATTTTTTTTTATAATTTATAACATGCTTTAAAGTTTCTTGAAGAAAATTGGGACAATACTGTTTTCATTTTTTTATACATGTTTATCATTAAAAGTCTAATTTCCAAACCGGTTGCTATATTGTTCCAGGCTGCTTAATTCAGAGCTCTTATGGCGAGAATAAGCAAAGTTTCTGACCTCTAGCGGATTTTTTTTGTAATCTTCGAAATGAGAAAAACAATTAATTCTACATTCGTGGATGTTCATGAAAAATTGGTTATTTTTTCTCTTCCAATAAATAATTTCTATATAAAAAACATCGCACCATTTGAAATTTTGCAAATCTATTTACAAACTTTAAAAGGCTAAGATTAAAAAAACATTTATCATCTATAACATTCTAGACAATAGGATGTTCAATTAACAAAAAAAACTTCTATAATTTATAAGCAAACACAATATTAGGCGTCCCTTTTTTCTTCGATTTCTGACGTCTTTCTACTTATTATCTCTTACAATGACTAAGGGTTCTTTTGGATTTTCGCAGATTTTACAAAGGTATGCAATCAATAGACATTCCAGGAAAATCTCTTTGCAGAATATTATCAGTATCGAAAATTATATTTCGTGAGTTGTATTCTTCCCAGTTATATAAGAATAAAAGTTCAAATTTTTTTAAAGCTTTTTACAAGTGCACATGTGGTTTACATAAAAATGACAACCAAGAGAATGTTCATACACAGACGTTATAATTCCACCTCTGAACAGATTCTAATAGCAACTCTTGTTTTCCCTAAAATTGATGTTACTCATCAGCCACCAATTTAAATTTAAAAAGGAGATGTTCTTCCATTATCCATCCAAAGATTCATTGTTAAGTAGATGAGATGCTCTTTCTTATTCACCATGCATATTGCGTCCAAATTAATGAATTAATGTTTCTTAGAACGAAATCAAAATTATTGGTCAAAATCTCTTAGGTTCAAAAAACCTTTTATGAACGCGGCTGCTACATAAAATTAAGATTTCGCATGACAACTCTATATGTATAGTTAAAATTATTATTTCGAGCTCAAAATCTTAATGCTTATTTGATGTTTTCATGTCATGAATTAAGAAAATATGCGGTACTTATGACTGAGTAATGTAGCGCACGCTGCTCCAACTATTATGAATGTTTCTTCCACTAAATGCAAAATTAACATAATCCAAGATACTCATAGCACGACTTACAGATCTGCAATAGCAAAAAGTAATCATTTTTTCCCACTTTGATGATAACTACTACTTTTAGATAACCTGCATAATTATAAGATAAATTTAGAAGCCAATTCATAAGCAAACATTAGAACTAAAGCCAACTGATGTCATCCGTCTTTTTGGTAAACGCTCAAAATCTTATTATAGTAATAATTTTTGAAAAAATCGATTACTCAACATAATTTTGTTGCGTATTAGTTTCGAAAATTAATTTTATTGTAACATTTTAGGAGTTTTCCTCATTCCTTATACCATAATAATGATAGTGTGTGGAGTCCCAATGTTGTATATGGAGCTAGCAGTGGGTCAATACACTGGCAGAGGTCCTATCGGCGCTCTTGGTCACTTATGTCCTTTACTAAAAGGTATTTTTGCTCCAACTTGCAAATATTTATTAAAAATTAATTTACAACAGGGACTGGCTTAGGAAGTGTGGTTATTTCATTTTTGATGTCGACGTATTACAGCGTTATCATTGCTTATGGTATTTACTACTTCTTCACTTCTTTCAAACCAAAACAACCATGGGAAGACTGCTCACATCGATGGAACAACGATGCATGTTGGGTACCCAGTAAATCATCAGCAAACATATCAAAACCAGAAAGTAGCCAAACTCCAGCTGAGCAATTTTACGAGTAAGACGATTTTTTTTTTTTACATAGCGTCACTTTAATCGTTATTTTAGTAAAAAGGTATTACAAATTGGTAAAGGCATCGAAGATTTTGACAGCTTGAGATGGGAATTAGTCGCTTGTTTGATTTGTGCTTGGGTTTTGGTTTACTTTGCTATCTGGAAAAGCATCAAATCGTCAGCGAGAGTCCGATACTTTACTGCAACATTGCCATTTTTACTTATTATAGTATTTTTGGCAAAATCTTTAACTCTTGAAGGAGCAGATAAAGGAATGAGATATTTCTTTAAACCTAAATTTCATCTCCTTCTTGACGCCAAAGTTTGGGTTAACGCTGCCGCACAAACTTTTAATTCAATGGGTATAGCGTTCGGTTCGATGATCTCTTTTGCCAGTTACAGCAAGTACAATAATAATATTTTGCATGATACTTTGGCTGTGTCATTTGTTAATGCTATCACGAGTCTTCTTGTGGGAATTTTTGCTTTTGCTACAATAGGAAACATTGCTTCGGAACAAGGAACTTCCATCGAAGCGGTTATTGATGATGGTCCTGGATTAATTTTTGTAGTTTATCCACAAGCGATGGCTAAAATGCCAGCTGCTCAATTATGGGCAGTTCTTTTCTTTTTTATGCTCATCTGTTTAGCTTTAAACAGCCAAGTAAGGATGAAAAATTTAACGAGTATTGTAAATCTCCTTCATCTAGATATCTTACAGTTCGCTATCGTAGAAGTTGTGGTGACTTCCATTCAAGATGGTTTTCCTGCATGGATCAAAAAGAACCTTGTGTGCCATGAAGTCCTCGTTCTAATCATTTGTGTTGTATCATTAATTTGTGGTTTACCAAATGTGACACAAGTAAGTGAACATTTTTGATTTTGAATAAAATTGCAATAAAGTTTTACAGGGTGGTATTTACTTTTTTCAACTTATTGATCATTATGCTGCCTCCATTTCCATCATGTATTTGGCATTCTTTGAAGTTGTGGCAATTGCTTGGTTTTATGGTGTGAGAAGATTAAGTAAAAACGTTAAAACAATGACCGGACATTACCCAAGCTTCTACTTCAAATTTTGCTGGTTAGTTGCTACGCCTCTTATGATTTTTTCCGTGTGGGTATTTTGCATGATTGATTATGAATCGCCCACGTACAATAACGGCGAATATCATTACCCAATTTGGGCCATTGTCATTGGTTGGATTATATCCGCCCTCTCAATTCTATGCATTCCCATATGCATGGTGTATATCTTTGTCAAGTCGCCAGGAAATACGTTTTTAGAGGTAAATGTTACATTCTGTCTTAGATAATACTTAAATTATATATTTACAGAAACTAAAGACTAGCTTAAAATCTGACCTTTTTGACAAATGTCCTAAATGTGAAGACTTTGACTGTGATTGTGTCATCAAAGAAGATCAAGTCGAGCCAATGTTGGTGATGCACAAACCAAACACTAAAGGCAGTGGTAACACTGCAGTACCTTTTTACATTCCATTAAGTCGTGTTTCAACAATACACAAAATCGATTTGGAGAAAGTTAATCATTTACAAAAACCTTCATTTCCTAGTGTAGATAAAATGCGACAAAATAACTCGAGAGAAGACATTATTAAAAATAACGTTCAAAATGGTACTATTCTTGAAGAAGATCGTTTACAAATGGATGAAGCTAGCGAAAGCAATCGGGAATCGGCAGAATATACGTCACAACTTGAAGTGCATTTAGAAAAGTCTCCAAACAATAACGTACTAAACGGTCAACCAAAAGAAGAGGAACGAAGAGAGAGACCTATGGATGAAAGCAGCTTATAATAAGACAAAAATTGTTAAGGGTTATATTATTTCCCAAATTTTAAGTATCCACAAACGTAATTTTAAGATTAAATCAAGAGAATATTGTGATATAGATAGAATTCTAACTTAATTCCAATATAAAATGAAAAAATAAACAATTCCAAATTTTTAAGTTTGTATGTCTGTACTGTAAAAAGGATTATTTTAAAATGAATCTTGATACCAATATCCTGCACAAATCCGGGAAAAAAACTTATTTTGACAAAAATAAGGCGAATAAAATTCGTGTTTTCGTCAAATGTAATTTTTAGAAAGAAAACTTAATACTCTCAGATGCAAAAACCAAAAATAAAGTGTTCCATTCAAATTCTTGATGTTATCCAATTTTTAACTAACTTCCTTATTGCTTTGACTTTTCGATTGCAATGATGAGCTAAAAAGAAAATCTGAGCGTTTTTCTTGTGTCTAATAGAATGAACTTTGTTACATCGTTGGAACACCGTGTAGTGAAGACTGGCCTATTAGAAGTTTATAGGCAGTGTGCATTCATGCGTCAGCCGCCGTCTGCTGCCAAAATATTGTGATACATTTTGAAATTTCCCGTAAGATTTGTATTAGTGTCTAAATTTATTCCGTTTTTTAACGTTATTAACAAACGTAATTGGAATAAAAAAAATGTCCACGCGACTTATTTATTCAATAAATCTATCTTCAAATTTTACACTTACTGTAACATCATCTTTTGAACTTTTGGTCGCTTTTTTACTTCAAACTGTTAGAAGGACTTTATAAAAAATATATTTCAAGTGAAACGTAGGTTGGTCCTCTGCTTTATAGAGCTCTTGGCAAGCTTTACTTTGAAATATCACTGGAAAATTTCAAATTCGTCAGGTTCATGGCCTATAGGGAACACGTATTTCAATCGAACTGAAATTTTGCATACAGGGGTTCTTGAATTTGTTCTATCGAAGTAAAATAATGACGACTTTACTACACTTTCGCTTATACCGGAAGTCGGTACTAACTTTGTTATTTTAAATAAACACTCTATATATTATTGTATTTTTAATTCCTTGATAAATTTTAATTTAGGTTTAATAACCACTCACGGCATCTAAAATCCATAGTTTTAAAGTTATTTATGTTTTAAAAAAAATTTGCATCTGCAGCGTTCAAAAAAATTAAAAGTATTCAAGAACTAAGTGAGCTGGAAGTCAACTATTTTATTATTCAGTAGACCAAGAATAACTCTATCAACTGCTTATTCATCTGGTTTCAATAATTGTCAAAATCCTGATTCTCAAAGTTAAGAATTTTCAATCAAATATAACTTGATTTTTTTTAATGGAATGACATTGTTCATTTTCTCAAAAACACGTAATGCAATGTCAGTTTTTTTTTATACAGATGGTTTTGGAATTTCATTTAAAATCCAATAAAATTAAGAAAAATATACCATTCCATTTGAAATTGTGAAATTGACCCCTACCATTCTGAAAATATATTAGTTAGATAGATTAATTGATATTACGACCTTGTGCAAAAATTCAGTTTGATACCATTTTTGGTTCTTTGAATACTCTAATAGGACATCACGGTGAGACACCCTATATAGAATACATATAGTAATTTTTGTATTTTTGTTATAATTGCTATTTACTTCAACTCGTTATGAAAACTTTCAAAAATTTCAACTTATCTATCAAAAATAAATGAAAAAATTGACCTTGTTTAAAAGTATTTATGAACTCAAAAGCAAGAAAACATGTTATTAGTTTCCAAAATCTAATTTACATTTGCTTGTTAAAGCTAGGAAAAGTTTTGATCGAATTTTTAGCGAGACAGATTTGATAAAAATGAATCCACTGATAAAGAAGTGGATAGTTTATGGGTTTTAACGAAAATTCAAGTATTGGATCAAGCTACCTGAAAAATCATGTTCTGAAATAGGATCAGAATAGCCGCTGAGCGCATTTGTGTGCGCACAAAATTTTTTAAAGAGCATAAAAAAATAGACAGTAAAATATAAAATTTGAAATTTTTATTTCAATATTATCTTCATAAACAAAATAAATGAATCACCCTGTGCAAAGGTCTAGAAAAAGATATCTAAATAATTAATCAATGTCATCCATTTTCTTACATTGAAAGTTATTCATTTATCTATTATAAAAAAATATAGGCAATCATAAAATAATTAGTTACCTAAGTTATAAAAAGAAACTGTTGTTTTGGCTCATTTGGTCTAGATTGCATTTTTAATAAATCGCTGCATTGGGAAATTGTTTGCAAAGTCAAAGTCCCCAATTCGCCATAAAATAATATTTCGTTGATCATTTTTTCGGCAAAAAGCTTTTGATTTTGATTCATTTTACGTAATTTGTTGCCTACCATGCGACCAAAAATGCTTGAATCATCTTCTGATCGTTCTAATGTTTTACATGCTAATTCACGAACTGGATCATTATAATCCGAATATTTCCTTTTTTTATTAAAATCAAATGTTTCGCTTGTTGATGATGATGGCGCATTTGTTGTTGAATCGTTCTCAGATTCCTGAAAAAAAAAAGTATTTCAGTTGCCAACATCAGGCGAAGAGCCTCTTCTTCAATAAAATTGAAATCACTCAGTTGTAATGTTACATTGTTGAACTCATACCTGTGTAATATTTTCGCTATCGTCTTCTATTTCTAGTTCCTCTTTTTTTATATCTTGTGTTGTGTTACCTAGTTCGACATAAGGAATGTCTTGATTCATTGTGAAAGTTAGCAGGTCATAGTACCACAATTTGGGTTCATAGATATCTTCTAAATTGCCTCCACTTTCGAAAGATTTATTTACTTTTTTAAATTCTCTTCGAAATGCTGATCTTAAAGAATTAATTTTTTTTATAACAAGTTCCTTATTAGCGTCAGGCTCAACTTCTTTCAATTTAGCAACTAGTTTATCATATGCCTGTTTCCGTATTTTTTTGTTGCGATATGCGATATCCTTCACTCTCCAAAGACATGGACTATTTCTATATAAAGTGATAAACTCTTCAACAAACGGTTTACTGTAATTTCTCAAGTCGCACATTCTGCAATACGATAGAGATTTTTATTATCTTTTTTTTTTTAATAAAGATTTGATGACCCACCTTCTGGTTTTATACTCAACTCAACTTGGTAAATTCTCACTTTTTAAAACGAACAAAATAAACGAGGCTCCATAGGAGTTATTTGTACAAACATAATTCAACTCCAGATATTAATAAAGCGGGCTTCAGACGCTCATTTTTATTGTACAACACGTTGATTGGTACGACACGACACATGAGCGTCTGTAAAGGCCCTAAAATGTTAGCGCAAACTTGTCTAAGTATAATGTTTGAACAGCGAATTTAATTTTTATTCACAAGAGCAAAATTTTTTAGCGGATAAAACGTTTTTGAAGGAAAGTCTGATTGTCATAAAAATTACTCGAGAATTAAAGTCATGAAAAAATTTTGTTTGATACCTTTAATTTGAGAGTAACTGTCTTCTGACAGTCAAACTAGAGTTAATCAAAAATATTTTAGTCTGATAACAAATTGAGCTCGAGTGTGTTTTGGAAAGATTAATACATGACTACATTAGACAAAATTTAAACAATTTCTTTTAACCACACAGACTAGCTTTTTACTGTCTTAAATTCTAAGTTCTTAAGTACTTGCAGATAGTACGTCCCTTGAATTGTCTTTGCTGCACATTGTCGTAATGACCTCTTTCCCATAGTCATATTCACTCGATTGATCTTTTTACCAAATATTCCAAATTATCATCATATAAAAGCCTTAGTGTTTTTTTAGTCCGAGAGCCGGCAATACTAAATGTCCTGTCATCGCGGAATTGAAAAATTTCTATGTAGATCGATTGTAAACACTTATACGAACAAAATAAGCTTGGTCAGCCTAAGTTCAATTAGCCGAAAGTACCTATTTTTTATCAAATTAACAAAAGCAAAAAAATAATGTTTTACCGTCATTGCGGAAATTAATGATTATTAGATCATTTGATAGGAAATTTTGTGCTCCTTTTGAAAAACTCGATCTGCCAAATTATATTCAGCCGGAAAAGTCTGTCATACCTATCTTAAGAAGGAGGTCTTCTTCATATGCGCAAATACGCCGAATACGTATTCGCACATCAAGGTTCAAATATTTTTTGAAACGAACATCTATTTCTGTTTTATTAAAAAATTTGCGTTGCGTCATTATAGTAAACACTTAGCGCTTGCAAAAATTTTGAAAATAGCAAGTAAGTCAACAGTTTTTCATTTGACAGTTGTTAAAGAAAGTTTTTAAATACGGATTTCTTTTTATTTTTTCAGTATTTGCGACACTTGAATTGGTAAAATGGCAATTTGTAAACCAGATTTTATTATTATTAGATCAATTTATTTCTGGAATAGATAGAAAGGCCAATGTTTTTTGCAAAAATTTGCGCACTCGTGTGCGAATTCTAGGTTCGCAGTTGACTGTTGCGTTCGCGAAATTTCATTTTAAAGGTAGTTAATTCAAGAAATACTAAAATAGGCTTCACTCTACTTTTTGATATTATTGTTTCATTATTCTACGGGTCTTTTATTTTACACTTTTTTAAAAATTCATTTTAAACAAAAGTATACACGGAAAAACAACTGCCCACTAAAAATTTTAAATCTAGGGAATTTATCGTTTTGGACTACTCTATTTGCGTTATCAAATTAACCTCAATTTCTCTAAAATGACAAGGTGTGAACATTTCTCACTAAAATCAAAGGGAGCACCAACTTAGAGAAATGAAGTACCAACTTGAACATTTATCTCAATTTTTAGTTTATTTTTTTCCCATATATACTAAAAGGCAACAATAATGGGAAAATAAAATTGTGGTTATCTAAAAATTGAGAAGTTTAATAATTTATAAAGATGAGTCTGTTGAGTAGAATCAAGTAACAATAATATAGAGCAAAGCTCAGTTTATCAAACTACAAGTCCAAAGTTCTGTTGTTTGTACTGATGATTTTGATGCACTTCAAATCAAGACGTAAATTTTTGAAAATCATTGAATAACTCGGCAACAATGCAAAAAATGACTTGTTTTTTTATATTTTTTATTCATAGGATTTTTGATGCTAACTGAATGTCTTTTTTAGACTACCAAAGTCAAATGCGTTTGTAAATTCACAAGTATATTCATAATATATCAATTAGGTGTAGCGGATTTTCAAAAATCTTTATTTACTTTTGTATATTTCTCCTAGACATGCAAACATCTTAGTGAAAATGTAACTGTAATAAAAAATTGCATAGACATGTATATGCGTCTGAGGTCCGTTTATTAATAAATGTTCCGATTCTTAATTGCATGAAAATGCATCTTTACTAATAACATAACAACGGCCTAACCTCTACGTAGCTCTCAAAAAAATATATAAATATAGGTAAATAGGTACTACCCCAACTATTGTGAAATGGAGGTAGATTCTTTCCTTTTTAGTGACTGAAGTTGCTAAGACTTGCTACAAGCAAATGCAATTTACATAATGTAAACCAATTCAAGAGTTTCCAAAGTAAAAAAAAAATCAAAATTGATTCTAATGACAACAAATCAAATTAACAATTCAATTCTTAAATTTTGAATTACCCAATTATTTGAATGCTCTCAGCCTGGGGCTTCAATGCCGTCGCTAGTTTTGGTTAGAAAATTGCAAACACTAACTAACTGTGGATTAAAAAGAAATGTTTTCTTTACAGGTTATGTTGATGTTTATTTATCAATGCTGCCAATCAAAGATTTAAGATTTAAGTTAGACAACTCTGAATATTCAAATTAAATATTTTAGAGTATGCATTTCTAATTAGATAAGATTATGTAAAATTATCAAAATAGTTGATTTATTAAAGAAAAAAATTATTGTAACAAATATAAATTAACATAATTTTCAAATGTAAGAATAATACGCAAGATACTCAATAGATGGCATTGGTTCAATACATGTAGGCAATCTTTACTTTAGTAAACATTAAGTTTAAGACTAAACTTTTATTAAATAAACATTTTAATATTTTAAATGAAATTGTGACATTAATTTATTCTAATAATTCGAGATATGCAGTCAACTTACAGTATGTGATATAATGAACTTGATTATACATGGTCGTGCATAATGATGTATAAAATCGATCATAATCTTATAGTTGCAACGTCACCGAATGGGGAAGTGTCATAATCATGTCATAATATTATCAATTCAAGTTTGCAAATTCACGCTTTTGTGTGTTTTTTTCTAATTGTCTAGAAGTTAAAAATGAATTCTGACACTTCAGATAGTGAGAATGACTTAAATGACGATTATTGCACCACACCACATGATGATACAGAAGTGGATAAAGAAGCATCCATTGACTTTTTAACTGACAAATCAAGAAAAATGTATGATGCAGTGTATAAAGCATTTATGGATTGGCGAAACACTAGAAATTATGATTCATTTTCTGAAGATGTTCTTTTAGATTATTTCAATGAATTATCAGAAAAATACAAATCGACATCTTTATGGGTTTACTATTCAATGTTAAGGAATAAACTTAATATAAATAATGGAATTAACATTGAAAGTTATTCGAAACTGCGGTCACTTCTTAGACGTTTATCTAAAGGCTATCAACCGAAAAGGCATAAAATGTTTACTCCAGAGCAGATTAACAAATTTATAAGTGAAGCACCTGATGATATGTATCTTGCTATAAAGGTAAGATAATTATGCCGGGTGACTTTTATCTTCATCTAGTTGTTTCTGAGAAAAAAAAACGTATGGCATAGATTGAGTCTACTAACACGTCAACATTTTGTTTTTATTGTAGGATAGTGATAAATACAGCTTGTTCACTTTGATGGGAAATTTCTAAAAAGTTTTTTTGCGGTATTTGTTATGAATGTGTATTATAAAAATAAATTAGTATCATTCCACAAGTTCAATCTACGGTTCTCTTTATCAGAGACAATTAGATTAAGAGTTTAATAGCTGACCTGGTAGCATTATCCATAGAACATGACTTTTTTTCAAGGTTGCGTTAATAATGGGAATAACTGGAGGTTGTCGCCGGTACGAACTCCATGCAATGACTATTGAAAATATTCAAGATTTGGGTTCAGCCATGCTAGTAACTATCCCCAAAAACAAAACAAAAATAAAAAAATTTACATTAACCGATCACTTCTATAGAATATGTAGAAAATATATCGATCTTCGTCCTACAAATATAGTAACTAGTTCATTCTTTTTAAATTACCACAATGGTAAATGTAGCACACAACAAATCGGTATCAATAAACTTGGAGCTATGGGAAAAGAAGTAGCAAAATTTTTAGAGCTTCCAAATCCAGAATTATACACTGGACACTGTTTACGAAGATCACCTGCTATATTATTTGCAGATACAGTGGAGAATCTTACTATTGTAGAAAAACATTGTATTGGTACTTCTACCCGTTTACCTGAAAATTCCGTACTAAATTCAGTCAAAACTGAAAATATGGAAGATGATTTTTTCGATACAACACATGATGTTGCAAATCACAACACACAAAGAATTACTACAAATGAAAATATGGATTTTACTACTGTTCTGTTTGATGCAGATGGAAATATTACAACATTAAATCGACATAGTGGATTTAAGGCAACAGAAGGAAGTCAAGAGCATCCCGCAAAATTCGAGAAAGATACAAGTCAAAACTTTTTTGAATCTATGAAACAAAGCACTAGTACATGTAGACAGATATCTTCTCAAGAGAATGTTAGCTTTGATATTAATTCAACGCCTTCTTTGCATTTCACAAATTGTTCTAATATTACTATAAATATTATTAACAACAAATGCAAGTGTAATGAAGAGAAATGAAATTGTAAATAAGTGTGAGCCTTATTTTTTATCCTATAAATTAGCAATTTTTGAGCTGGGCTATCACCCCTTAAGCTGTATACCATTAATAATGACTAACGCTGTATATGGAGTCTGAACGAGTTAATAATGTTTATTATTGGCCCTCAAAAGATGAAAAATACGAAAATGGTAAGCAAAAAGTAAACAAAAATAGAGTATAAACCTATCTATTGATGATATTTATGAATACAAAAAACATAAATAAATTCTATCCGAAAACCATGAAATGCCAGTGTGAGAAATGATTTTTAGTGTCTAAAATTAGAATCATGAAGATATTTGATTTTGAGCACTGGAAAATTACGATTAGTTGTGACTTAGTTTCTGCGGGAAACACAACACATTTACAAATTCTGAGAAATTATATTTACATTTATAATAATTTACATATAAATAAGAAATCAGCCTTTGATAACAGCAATTGGTCTCAGTTTAATACATTTCTTACTGATTCCAGCTGCATGACACGTATTCACAACATCAGTTACATTTTTATAAGATTCAGGCGCTTCCTCCATCACAAGTTTAGGAGAAGCCACTCGTATAGAAATTCCCATCGTTTCTAATTTTTCTAGAACGTCTGTATAATCTAAGTTTCGTCTGGATTTAGCCCGAGATAAAGCCCGTCCCTGAATTACAAATTGATATTTAAGAAATAAATGAAATATGAATTAACTTACTGCTCCATGACATGTGGATCCAAATGTTTCAATCATTCCTTGTTCAGTACCAGTAAGAACATAGCTACAAGTTCCCATTGTACCACCAATCAAAACAGGTTGTCCTGTTAATTGATAATCAACAGGAATCAAAGGATGATGCGGCGGGAAAGCTCTAGTTGAGCCTTTCCTATGTACTAAAAGCGTTTTTTGTTTTCCGTCAACAATATGTTCCTCCACTTTAGCTATATTATGAGATACATCATAGATAACATGCATATCGAGATCATCTGGTGCCATATTGAATTGTTTAGCAAATGCTTGTCTACTTAGAAATGTCATCGAACTTCGATTAACCCAAGCAAAGTTGGCAGCAGCAGCCATTGACTTTAAATAATCTTGTCCTTCTTGAGAATTAATTCTAGCACAAGCCAGTTGACGATCATTTGTTTCAATTTTATCTCTTTTCATTGCTTTTTCCATTTGAACAAGAGCATCGGTAGCGACTTGATGACCAAATCCACGACTTCCAGAATGGATCATAACACAAATTTGGCCTTTTTCTTCAATGCCCATTTTGCAAGCAGCCCATTTATCGTAAATTTCATCAACAACTTGGATTTCAGCGTAGTGATTACCGGCACCCAAAGTGCCAAGCTGAAAATCAAAGATGTTCATAGAAAAAATTTTGAATGTATATTAAATAATGTTTTACACTCCTATATAAAAGCCATCACTCAAAATTATTTGAACAAAACTTTCTAATAATTGAAATTCTCTGATCCAATTAAAATATAAATTTCACGCTTGAAGTACTCTAGATTGTTTTTTGACATAGATACCCATTACTTACTTGAGGCAATCCTCGCTTTTTCGCTCTCAAGCTCACTTTTGATGGATCCGCATTCAACATTCGACCATACTCTTCACAATGTTCTTTGTCTTCAGCCCAAATGTACCCCTCACGTAAAGACCAATCCATGCCCATTTCTAAAGCTTCTTCCAAATCTTTAGCGTTCATTGGAATGATACCTTTTGAACCTACTCCTACTGGGATATGATCAAACAAACTTTGTGCTAATTGTTCTTTTACAGGAAGAACGTCTTTTTCAAATAAATTAGTTCTAAGAAGACGGACCCCACAATTGATATCAAAACCGACACCACCTATACAAAATTGCTAAAAACTTGAATCAATAAAAAAAAATAAAATCACCTGGAGATACTATAGACTCAGGATCATTCATATCAAAGGCAGCCATGTTTCCAATAGCAAAACCGTATCCTGAATGTACATCAGGCAGTCCTACTGATTTACCAACAATTCCAGGTAAAGCAGCAACATTAGCTATTTGTTTCACTCCAGGAAGGAAGCCTCCTGCCATGCCAGGACGACAAGCGTTTCGTAACTCTTCTAACATTAGTTTTTCAAGGGTTTGATTAACATAAAACACACCTTCGACTTTCATATTCGGTTGGAATCCTTTTTTAATGCGCCAACAGTATGAGTTGATTTTTTCCAGATATTCTAATTCTTGATTGTATTGTCTAACAACCATTTTTATGCAGTTTTTATAATGCACTTGTAAGACTAAATCAATTTAACAAACACCGGTAAGTGAGGTTAAGATTAAACTGTGGACAGATGTCAAAACAATATTGACGTTTAGCTTAAGTTGGTGTTCGTCGACTCAATTTTCTATTTTGCGAACCAAGTGTTAAAAATGATCAGTATCAAAATGTTTAATAAAAATTATCAAAATTCTTAAACGTTTAAATTTAATAAATACCCATTTTTTTTACTTTTTTATTATTGCTATTACGCCATCTTACAAGTAATATTTCTGTTAACTCTTAATGTTGCCAACTAAAGGTAAAAATAACAATTTGGTTTGCTTTTTGAAGAAAAGTTCATTTTAGAAACTAATTGAAATTTTTTTGCTGCAATTATTCGAATTAAATTCACTAAAAAATGACATTTTTCAATTTTTCTCACTGTTTTGATCACAAGAAATTAGAACTCCCTGTTTTTAGTTAGAAACTAGAAGCATTGTTAGAAACCATCGCCAACTTCATCCCCAGCGTGTGGCTAGAAACACAGATATGAATGAAGTTGGTCATGGTTCATAAAAAATGGTAATGTAATAATTAATTACAATTTCGCTTTAGATACAAGTAAAATTAATCTAAAGACATGTTGCTAATTTAGTCTAATACTTTATTTCCGAAGTTTGCTTATTCCAAATGATATAACGTAATGTATTCTATTACTCATGGGCCGTGAGTAATGAACTGTAATGTAATAGTGGCTTACAAATACAATACAGTTGCAACGTCATCAAGTAGGTAAATGCTATAATTTTAATAACTTGTATATGACTTGCATTGTCAAGTTAAGAGTCTAGCACTTATTGATTGCGTGCCTTTTTCAAATATTTATAAGAAGCACAGAATGAACTCAGACTCTTCTGACAGTGAAAATGATTTAAATGTTTTTTGTACAACACCGGATGATAAGGGAACGTCAATAGATTTATTAACAGAAAAGTCAAAAAAGAAGTACGAAACGGCATATAGAGCTTTTATGGATTGGCGAACATTAAACAATTTTGATTCCTTTTCTGAGAATGTCCTTCTGGCATATTTTAAAGAATTGTCTGAAAAATATAAGTCAACATCTTTATGGGCGCATTATTCGATGTTAAGAAGCAAACTTATTATCAATAATGGTACCAATATAGAAAACTACTCCAAGTTGCGAGCGTACCTCAAGCATTTATCAGAAGGTTACCAGCCGAAAAGAGCAAAAGTGTTTACTCCAGATCAGATAAATAAATTTATAAATGAAGCGCCTGATATTGTGTACCTTGCTACAAAGGTAAAAAGTAATAATCTGCCTTGTTTAATTAGAAAAAAAATGTTTTAGGTCGCTTTAATAATGGGAATAATGGGAGGTTGTCGACGATACGAACTTCATGCAATGACTATCGAAAATATCAAAGATTTTGGATCTGCTATGCTAGTGACTATTCCAAAAAATCGATCAAAAATAAAAAAATTTACATTAACGGATAATTTTTATAAAATATGTAAAAAATATGTTGAACTCCGTCCTACCGATGTTACAACTACTTCGTTTTTCTTGAATTATCACAATGGTAAATGTACCACGCAACAAATTGGTATAAACAAGTTTGGAGCTATGGGAAAGGAAATAGCTAAATTTTTACAACTTCCAAATCCGGAATTATACACAGGTCACAGCTTCCGAAGATCGTCTGCTATCCTTTTTGTGGATTCTGTTGAACATATTACTATTTTAGAAAAAAATAGCACTACTTCTACTGTTGTTTCGGAAAATACTATAAATGATACAATAAAAACGGAAATGGATGATGAAATTTATGAGTCAATGGAAGAAATTGAATGTCATGATGCACAAAAAGTAGATACGAATGAAAATGGGGATTTTACTACAGTTCTTGTTGATGGACAAGGAAATGTCACGACAGTAAATCGACATAGTGATTTAAAATCAACATTAGAAGCAGATGGGAAGATTGATGATGCTACTAGAAATAGAGCGGAAACAGCACAAAATTTCTTTGAATCAACGAAACAAAGTTCAAGAGTGTATAGACAAATAACATCAGCCCAAAGTGAAAATATTAATGTTGATATTAATTCAACACCTTCACTAAATTTTACCAATTGTTCCAATTTTACTATTAACATTGTTACTAAAAAATGTAAATGTGATAAGAAAAAATGAAATTTATATAAAATTGAATGTTTGTTTTGAACTATCAAGTAAGAAAAATTTGAGATTGGAAATTTAACTTTTTTTGATTTTGAGAATTGTATATTAGTGGATAAATTTGGAATGACTTTTTGGAAAAACCCTTGTATGTACCTGTGTCAAGTTTAAGTTTTATCTACACATTTTTTCAATAATTTGCTATACAGGTTAATTCTTGTAAGAGATATGACGTCATCGATGTTATTTTAAAATGAAAGCTGGTGCACTTCAGATCTTCAGTTGTTTTTGAAATTTACATTGGCTAGAAGTTGCAAAAGAATAAAAAAAGAAAACGATTTTTAAACATTCTGTCCACAGAATAGTTTATATTCCCATTGATACTTTCATGACACAGTTTCTGATATTCTCATAAGCGATGTGAAAAAAAATAATTTTAAAAGTGTATTTAGTAAAACTTACTTTATCTATTCAGATAATCAATTATACATACAACTTTTAAATGTGATGAACTTAACAAAGACAATTCATGTTATAAATAATATCGTTATTACTTTCAGTTCAAAATAATGTTATAACGCATTCACATATTTACATAACAAAACAAAAAAATGGGCAGTTTTTAGAAATTAATTGGCTTGCCAAAATACGACGCTACATTAGCCTCTCTTAAAGCTTCTGCACATGTGGGATGTGCATGACACACTCTAGCGACATCTTCACTTGAAGCACCATACTCTTGCGCTAATACAGCTTCATTGATAAGTTCACCAGCTGAAGGCCCAATAATATGTGTTCCTAAAATACGATCAGTTGCTTTGTCAGCTAAAACTTTGACAAAACCGTCAGTTTCGTTATTGGTTTTTGCCCTTGAATTAGCCATAAAGGGGAATTTTCCAATTTTGTATTCAATTCCTTCGCTTTTTAAATCTTCTTCAGAACGACCAACCCATCCAACTTCTGGGTGTGTGTAAATAACTGATGGTACACAATTGTAGTCAATGTGTACAGGACCACCCGTAATACCTTCCACGCAAATAATGCCTTGAATATGAATATATTTTTTGAATAATTGTAAAAGATAAAAAAGTTTTACCTTCGTCTTCAGCCTTATGAGCCAACATTGGTCCATGAATACAATCTCCTATCGCATAAATATTCGGAATAACTGTTTGGAAGTGGGAATTGACGGGAATTCTCCCTTTTTGGTCTCTTTCAATTCCCATTTCTTCAAGTCCAAGGTTAGTAGTGTAAGGTCTGCGACCCACGCACACTAACAGGACTTCACATTCCAACTAAAATAGAAAAAAAAGTGAAATAGTACAACTATGACCCCATTACTAACATCGAATCAGAAAAAAATTTTTTTTTCATTACCTCTTCTTTTTTATCCGGATTTTTGACATCTTCAATGCTAACTTTAACTACACCTCCTGTTTTCTGAGCACCTGTTACTTTAGTGCCAAGTCTGAACTTCAATCCTTGTTTTGTTAGAATTTTTTGGAAAGTTTTTGCTACTTCACCATCTATACCAACCCCACCAATTGAATTTAAAAATTCAACAGCAGTGACTTCTGCTCCTAATCTGGACCAAACTGATCCCAATTCTAGTCCAATGACACCTGCACCAATTACAACCAATCGTTTAGGAACTTCTTTTAATGAGAGAGCCCCAGTTGATGATACAATTTGTTCCTCATCGATCTATCAAATCAAATATAAAAATGCTTAAACTCAATCTCTGTTTTAGCTTACATCAATACCAGGGAATGGTGTAACCTCGGAACCTGTAGCTATAAGTATGTTTTTGGAGTTAACAACTTCTGAAGAACCGTCATTTTTAAGTGCTGTTACTTGGTTAACACCAGTTATTTTTCCATGACCATTGATTAAAGTTACTTTGTTTTTTTTAAATAACTGTGCAATACCTCCTGTTAAAGCTTTAACTGCATTTACTTTCTGACCCATCAACTTGTCTAAGTCAAGCTTCACATTATCAACAACAATGCCTCGATCAGATAAATCACCAGTATGAGCCATATGATAATAGTAAGAGTTGTTTAATAGAGCTTTTGAAGGTATACAACCAACATTCAAGCAAGTACCACCCAAAGTCGGCTCTTTCTCCACACATACTGTCTAGAATTAATTTATTATTGTATCTAGTCAATTAGGAATTTGTTTGATTACTTTTAAGCCAAGTTGTGCCGCTTTGATTGAAGCAACATAACCCCCAGGGCCGGAACCAATTACTACCAAATCGGCATCATGTGTTGTAGAATAAAGTCGGTGACAGAGGACACTCGTGACACCTTTATGACATCTTATCAGACTTGGTGGCTATAACATGTACAAAATGTACGATTATCAAGTGACCTTAACATTACTCTTTATTACGTAAAACTAATCTTCTATAATAAAGTTTTGGAAGAAACAAATGTGAGGTTATGATATTACGTAAACTTGATTTTTGGGCATTCCTCTCAGAATGAGTATTGTTTAAAAGAATACGTGCTTACCTTAATGGAAGAATAAACCACATTTCGAAGAGCTGACTGCATTTTATGTTGTTTTTTTTTCTTATTACTATTATTTTAATACAACACCAACCCTGAGTATGTGTGACAGTTGACAGGAGAATGACCTTAATGGACGTCAATGCCAAAAATGCTGTGTAGTGCTCAAGCTTTACAGATTCCTGTAATGTGTAGTTACAGTTTATTTCAAATTATAATGATTATAAGTAAATTCTTATTTAATTTTGAACTGAATTTGAACAATCAGTGTTTTTCATTTCATTCAGTAAAAAATCAAGTTGACCTGTTTTCTCTCTTAATCACTATTACAAAGAATTTTTACGAAAAATAGAAAAGAAAGTAGCAGAATTATTAGCTGTGGAGTCAGTTGCAAGAAACTCTAGAGCTAGAAATAATGATACTTTTTTCTTGGAATATTTCATTCTTGTTTTTTCTTTTTTTCTTGGCAACATGTTATCGGAACTGAATTTTTCCAATTGTAATCTTATTTTTCCGTCAAGTAAACCTTTTTACAAGGAATGCCTTTTTGGAAAAAAATCACATATATAAATAAAAGTCTGCACTGTACGTGCACCCCTACATTCCGTGAGTATCTTAATGGTTCTTCGTAGCAATAATAATAGACTAATCGCAAGAGAGCTGAAGACTATAACTTTGAAACAAAAAGGCAAATTTTTTACCTGTTTATTCACCTTACTTCATCAAGATCAACAATCAATTCAATCAAATTAAAATTGAGTTTGAAATTATGATCAGGTGTAAAAAAAACAGGAAGAGATAGAAATATTGTATAATATAATTTCAAATCTACTTTACCCATGACTAAATAATCAAATTTTAATTTTAACAATATAAAAATTTCTAATGAACCATTTAAGTAAATCACTTTCCATTCAAATATATGGAGAAAAATTGTGTTACAATTAATTATCACAAGTATAAAGTTGAGTAACCCCAAGATCTCTCAGTAGCTTGCAATGCTATTGCTGCATCGGCTTATAACCGGCGCATCCACCATAATGACACGTACAGCTATAAATGCTCGGAAAAATTCTCTGCCTGTGTTGAAATTTTTATTTCCTAATCTAATTACTAACATTGTTATATATCAATCTTATGTACATCTGGGAAAAATTGACCAGTTTGGCTATGCGCTGTGTCAATAGTATTTTAGACTCACTTATTTTAGTGACATCTAATTTACGAAAAAATCGTTCTCAAATATGTATGTATAAAAAATTATTTGCAAATGCAAACGTGTGATCAGACTATTGTTCAAAAAACGAACTTAAAAATATGCTATCTTTTAATAAACTTATTAGTTGTAGACATACAAATATTAAAAATTTATTATCCCATACAAAAAAACACACCTGTAATGATGTTGATGAATGTGAAACCTCAGGTTATGGAATGTTTTGTCCAGAATACAATTAGACTTGTATCACTAACTATCAATTATTTAACAATAATTAAATAAGTGAATAATAATCGAATAAATAATCGTAATGAATTGATAAAATATTATAAAAACACTAGTTCATTAAACAATTACTCGAAAAATTCACACTCGTCATAAATCATAATTATGTAACTGATTTGCCGATATAGATATTTGACTTCATAAAGATATGAAAAAAGTACTCTCTTGAATCTTCAAGTGAAAAATATTCAAAAATTGATATCTCATTTTGGGGGTTTCAGTTTTGGCATCGAAAATGTTCCATATAATTTTTAATTTATCAATTGCACTCTTTGTTTCAAGAAAATGGTAAATAGGGAAATGGGTAGATAGCACAACATCTAGAGATCGTTTTTTTATCTCTATCTCAACATGCTTGGAGCAGCACGTAGGTACTGACTTTAATTTATCTATTTCATTTTATCCTTAATTGCATAAGGCTCTGAAATCCACTTGCTTTTACCTGATGAATTACAAAAACTTCGAATAATTCAAGATATCACTTTCTTCCAACTGTTTAAAATGCTTAAAATACTCGTAGATATTTATTAACGAAAATATGCGAGAATCTTTTTGACAATGTTGTTTTTCTAACTAATTTGTCAAAAACTCAAAAAACAAGTTCGATAATTTGTAAATCCATGATTTTTTCTTGACTCCCGACAAAGTAACATATTTATAAAATATTTACAATACTCGAATTTGAAGCCTGTGTCTATTTTTATAGGTCATTTCTCATGTTACATAATGTAAACATTTTACATCACTTTGTGCAAGCTGTGAATTATATCCAACTGACCTTGAGAAGGAATACTTTCGCTAATCCTGTTGATAGCGTTTACAACTTACTACAGTCATCTGTTAGAGAAGCTAATCAATATCATCAATCTACCATACACTGGCTCACTAAAATTGTGAGTAAAACTCCGATGTCAAAAATTATACTTCAGCTCATCTAATGGTGAGGTAATCATTTGATTTATAATAACTAATAATGTTAAATTCAACATTATTGGAATACTTACCTTAATTGCAACATTAGTGGCATTTATTGTTGCTTTTTATAAATGGAGATTGTCTTATTGGGGAAAACGCATTGGAGCATATTCAACCATCAAATCCATTCGGTAATTTAGAAAACCCTCTTCGAGCTAAAAATTCTCTTGAAATTATTTTCAAAAACATATACGGAGAAATGAAAAGGAGAAATGTTCCTCATTGTGGAATATTCTTCTTTTCTACCACTTTCTACATGCCTATTAGTCTAGACTATTTGAAAAACATTCTTACAAAAGATTTCCATCATTTTGTCGTTAGAGAAAGTTACTAGAGTGAAAAAATTGAACCGATAATTGCTCATTTATTTGCACTTGGTAGAAGCCGATGGAAAAATCTTGGTGTTAAATTAACAGCAACATTTACTTATGGGAAAATGAAAATGATGTTTTCAGTAGCGTAGTTTTCAAATTTTGGTCCTTCCGCAAAATTTTTTGGGGGCCCTGATATTAAAGAATGAAAAATATTAAACAATTTTTTTAGTAAAATAAAAATGATAAAGTGTCAAAAATAAGATTAAAAAGATATAAAATTAAAAAGTATGAATTCAAATAAATATACAGAGATGTGTATTATAAAAATATTTTGTCTATGAATTTGCATGGATCGTTTTCTATCAAATTTTCTGAGACTGGTGTAACTATTGTTGGAGTAACTGCAGTTGGTTTTTCTATCAAAAAAATGTTTATGAATTTTTTGAAAGTGGATGGTTCCGATTGACTTTTTTGGAAGTGAATGGTTTCGATTTAGAAAAAAAATTGTCTACTTTAAGTAATTTTTTTTTTGCTTTTCATTTAATTCTTCCTTCAACTTCCTTTTTTTGGCACCACTGGAATAAATTCTCTTACTCATTTTTGAAAATAACCTGATAATAACAAAACTGTACTCACTCTTTCGGTTTTCTTGCGGTCAGTTGCGACCATATAGCTACCCCACAGGATGTTTCAAAAGTCGTTGATTGTGAAAAAAATCTTCACTTGGGAAAGCTGTCGGTATTAAAAAAGTTCTTGGTTGTTTTACTACAGATATTATTGGTTCTTGCACTTTTGGTTTAGAATGTCACATTTTCAAAGATGAAAATTTGTCTTATTGAAAGTATAGACGGAATTTTTTTATGCCATCAATGATAAGAACATTTGTGGTATTTTATGCTATTAATTGCCCTGAAGTTGCTAGAATGTTAAAGCTTTAGCTATTTTCGAATGATCTCTGAATTCTTCACAACAATCGTAAAAGATACTGTTGGCTATAGAGAAAGAAATGATATCAGAAGAAATAACTTCTTATAATTTTTGATTGATTTGAAGAACAATAAACTAGCAGAAGAAGATGGATATAAGCATGATGGCAACTCTGAAAATGAATGAGATTGTAATATAGAGTTTTTTTTTCGAAGCAGGATTCGACACGTTTCCAATTATAATGTCTTTTGTTTTATACAAACTTTTAGATAAGAAATCAAGACATTTAGGAGAAAGTTAGACAAGAAGTTAAAATTGTTTTGGATAATCATGATGGAAAAATTACTGATGATGCTATCAAGGAAATGAAATATATAAACCAAGTGATTAATGGTATTAAAATTTGAATTATCTACAAAACAATTGAAATAAATTGTTGCAGAAACTTTATGAAAATACTCAACAATTTTTTTCATCACATGAAAATGGAGATTACGAACTTCAAGATCAAGGTATTACTATCGAGAAAGGAATCAAAATCATGATGTGTACATGTATGCTATTAAATTTTCTTCTTTGTTTAGGAATGAGATGGTTGGTTCATTTCCGTTGTTAACTTTTAACAACAAATTAAATTGCAACAGATCTATTTATAAACCGGCCCCTAATGTGACGAATGAACAATCTATTATATTAAAAAACCTTTTTTTTGTAGTGAACACCAAAAGACTATTTAGAAAACATTCAACTATTCGCTTCTCAAGTTTTTTGCAAGCAAAATATTACAGTGAAAATGGATACTATCAATTATATCACTGTGACAACAATTAACGAACACTCTTAATATTATTAGGAAAGATAAAAACTGAAAACTTAGATTATTATAACTGAAAGAGATTATCGCCCTGTGTCTTAACGTTGTATTGTCAATAACACTGTGTATCGCTTCATTGGCTGTTGGAAAAACAAGATATTTTTATAAAATTTTCAAGAACTAATCAAGAAAAATGCAACAACAACAACTTAAATATAAATTACAAGTGCGTCTTACTAGTTCACGTCATTATTTTCTGATCATTAAAATTATGTAATGTCTATTAGTATTTTCGATAACGTTTGTCGTTTTAAATAGACCTCATTTATAAATGGACAGCGCGAAACATTTTAACCGTCAGTTCGTACACTAAACTACCACAATTTTTCTTCTTGCACTATGGATCCTCTAGTTTCAGTTGAGTTCGAAGTTTTTGGAAAAGTTCAAGGTATTGGGTAAATTTTTATTTCACTGTATTCTGATTGGAGATTGTAGGTGTTTATTTTACCAAGTACTGCAAAGAATTTTGTGAAAATCTTGGTATTAGTGGATGGGTTAAGAACACAAAAAGAGGAACTATTCAAGGAAAACTTCAAGGTGATAAAGGAAGTGTAGAACAGATGTAAGTAATTTGGGTTGAGTAGAAAATTATGCGTTATTGTGCAATTTTCTTAACATCTACTATCTATTGACTTAACGCAATGTTTTCTTTTATAAAACAATTGGCGTTCAATAAACATCATTAACTGGATGTTAGCCAAACTCGTGTACGTTGTAGCTATAATAGATTGTTAGTGTATAAATAAGTTTTTCTCGATAACATTTTGTTTTTTAGGATTATTTGGTTATCGAATACTGGATCCCCAGGGAGCAAAATTGAACGTTGTGAATTAAATAATTGGCAAATGTTAGCAAAACCCGATTTCCAAGGTTTTACAATAAGGTTTTAAAATGAAAACCTTTGACTCATCATTTTTCCATAAGTACTTATTATTCAAAGATATTGTTGTATTTATAAGTGTACTGAAAACTAAAGAAATAAGATGTACCCACTTAGTTATGAATTGAAATGTGAGATTTGTTTGTTACATGTAACTTAAGAAATAAATATTAAGCGTTTTTTTTTAAATAGGCGTACTTTTATTTTTTATTTTCAACATATTTTAAATAATTTTTATAAGTCTATTTTGAGAAACGGCAAAGTGGAAGCTAAAGAGACTAGCAATCAAATTAAAGGATGATCAGATATCAGATGATCTTGGAATTTAGAACTGTTATTGTGTGACTATCGTGACGATGACTCACGAAAACTGTCCTACTATTTACATTTTTATTGTGTATTTAAAGTCTGTTGCATTATAATTATAATTCACTGTAAATCAGTGTTTTACATAATAATTTTTCAAATTAAATTTTTTACTTTTTATAGAATTTGAGACCGTCTATTTGAGGCTATTGCATTCTGTTCCTGGAGTTTTCCGGTAGCCCTCCAGTTCACAAATTTTGCTCTGAAAGAATTCAATATATTTGGACAATATGCTTTCAGCTTTTTTATTATTAGGTATTATTAAAAAAAATTGTTTGGGGAGATTTATTTTTTTTACGTGTTGTGACTTAAAAATTGAATCAAAATTCAATTGTAATATTGGTTGCATCATAAATTTGATCAATTCTTAATGAGCCTGTATCAGTGGGAATGGGCTTGTAGCTGCAGCGATTGAGATGGTAAAAATACAAAAAATGTAGTCTTTTGTTTTTCGTTTGGTAGATAACAGAGGCTTTAGAATGACCAATCTCAGAAGCTTATACTCAGGCATAGAACAGTAAAAGCGTTACTAAGGAATGAAAATTGATTTGAGTCCACAATTAATAGCTTTAATAATATAATAATATATATAAATTAATAATATAATAATAGTACCACCTTTTCCTGTTCCCGTAGCAACGAACTTTGTTCCCGTAACACGTAGCCTTCCAGAGCAAAATCTTTTGTGATTGGTCATTTTCAAAAGTTTTTATCTCCTAAACGCAGAAAGACAGAACTTTTTTGGAAAGGCATTTTAGATTCAGAATTGCCTGTATTATATGAACCTTTTCGGTGTAATATAATATGGTTTAATTGGAAAAAATATTTTTTGAGTTGAAGGTTAATCAATCTTTATTGAAGACAACGTGACATAATTATAAGACATAATCGCGTCTAACTATATGATTTATTTGAAATATTAGTCGGAAACATTTGCTCGAAATAATTACATATAAAATTTCACATAAAAATACAAAAATCAGGTAAATGAAGAATCAACAAGTCGTAAAAAATAGGTTCTTTTTTATTTAACACTCTTTTTTAAATCTCCACATTAGCATTATAGGTATAATTATAATTTCTTATTTATCGATCTTAAAAAAACAAGATTAAAAAAAAATCTGTAGACACCCCTATTTTGACAATCGTCAATGTTCATAACCTCACATTTTTCTATCAATATATGATCAATGTACCGACTGCACTCCGAAAAATGGCAGACGCAGAGGTAAGATGTTAACACGTGTTACAAATTATTGTAAATATTCATTAATAATCTAAACAAAATGCATTTATTTTTAGTTAGCAAAAGCGCTGAAAGATCTTCCATACAGAGTCCAAACTGCTAGTTTGAAACAACGTAAAGAAGTGATCGAAAACGTCATTGATGTTTTGCAAAATCCCGGTAAGTTAATAAATTGGTATTATTTAGCATGTATTTATGTGTTATTGTAGGGATAAATGAAAACATCATAAAAGGGATATGTCGAGTAATTCAGTTAACTCTCCCTCGCTATCGAGACAGTGCATCACAAGTTCTCGTAAGAAATTTAATTGTTGCTCTTCTCGAGAAGCATCCGGATCATGCTATAAAAGATCTGACTTTGATGTTAGTTGATATTTCATTACAACACAAAAATCTTGTCGTAACGTAAGTATTCATATACTGAGTGTCACATAAAAGTAGAAAAAACAATTGTTCGAGTTTACAAGTAGCGCTAAAATGTCAAGGGTGTCCTTATTATTTCCATCCATAATATTAATGAAAATTGAATATTGGGTTGCATTTTTAATTTTTTCACACTTTAATTGTTTCTCTTTATTGTAATAATTTTAGGACTAGTACTTGCCAAACAGGACTTTATGCATTACATTGGTCTTGTTTAGTTATAACAGTTGGTTGGAAAGTTAGCGAAAATGTTCTTAAAAGTCACATACAACAAATAATTGAAGTGCAAGCATTGCTCTTGATGACAGTAGTAGCAGCAGGCATTGAAAAACGATCATCAAAAGCCTACAATCTTGTAAGTTTTTAATTTCTGACATTTTCTAACAAGCAAAAGGTATGGCGTAGATTAAAGTTGTCAGCGTGATAGAATAATCACACTTTATATTTATATGTCAAATCCCATATAGTCCATAAAAACCGCATAAATATTTTTTTTAGAAAATTATTATTGAAATAAACTTCGAGTACATCTTACAATAAAATAAAAATGTTAAATGTTGATGTATTAACAGAGTCAATCTACGACATACGTCCTCTTCATCAGAACTGACTTAAAGAGTTAAAACAAATTACCTGGTAATGTATTTTTCAGTTGAATAATTCATGGAGTGCAATTACAGGAAGTGAAAAAATTTATTTAGAAAATTTACAGTCATTGGAAAATATGCAATCAACTGTTGTTTTAGCCTCATATTTGACAAAAAGATTGATAACTGTTGATAAACTCAAATTACTTGAAGAGTATTTAGAACGACTATTGGAAGCATTTATAAAAAATTTTGTGTCTTGTAAAACTAGACCCTCACCTAATGTTATAAATGCTACTTATCCGTTACTGAAACAAGTAACTTCTGAACATTTGAAGAAACATTTATGGCCTGCTTTACAAAAAGCAATGCTTCGCAATCCTGAAATAATCTTGGAATGCGTTGGTCTTGTCATCAGTGGTCTTAGTTTAGACCTGAGTTCTTTTGCTCTTGAAATAGGAAAGAGCCTGATTCGTAAGTGGGATTCAATTGTTCTTTATTCAGTATCTAAATGGTGATTTAACTTTTCAGCAAATTTGTACTCTAAGGATGATCAAGCTCGAGCTGAAGCTGCCGAAGCATGTAAAAGATTATCAGAAAAAATTAGTGATCCTGAAGCTATCATTGAACTTTTGAAGAAAACTTTCGCTGTGTTTCATGGTTCTGAAGGAAAACTTACAGTTATTGACCATAAAATTAGCGTACTACAAGCAGCTGGTAATTTTAGTTATAATAATGTAGCAGACGAACATATACAGAAAGTGTTGGAGTTTGCTGTTGATTGTTTTATTAAAATTTTGGAGACTGAAGTTCATGAAAAAACTTTATGTCATGCTCTTGAAATGCTGTCACTATGGGGCTGTAAACTGAATAAGGAAGTACCTAAGAAGCTTGTGGATGCTTTTAAGGTTTTTTGTTTTTTATTCATACAAATATATTTTAATTTTATTTGTGTTTAAGAGTGGAATGGGATTAAAAACATCAACTCCATTGGTCCGAATAGCATATATCAAATGTATGCTCAATTGTTTTAACTTAAATACAATCCATCAAGGTTCATCATTAATTCCAATTTTATTAAAATCAGTAGAAAAAGCAGTCGCTCAGCCATCTCAATGTCTTTCTGTTACAGAAGGCTTATGTTCGACTTGTATGCTGTTGAAATTAATTTCAGTAATTGGAGAAAAAGACAGCAGTTTTCAAAGTTTATGGAATGCTTTATTAGATATGGACAAACAGATATTTGTTTCGGAAAAATTCCTATCTCTCACTGGAGATGAAAGTTTCATTTATGTTATGCAATTATGTGAAAAGCTTTTAGTAGATTATCAGGATAAATTAAACGGAAAAAGTTCGCCCTTGTATCGAGCAGTTCTACATTGTGTTATTTTTGCATCAACAAATATTCGTCGAAAATGTTTGATTATTCTTAAAAGAATGATAGCTAATGAAAGATCGTCGCATTTGGCGCGTTCTTTTTTTAGAGAATTGAAGAATTATCTTGAAACTTTTAAAACACCAAATAAAGTTGACAAAGAGCATACGGATAGTAATAGTGAACTTTCGCCACATGCTTTAGTTGAATGTATAACATCGCTATGCTCATCAACAAATTTATCACCTGAAGATGTTCAGTTACTAGCTTTGGATGCGTTCCTACCAGCTCATCATCCTTTAGTCATATCAGTAGCGCCAGATTTATGGATTAAAGTGGTTAAACACTTAAATGTTAAACCGAAAAATTTAATAGCACAACAAGCACAGTTTTTTAAGAAAATTATGATTGAGGATTATGCCACTTCGCCGGTAAGTTGTAGATAATTATCTTATGCTTTTTTCCATTTGATAGTTTTCAGACAAATGAAAATGCATTGGCTACTACTGTTAATTTAAATGCTGATGTGATGTTGCCATCTCTTGTTGAAACAGTGATTAACCACTTACAAGATCCTAGAATTTGTCAAGTTAGTAAAGATGATTATTTTACTTTTTTAACACCAGAGGGCGAATTATATGATAAAAGCGTACTCCCGAGGTATTACATCTCAATCCATACAGGGTTTCTTTTAGTTGAATCTATTAGGAGTATCTATAGAACCAAAGAACTTGATGACAACCAAAGTGACCAGAAATTCAGATCAAAATATTCTTTAATTCTTTAGATACTTCCACAGGTTCACTTAAAAGAAGCATACTGAACATTTATGGAATAATATTCTATTTTCAGTGATGAAAGTAATGAAATAACAAATTTAAAACGTGAGAGTAAAGTTTACAGCTACAAAGAGCAATTAGAAGAACTTCAGTTAAAACGAGAAATAGAAGAAAAGAAACGTCGAGATGGTAAATTGAAAGAACCACAATATACCCCAAAACAATTGGAAGCGATTAAAAATCAAAAAGTCAAAGAACAAGCAATAAAAGCAAGATTAACAATTGTGAGTTTTTAATTTCTTGATGAACAACAATCAATTACAGTATGTTTCAGTTACATACTTCAATTATCAATTGTGTCTCAATGATAAGAGCCGCAGCTAAAGGCAATTCTGTACAATTGTCTTTGTGTTTCAAAGACTTACTTCCGTATATTCTGAATGATCTCCAGTCACCGTTAGCGGCTCCATACTTGTCAAAACTTTATACTGATCTTCGTACAACAGTTTTTAATCATCATCAAGAAACTTTGGGTGAATTGATAGCTTTTGTTACATTGAGATTATTAAAACCACAGTGTGACTTGGATGCTAATTGGGAAGCTGAAAATTTGAATAAAGCTATGGTCAGAACAATTTCATTAATACATGAAAAAACAGTTCCGAAAAAATCTGAAGAAAATACTTCATGCTTCACAGTTCCTGCATTTTGTTATACTTTTCCTTTATTAAAATCTAGTTTGTTGTCGTCTTATGCTCGGAATCATGATGAATTAATTCATGATGGTTTGCAAATTATTTCTGAACATACAAAACTTCGAACTTCAAGTGAACAAAATGGTTTGAAAGATGTTTATGATCCTCAGTATTTGCCAATCAAACAAATGTTTGAATTGCTTGTGGAAATTATAAGTAAGTGATTATTTTGCAATTTAGTTTATCTTTTTGTTCAAATTGTTAATTTTGAATGAAAATTTGGAATTGTTGAGCCTAAAGGACAAAAGTAGATGAAATTATTTAAAAAAAATATAAAAATAACTATTATAAACTAGCAGTACTTATTGTATTGAGTATGTTTAAGGTAGCACAAGTGGCAGAGTGCAGTCGCAAGCTGTAGCTTGTATCCTAGATGTCGCTACTTGTGCGAGAGGTGAACCCGGATGTGCAAAAGTGTCAGAGAATGAAATTGATGTTTTATTGGGAGGTTTACAAAATCCGTTTTCTGTTGTAAGAGATGCAACTCTCCGTTGTTTAACAATAATTATATCTTCGTTACCTAATTATGAAACTAATTATGAATATGCAATGAAAATTAGTAAAAGAATATGGATTGCTAAATTTGATGATAGTGAAGATAACAGGTTAAGATTTTATATTTAAATAGTTTTGATAATATTTTTATTCATTTTTTTATTAGAGTTTTAGCTGATAAATTATGGGATTTGGCTAATTTGGAGTTTCCTGCTCATCTTAGTGAGGAATTGATGCCTGATATAGAACATCCTGTCGAATGTGTTCAAGCAGCTGCTTCTAAAGCACTTGCTGATTTACTTGAGAACAACCGGGAACAAATACAAGAGGTGATAGAGAAGTTACTGAAATTGTACAACGAGAAGCTACAAGTAAAGTACAAAAGCAGTTATTCTACAGGGTGTTTCCTTTGGTTCGACTCTTAGAAGTATTTAGTTGTTAAAAGTATCTTTTTTTTATAACTGTTTACAACTCAATGCACTTCCGTTCATTTTTTTTTGCATTTTCGGATTTTATTAAATAGAAACTCATGAGGTGTAGGTATAAGAAACTTAATATATAGTAATTTATTTTTGGAGCTGAATAAAAGTTGTCAAATTTTCAGTAATATGAGGTTATGGGTAGGAGACACCTGTATATTTGTTACTATTTGAGATAGTTATTCCAGTCGCCTAAAAAACAAAGCAAATGAAAAATTGCATTCTGAATGGTGGAAAATTCAAATATTTTGTAAGAAATCAAAAATAACGCAGATTCTTATTGGATTCCATATCTCAGACTCTTTAAAAATTATGAATCTCAAACATAAATTGACCCTTTCTATTTACAATTCAAAATTTTCTATGTTAATATTCATTTATCAAAAATCTAGACCATAATATTTTTCAGTTCTTTTGATGCTTCTGATGGTCCAACCAAAAAAGACATTCTGTACAGTACACATTTTATTAGTGCCTATTTTTTAGATGATTCCAGCAAAATTGGATGAATTTGGTCGCGAATTAGAGAAACCTATCGACACCTGGTCTCCTAGAAGAGGAGTAGCTTTAGCGTTAGCTCAGGTAGCTCCAATGGTAACCTTGGATTTGATTGGAGATTTAGTAAAGTTTTTTGTGTCAACATCACTCAGTGATCGAAATGAGCAAGTGAGAAAGGAAATGTTAAATGCAGCTTTGAAGATTGTTGATTTACATGGAAAGGTTTGTTTTTGGTTTTATAAATTTCCGATTTAATTTGCAATTTTAGGAAGCTGTCAGTACTTTGTGGCCAATTTTCGATAATTTCATGAGTAAATCAACAAAATCAGCTCATTTAGATGCTGTGAAACAAGCTGTTGTAATTTTGATGGGTTCGTTGGCTCGTCATTTGGATAAAGACGATGAACGAATTAAGCCAATCGTTTTGCGTTTAATTCAAGCTTTATCCACTCCATCTCAGACAGTACAAGAAGCTGTCGGTAATTGTTTACCTCCTTTAATTCCTTCCGTTAAAGATGAAGCTCCTGGTTATATCAATAAACTTCTTCACCAATTATTAAAAGGTGATAAATACGGAGAGCGTAGAGGTGCCGCTTATGGTTTAGCTGGAATAGTCAAAGGCATGGGCATTTTAGCTTTAAAGCAACACGATATTATGACAAAACTTACGGAAGCTATTCAAGATAAAAAGAATTATAAACATCGTGAAGGAGCATTGTTTGCTTTTGAAATGCTTTTTCATATGTTGGGGAAATTGTTTGAACCTTATATTATTCATGTGTTACCTCATTTACTTCAATGTTTTGGCGATACAAGTCAATATGTTCGAACAGCTGCTGATGATACGGCTAAAGTAGTTATGAGTAAATTATCAGGTCATGGTGTTAAGTTAGTTTTACCGTCTTTATTGGATGCATTGGAACAAGATTCATGGCGAACAAAAACTGGTTCTGTGGAGTTGTTAGGAGCAATGGCTTATTGCGCACCAAAGCAGTTGTCTTCTTGCTTACCAAGTATTGTACCTAAGTTAATAGAAGTTTTAAGTGATTCGCATATGAAGGTGCAAGAAGCCGGAGCTGCTGCATTGAAAGTTATTGGATCAGTTATACGAAATCCGGAAATTCAAGGTAAAATTCTTAAATTCTATACTTTAGGGACACATATAAAAATGAACTCTTTCATTTCAGCAATCGTGCCAGTTTTGCTTAAGGCGCTACAGGATCCTTCAAATAAAACTTCAGTCTGTCTACAGACACTTTTAGATACCCAGTTTGTTCATTTCATTGATGCTCCATCTCTAGCTTTGATTATGCCCGTAGTCCAACGAGCTTTCATGGATCGTTCTACAGAAACTCGCAAAATGGCTGCGCAAATCATAGGCAATATGTATTCGTTGACTGATCAAAAAGATTTGTTACCATATTTACCTACTATTATACCTGGTTTAAAAACTTCACTTTTGGATCCCGTACCTGAAGTACGTAGTGTTAGTGCACGTGCTTTAGGTGCGATGGTACGTGGAATGGGTGAATCTAGTTTTGAAGATCTTCTTCCATGGTTAATGCAAACTCTTACATCTGAAAGCAGCTCAGTCGATAGATCTGGAGCTGCTCAAGGTCTTAGTGAAGTTGTTGGTGGTTTAGGTGTAGAGAAATTGCATAAACTTATGCCGGAAATCATAGCAACTGCTGAAAGAACTGATATTGCGCCGCATGTTAAAGATGGCTATATTATGATGTTCATTTATATGCCAGTTGTTTTCACAAATGATTTTACTGTGTATATAGGACAAATTATAAATCCAATTTTAAAGGCTTTAGCTGATGAAAATGAATATGTAAGAGATACGGCACTGAAAGCGGGACAAAGAATTGTTACTTTGTATGCCGATTCGGCTATTTTATTACTTCTTCCTGAACTGGAGAAAGGACTGTTTGATGAAAATTGGAGGATTAGATATAGGTATTTTTTTCTGTTTTACGTCTTCAATACTGGTGGCAGTTTGATATTCTGCTTTATTTCAGTTCCGTACAGCTTCTTGGCGATTTATTGTATCGCATCTCTGGGGTGACAGGCAAAATGAGTACAGAAACAGCTAGCGAAGATGACAACTTTGGTACAGAACAGTCCCATCAAGCTATTATTAAAGCTTTGGGTGCTGAACGACGAAATCGTGTATTGGCTGGGTTATACATGGGTCGTTCAGATGTTGCTCTAATGGTACGTCAAGCAGCTCTCCATGTATGGAAAGTGGTCGTTACTAACACTCCTCGAACTCTTCGTGAAATTTTACCAACCTTATTCGGTCTTTTACTTGGCTGTTTAGCTAGTGATAGTTATGATAAACGACAAGTTGCTGCAAGAACTTTAGGTGATCTTGTTAGAAAATTGGGCGAAAGAGTACTACCAGAAATTATACCTATTTTGGAAAGAGGTTTACAGTCAGATCAACCAGATCAGAGGCAAGGTGTTTGCATTGGATTGTCGGAAATTATGGGCTCTACATCAAAAGAGATGGTTTTGACATTCGTTAATTCGTTAGTGCCTACTGTTAGAAAAGCATTGTGTGATCCATTGCCGGAAGTTAGGCAAGCAGCTGCTAAAACTTTTGATAGTTTGCATTCTACGGTAGGAGCAAGAGCTTTGGATGATATTTTGCCGACAATGCTGAACCAATTGGTAAAGATTGTTCAAGGTTTTAAAATTTTAACATACCATTGTTTTTTATGTAGAATGATAAAGATCCTGACGTCGTTGAATGGACCCTGGATGGTTTACGTCAAGTAATGGCTATAAAATCCCGAGTAGTGTTGCCATATTTAGTGCCACAGTTAACTGCCCTACCAGCTAACACTAAAGCTCTTTCAATTCTAGCCTCAGTTGCTGGAGAAGCTTTAAATAAGTATCTACCCCGCATGCTTCCAGCACTTCAAACAACATTAGCAGCATCACGCGGAACACCAGAAGAGGCTCAACAACTCGAATACTGTCAAGCTGTTGTTCTTAGTGTAACAGACGAAGTCGGTATTCGTACTGTAATAGATACAATGTTGGAAAATACAAGAAACGAAAATGCAGATCAAAGAAGAGCTGCAGCCACATTGCTATGTGGTTTTTGTGCAAATTCAAAGGCGCAATATACTACTCATGTTCCACAGTTACTAAGAGGATTGATTCATTTATGTACAGATGCTGATAAAGATGTGTTACAAATGTCTTGGGAAGCATTAAATGCTGTAACAAAAACTTTGGATCCGAAATTACAAGCGACGTATGTTAGTGATGTAAGGCAAGCAGTTAGGTATGCCATGTCAGATATGAAAGGAGCGCAACTGTTACCTGGATTTTGTCTACCGAAAGGTAAGTTTGTGCAGTTGAGTGTATAAAAAGTTTACAAGTTGTTTAGGGATTGCACCGATTTTACCCATCTTTCGTGAAGCTATACTTAATGGTGATGGTGATGAGAAAGAGACTGCTGCTCAAGGTTTAGGAGAAGTTATTAAAGTTACAAGTGCTCAAGCTCTTCAGCCTAGTGTGGTGGCTATTACAGGTCCTTTGATTAGAATTTTAGGAGACAGATTTAGTGCAAATGTCAAGACTGCTGTGTTAGAAACTTTGGCAATATTATTGGCTAAGGTAGGCAATACTTGTTTTTAAACGATTTCCCCCAAATTTAGATGATTTTTTTTCTGGTAACAAAATTTTTGACTCGGTTGTATGCTAAAATCTATTTTTTTAAGAAATGAGTAAAATTTTTCTGATGAATTTCAGGTAGGAGTAATGCTGAAACAATTCCTCCCACAACTCCAAACTACTTTCGTCAAAGCTTTAAATGATCCGAATCGTATCGTCCGACTGAAGTCAGCCACAGCACTGAGTTATTTGATTGTGATCCATCAGCGAGCAGATCCTTTATTTATGGAATTGCACAACACTGTCAGAAATACAGACGACTCTGCCATTAGGTAAGCCATTTTCATGTGGTAATAATATGAAATTGATATATTTTTAGAGAAACAACCTTACATGCATTACGAGGAATAATAACACCAGCGGGTGATAAAATGTCTGATACGGTAAAAAAACAAGTCCATGCTACGTTATTACCATTATTAAGTTCCACAGAAGATGTGACAAGAAATTGTGCTGCTGGATGTTTAGGCGCATTATGTCGCTGGTTATCACCGGAGCAATTGGACTCAACGCTTAGTGATAATTTATTATGTATGTTAATGATATTGAGTGTTATATTTTTAATTTGTTTGTTTTACAGGCGATGATTCTCAGACTGATTGGGCGCTAAGACACGGTCGCGGTGCTGCCTTATCCGTGGCCTTAAAAGAATCGCCAGCCACTGTATGGCAAGAACAGTATAAACAAAAACTCATACGAACTATTTTGAGTCAATTAGGGGCTGATCGAGTGGTTATTACTCAAACGGCTGTTAGATCATGCGGTTATTTGCTACAATATTTAATGGTGAACGATGAAACTCTTCCAAGTAATTTATTGGGTCCGTTTGTTAGAGTAATACTATTCAGAGAGGAAGTTTTTTTTTATTCACTTAATTTTTTTCAGACAATGAATAATAACAACAATGACGTAAAACAGCTTCTAGCTAGAGTTTGTATACATTTAGCAAAAACAGTGCCCGAAGAGAAAATGTCTCCAGATTTGTTAAAACTGCTATTACCCACGTTAGTTAATGGCACGAAAGAGAAAAATGGTTACGTTAAAGCGAACTCCGAACTTGCTTTGATTGCTGTTCTTAGGTTGAAGGATGGTGATGCTATGCAACAAGTACTTTAAATTATCGATTATTATAACTTTAACTAATAATTTTGTAAATTTCAGAGATGTCTTAATATTTTGGATGTCGGTGCCCGGGAATCACTCACCGATGTTGTTCAGAAAGTTCTGAAGAAGATTATGTCTCAAACAGAAGGCAAAGAAGAAGAGCTTGATGATACTTTATTAACTTGATCATTTGAGTCACGCAATGGAGCGAATATATTTCGATGTATCCCTGCGCTTGCGATTGTTTTTCAAGAAGTATATTATACTCTATTTGTATTAAGTTTTGATGATAAAAGATTTTTTAAATTTAGTTCAACCTATAATAATATAAAATTAAATGAAAAACCAACTTTATTTACATTTTTCATTGTAAGCAAACTGAAGAACATTTACAAAAGAGAAAAACAATGATAGTACATGATTAATAATCATCACCACGTGATACTACCTCTTTACAAGTTGGTCTAAGCATGATGGTGTGTTCAAACTGAGCTGTATAACAGCCTTTGATATCGCAAAGTGGTGGATATGCGTCAACTACACCTTTATCGCACAAATCCTTCAATGCCATTTGGTATTTTGTCGCACCTGCCCGGTCCAGCCAGCGTTTACAGAAAGCCAACGTACCAAAATTTTTGTTGATGATGTTGAGAAGAGTTTTGGATGACTGCAAGCTAGAAGAAGACATATGCATGTTTATTATCAAAATGGTTTAAATGCTTACCGTAAGGGTACATAAGGGCATTCGAAATTTTTCATGTAATGGGAACAATCCATGTCATCATGAACTACACCTCTTCCGGTTGAGCCAAAAGTTTCAATAGCGTAAAACTCATTTTCTTCCATAACTGTTGCTTCGCCTCCTTTTACAATCGGTACAGTCTTTCCTGCATGAATCCCTGTAAAGCGCGAATTTAATTTTGTATACAAAGAGGTGTTTTTTTTAAGTAGAAATAGTGAGACCACTCTTAAATTATTTGACATCAAGTTAATGAAAATTTAGAATGAATGTTTTCTACTCTTCAAAAATAGTTTAAATTTTAATGTTTTAAACAAAAAATTTGTTAGGTTTGAATAATATAATGCAAAAACAAAAAAGACTCAATTTATAAAGTTGATGATCGTTTCCAAACATTCTTATGGTTTAAAAATATATGGCTATATAACTGATATGTAACATACTGTATGGAGAAATAGAATGTCCATTAAGATTCCTAATAGATTTAACGGGATACGTTTTCCCATCTAATTCGACTTCATAAGATTCCATGACTTCTTGAATTGCCGCCCCAATTTCACACAACTGTACATCAATCCCAGCTACTCTGATTCCTGTATTAGTTGCATCTCTTACAGCTTCAACTAATTTATCATACTTTGGATTAAAAGTATGTGTAAATGCACAATCAATAATTCGTCCATTAATATGAGTACCAAAATCAATTTTGACCACATCGTCATATTCTAAAACTGTAGCATCACCAGCATTTGGAGTATAATGTGCGGCACAATGGTTTCTTGAACATCCAGTTGGAAAAGCTAAGCCAGCTTTTAAACCATTTTCCGCAATTAACTTCCGAGCTGTGTTTTCTAATTCTTCACATATTTGAATCATAGTCATTCCAGGTTTAATCCACTTTTGAATATATTGTCGAGTTTGACGATGAGCTTCAGCAGCTAAACGGACTTCATTATAAATGTCATTATGCATACGGTCTAATGCACGTTTTTCTTCTGAAGTGAAACGATCTTTAGCAGTTCGGTCATCTTGTTTAACAGGGTATTCCAGGATTTCACCGATAGGGAACACTTGATCAGGGAAGAGCTCCGCTATAGGGATGGAAGGAGGATCTGTCTGAACAAGTTTCCCACCTCCTATTAACAAAAATAAATAAACAAATAAATAAAACTGAACAAACTTTGAATTTTAAAAACATGTTTCAATTTGCTTCGGAAAATGGTCTTTTTTTCGCTTTGATTTTTTTTTCTAGTACACTGCCACTTTTAAAAACTTAAAGTATAATGCGATTTAATTATAATATAAACAAATAAGTCTAAATTTTGTCAAAAATAAATTGATGAATCTGGCAACAAATGATATGAGTTAATAACGAAACAGCATCTCATTTAGCAGCTTACTTTCAAAATTTTCAAACTATGTCAACACATGAAACCTAACCTTTTCTACGATTACGCTTTTTTTTCTTCTTTTCTCCTTCTCCTTCGTGTGTAGCATCATTATTTTCTTCAGTTTTATCATCTTCTGGTACTGTTTCACTAACTTCTTCTTGATTTTCAGTTGCTACAAAATTAAAAATGCAACGTGATCATGTGCAATGCTAATACGTACCGTTTTTCTTCTTCTTCTTCTTTCGTGGCTTCTTTTTCTTGGCAGCTTCACTAGAATTAGTTTCACCTTCTATTTCTTCAACATCATTCTCGTTTTCATCATTTTCTTGCGGATCTAATTCGGTTTTCAAAGCCGCCATGTTTCAAGTTGAAAAGGAAGACAAGCCGGATGACAGGAGAACACTTGAAAATTCGTTGATAAATTTATTAATAGAGAGCGCTGGTAGTAGAAATCTACTTTTTTTAAAATTTGCAACAATGTGCTCGTCAGATGGTGCTGCAATTTTAAAAGTTAAGAAAAGTGAAGAAGCTACAATGAGAAAACTCATTGAATGCTTGGAACACAATTCACTGAGATTTTTTTTTATCTTTGTGTAATTGCTATAAGCAAATTCATCGAAAATCAAGTGCAAACAGTTCTTAGCTTTGACAAGATTATTTGGCGTTTGCTATCGACAAAATCAGAAAACATTTTTTTCAAAAATTATCATCTATTTTTTGTTTATTTTGATAAATTATCATTGCTCGATCAGAAGTATCTATTCTGCTTCTAACATTCTAATGATTTCCCACTCGGAACTGTATTTCAGTACCTGAATCCAGCTATAAAGAATCGTAAACTTGTTGGTTGGTCTGTACTTAAGTATGAACTAAAAGTTATATCTGAGCGATTACTAAACAGGTTGATTTTTTCAAACGACTTATTCTGGGTATTTTGTAAATTTATAGAAAAAATAAAAAATCTCAGACAAGAAAAGATTTTTGTACCTGCTGTTGAAATTTTCATATTTCGGATATTTCAGGTGCTTACATAATTTTTATTCAAGTTTTTCATGGAAATTTTTTTAGTAATTAAAATTGCAAGACAAGCAATTTTCGAAAGTCTTACTTTGCCAAAATAAATTGACTGGTCATTTTCAAATTTTTTACCATTTTCTGAAATATTTAGAGCAAATACTACATTAAACATCGAATAAAAAAAAAGATAAAACAAGAAAAATATTGAGATTTAGGAGAGAACGGAACTTCCTTAAGGCTTTAAATGCCGCATTGCCACTGACTGCAATAAAACCATCCTATTTTTTACTATCATCATTTTAGGTACAATTAGGTAGCTAGTCTGTTTCTGTTAGATTATTTGTAAAATTTCTAAAAGGAAAAAAAATGCGTTTGATTCAATAATAAGCTTGTTAATTTTTCACCATACTATAAGAATCTCGATAAAATCACTGTCAGTTCACAAAAATAAGTTCTCTTCTGTACAGTATTCTAAGTTAGTTCGTTTTTTCTTAGTTTAGGAGATATCTATCACGGAAAACTTTGTTGGAGATGACATTTTAGGCCAGATGCTTTTACCTTCTATTTATTAAAGACAATTGTTAGTCTTTGAATGTATGCTCTATTTTGTTGAATGACAATTTACCATCTTGTTGCTAATTTATTGTATGTTTTATTAATTTTCTTTTTCAGATTTATTTTATTGAAATGCATGTGAACAACGGTAATTTAAGAAACCGCACAGTTTTTTTGGTCCACTTAATAATTGCACTTTGAACTTGTCACGCGTAATTCAAACAATTTCAAGTCTTTTTTGTAAACTAGTTCCACAATCCACAATATAGGTACTATGTGAATTAGATAAATCAACATCTGTTTTCAATTCTCATGGAGACAAAGCAGCTGAAAGTACGAACTTTTTTATTACAATTACAGTAAAAATAAATATCTAAAATTTGTGTTTCAGTAAATCTTGTTAAGATTTTATCATTTCTATTAAATTATGTTCCATCGATTAAGTAGATATACTTAAAAGTATTATATTGATAGATAATATTTTAATTGATGATTTTTTCATAACAATAATAAATCTGTGTTTCTAAGTAAATATTTATTTGTTTTATTTTTAAATATAAAGGAATCAACCTAACATGGTTTGCTTAGAGTTTTTATTATTTTTACTTAATCAAACAATAAAAGTTTTTTTATACTGTAATGTTTAAACTATTTATATATTAAAAGTCAACTTTTTTTTATAAAATTGCTAAATAGTACATTTCCCAGTTTTCTAAACAATAACTGGATATTGAATATGCAAGTGGTCAAAATGGAGTTTTTACGAGCAAATAGTTTAAAGGCTGTAGCGCTAAACTTCAACATTCATTCTAATAGCAAGTGAAATAATATTTTGATATTTTGTTTGGAAAAAACCGAGTAAAAACTAAAAAAGTCAAAATAATCAAACTAAAGTTATAAATTATTCGGATAATACAAGTCAAAAACACGTATAATTTCTTATAGGTTTATGACTGTTGAGATAAGAGGATGCCGACTATTTTGAAAATTTCACAAGATCTTTTTAGTTTCACACCTACTTTCAACAGTCATAAACAAATAAATAATTATATTTTTATTGACGGAATAATTTAGAACTGTAGCCAGAATTTCATGCTCATTTGCAAGGACTTTACTAGATTTGCATCGTTGCTATGCCAATTCGCATTTACACCAGTCGCGAATCAGCTAAGAATGAATAAATAATTAAATAATTAGAATAGTTATTGTTTTTTGAAAAATTGGTAAATAACATGTAAATAAACAACGATGTAAGATAAGAATTCCACAATTTTGTAGTTATATTTGTTTGTTAGTGACTAGATTTTATCAATTGATGAATGCTCTTTCTAGTTTAATAAATATGCAGATACTTACATTAGAAAAATTAACTTCTTCTCAAAACATTATCCGTCAAATTTCAAGTAGATTATCAACTTGAATGTATTGAGTTTGATTTATTAACTGGTTTTATAACGTTATTTTCAGATGAAATGTTTATATATACACTCTGTTGAATTTTGATGTTGCAAAAAAATTCATAAAGTAACATTATCATACCTCTTCAGTCTGTTACGTCTGTATTTTCTAAGATTTTGTAATGTTAGTTACTATTAAACTGTTACTTTCTTAGAAGTAATTGTTATAAGCAAATGTTTCCATAGATATAAAAATTTAACAGTGACATTACAGAAAGTTAAAACTACATAAATTCACATATATTAAGTACAGGATGTTACATTGTATTTGTATAGTGGGTTTGTTGGCTTTATGATAACATTTAGAAAAACAAAAATTTCCATAAAGCAACTACTAAAGAAGCGCTATTAGAATATAAAAAACAAAAACCTAATTGTCATTTTCCTAAACCAGAAAACACCAAAATGTTTGTTTTTTTTTCTAAATTTTTTATTTTGTTTTTTTAGGTAGAAATAATGCTAACAGCAAACCATGTCTTAGAATTAAATTTGCTCAACATCCACAAATGCGAGTAAATTTATTGAAACCGTTTCAGGATTACTACAAATTTTACTACATATAAATTTTGTTTTTCTGTGCTTTTTCAATTTTCAGTTAAAGATTCTGTTGCTAAGAAAAAATAATAAATTTAGAACAATTTTTTTTGGTTGAACAAAATGACCTTACGTTCTTATAGAACAAGTAGATGACATGTGCCGATTTTCGCCTTCTAATTGCTACCATAACGTAAAAATCTATTATATGTATTTTCAAAAATTGCTAGCAGAATATAAGTTTATTTTGATTGGAATAGTTTACGTCTAGGCTCAGTATCAGAACACTAATTTTTGTTCTATTTAACTCTCCAACTTTCTGTTAACTTTTTCACTCGCTTTCTTATTCTCCCTCTATTTTCTGCTCTTTCTGTCTTTCATCGTTCAGTAAGTAGTCAGCACAATCATCTCATTGTTTTTGTCCTCTCAATTCTCATGTTGCGGCACGTACTAAATAAGTCAATGAAACTATGATATTATGTCCTAAGTAGAACATGTAAAAGCTGCCTATTTTGCGCTATCTAAAGCTAAATGCCTATTTTTAAATTGAATTTTTTAAACAATTTCAGTAAGAATAGTCTTAGAAGAAATCACTCAGAAAAATTGGCTAGAGGATATGTTGAAATGTAACAATTGAATTCAAATTAGATTTTCAATAAAAACATTATTATCATTTGTGTTGTGTGCAAAAATAAAATAATAATATTACGCAGGATTCACTTGTTTTCAAGTATCTATTTTACAACTGAATCTTATCTTTTAATCAACATCAATAATTGAAGAATTTTTATAAATCTGTACTTAGAAATTTTTTGAATAATTGCTCAATATTTTCCCCTCTTACCAATCTCACAACAAGTATATAAAAAAGACGAAGTAAGCATAGTAAACATATTCCCAAGTAACCTGCTCTTTAGTGAAAATGTATAAACAAACAATTAAAGTTCTATTTGTTATTGCAGTTGCCATTTACGGTGCATCTGCTGTTTTGTCCAGTGCACTTGTTGAAGAAAAATGGTCAAATTTTAAAGTGAGTACGAAATGATTAAAAAATAATTCATGAATTTTTACATTTTTTTTAGGTGAGCTACAACCGCAGTTACGTTAATGCCAAAGAAGAAGCCTTCCGTAAACAAATATTCCAACACAATTTGGAACGTTTCGAAACACACAATGAAAGATATAGACAAGGTTTGGAAACTTGGACCATGGGAGTCAACCAGTTTGCCGACATGACCAAGGAAGAAATCAAGCAGTGGACTCATGGTCTTGTGAAGCCAGAAATAATTCCAAAACCTCTGATTGAAATTAGAAGCCGAAAAGATCTTGGTCTTGATGACAAGTATCAGTATCCTCCAAGTTTCGACTGGAGAGACAAAGGAATGGTCACTGGAGTGAAAAACCAAGGAAGCTGTGGTTCTTGCTGGGCTTTTTCTACTGTAAGTGCACATTTGCGTTTCGAAAATTTTGTTGTAATTAAATATTTTCCATAGACTGGCGCTATTGAATCACAAGAAAAAATTGCTCATGGAAAAAACAAAGATATTTCTGTCAGTGAACAGCAATTGGTAGACTGTGATAAGAAGGATAAAGGTTGTTCAGGTGGATGGATGGCAAATGCTTACATTTACATTGCTGAAAATGGTGGTATTGATTCTGAAAGTTCTTATCCTTACGAAGCCAAAGATAATAACTGCAGATACAAGTCCGACAAAGTTGCTTCTAGACTTAAGGGTTATGCTTATTTGACTGGACCTGATGAAGAAGTTTTGGCCGATATGGTATCCAGCAAAGGTCCTTCATCTGTAGCGATTGATGCAGATGGTGATTTTGCTCATTACAGCAGTGGAGTTTATTACAATCCAAACTGCAAATCTGACAAATTTACACACGCTGTACTTGTTGTTGGTTACGGAAGAGAAAACAATCAAGACTATTGGACTGTTAAGAACTCATGGGGTTCAGGTTGGGGACAAGGCGGTTACATCAAGATGGCTCGTAAGCGTAACAACAACTGCGGCATTGCTAGCGCTGCAAGTTATCCAGTGTTGTTGTAATGGATTGAAATATAAAACAACAATGTGATATAATTTTTTGAAAATGTAAATATTGCATTATAATAGGTATCCTATATTTTCTTTTTTATTTCCTTGTTTGAAAATATTGATGAAAATAACATCCATAAATACATAGGTATAAAAAATAGATCAAACATCAGTGCAGTGGTTAAGGATTAAATGGAACACCCTAAAATTTAAACCAAGTTTAAGGTCTTGTATCTACCTAAAAATTAATGATCAAGATGATTTTTGTTTTAATAGATAACTTATTTTCTATTCTTTAAGATATTTAGTCACGTGTTTTATATAGAAGGCATTAAAAGTAAGCACTACAAAGAATAGAAAGTTTTAACTTCTTCCATTTTATCAAATAATTCTTTTAAATTTTTCCACATACACCTCTGATTGAATTGAAACTGAAATTTTTACATTTTGCCTAAAGAATCGGCCTTATTATGCGTATACGAAAAGATATAATTTCAACATCGAAACGTTGTCAATAAAATTGTTTAATAATTTTTAGGTCCACTTTACCCTTTAAAAATTTATCATAATAACCAATTCGAAAATAGTGGAGAATATTTTAATTCTAATAACTAAATCTTTTTGGCCGATCTGAACTGTAGCCGTTAATGGTTCGAAAGTCGCCGGTGAGTGGCGCATAGTAGCACCGAGTCGCCGACCACAAAATTTGTGGCGTGGCGTGGCAGGGCTAGTACCACGAGAGAAGTAGTAAAATATTGTCAACTAGCTTATCGCGCGGTCAGTATTGTTATTCGATGTGGTCAACTGGAAGCATTTCAGTGGCATTCCTAGTATCAAACAGCAAAACAAATCAAGGTTAAAATTTTTTGATTTTGTGCCATATCTGTCTGATGCTAAGGGTGGGCTAGCAGGTAGAAATTGGGGGGAGGATACACGAGAGGACAAATCTAATCGGTGTGTTTAAAGCTGCCTGCTTTTTCCCCTTGATTTTCGTTGACCCTGCCTTGACAGCTTTCAATCATCAGTCCCTGAAGCAGGGTGCTTCTACCCATTTCTTCTTAATCGTCATAAAATGCAAATTACATGAACGTTCGGAATTTCTCACTTTGAAACAATATAAGGTTTTGGCCTGAAACTTGTTAGCATGCATGCAGATTGCGGGTATGTGAATAATTAATTGTCTCAATCGGAAAATAAAAATGAAGAATAAGAATCATTTTAGCTTTTAGATAATTGAAAAAAAAAAAATAGATTAAAAATCTCAATTTTCGTCGGCTATTTTTTTCTGTACTTTATTACATAATATTAAATATGAAACATTCCTAGAAAAATAATTTATACGAATGTAATTATTTGGTGATCATTTACTATATGCTATAGCTAGCAGTAGCAACTTAATTTTTAAAAACGAAAAAATTACAAGATGATAAATTCATAAATATCTTATATCATCAAATTTAGGGCTGCGATTGTTTCTGCGATAAAATAAAGAATGCGAGAATCTAACTTCCGACCAGAAAGTCCAAAACTTGATATACTAAATGAATCTGCACATATATTTGAAGATAATTTAAACTGTGCTTCATATTTTTGTGAGAAAGTTGGTCAATTGTCAACGGAGTGACTTTAAACAGTTCCTTATTTTTGTCTTTTATGCGTAGGTAAAAGAATACATTTTTCACTTGGAGGTTTCTATCGCCGAAGATGTTTTGCGGCGGCTGTAAGTTTCAATAATAGAAATACATTTGTGTCTCATGCATTAAGCATTGGCAGGTCTGTTGATGGCTTAGAGCCTTAACGGCGTTGTTTGCATACATCATTTTACATTTACTAAGTCAATGTCATTATTGCATTAGGAGTAGGATGAAAAGGAATAATATCTCTAAAAGGAAATATGATGGATAAACAAGTTTTGCGCTTATTAAGTACTTACTAACCACCCTCGTTAACTCTTGGAATTAGGATCGCTATGATAACTAAAATGAACTTAGAAAGACTATACCACTGAAAACATTGTTGAAGGTGACATTTGTTGCCACATTCTTCTAGCTTTTATTTATTAAAAACAATTGTGATTCTTTAAATATATGCTCTATTTTGTTGAATGAATATTGAAAATTCATTATCTGGGTGCTAATTTATTGTATGTTTTATCAGTTTTCTTTTTCAGATTTATTTTATTAAAGCCCATGTAAACAACGATAAACCGCAAAACTCAATAATTGCACTTTGAACTTGTCACGCGTGATTTAAACAATTTGAAGTCATCTTTGTAACCTACTTCCACAATATAGGTACTATTTGAATTAGACCAATGAATTATTTTCAATTCTCATAGATACAAAGCAGTTGAATGTACAAAATTTTTCATTGTCATTAAATTCATTATTGTTATTCTATTGGTTGAAGTGAGTATACAGATATTTTCAAGATAACTGTGAGAAGTATTCAGAAACAGACATGAAATTACATACATATCTAAAATTTGTGTTTCAGTGAATCTTGTTAAGATTTATCATTTCTACTAAATTGTGTTCTATCGATTAAGCAGATATACTTATAAGTATTATATTGATAGTATCTTAATTGATGATTTTTTAATAACCATAATAAACGGATGTTTCTAAGTAAATATTTATTTGTTTTGTTTCTATATTGATGAAAAAAAAATTAATAAAAGTATCTAAAATAATAAATAATTAGACAATTGTAATAATTGTCTTGTACTAGTAAATTAGAAATATAACTAAAATAAATATGTTTTTTATTTGGATTTACTTTTATCTAAGCTATGTAAACAGAGGTTTTCAGGTGCGGTTCATATAATAGAGCTCTTATACCAAACTGCAAAAAATTAATGTAAAACAGAATTCCATATTCATCCTAGTAAGTGTAATGTCAAAATTTCCAAATACGACAATGATATTCCAAGCTACTGAATCGCAAGAAAAAATTGTTCATGTAGCAAACAAAGACATTTCGGTCAGTGAACAGCAATTGGTAGACTGTGATAAGCAGGAGAGAGGTTGTTCAGGTGGATGGATGCCAAATGCTTACCTTTACATTGCTGAAAATGGTGGTATTGATTCTGAAGAGTCTTATGCTTATGAAGTCAAAGATAACAACTGCAGATACAGGTCCGACACTGTTGCTTCTAGACTTAAGGGTTGTGCTCATTTGACTGGACCTGATGAAGAAGTGTTGGCCGATATGGTATCCAGCAAAGGTCCTTCATCTGTAGCTATTGATGCAGATGGTGACTTTGCTTATTACAGCAGTGGAGTTTCCACTGCTACAATCCAAATTGCGAAACACACAAATTTACACATGCTGTACTTATTGTTGGTTACGGAAGAGAAAACGATCAAGACTAGTGGACAGTAAAGAACTCATGGGGCGATGGCTGGGAACAAGGCGGTTACATTAAGATGGCTCGCAAGCGCAACAATAACTGTGGCATTGCTAGCGCTGCAAGTTATCCAGTTTTGTTGTAATGTATTGAAATTTAAGTCAACTATGTGAGATACTTTTTTGAAAACACAAATATAGCATCATATATATTTTCTCTTTTATTTCCTAATTTCAAAATAATATCTCTAAATACATAGCTATGAAAAAAAGAGTGAACTTAAGTGGTTAACAATGGAACACCCTGAAATTCAAACCAAGTTTAATGTCCCCAAAAATCTCTCAAAAGATTGGTAATCAAGATGATTTTTGTTTTCCTGGATTACTTATTTCCTATACTTTAAGATATTTAGTCGAGTTTTTTCTGCAGTTTTGTTATTTAAGTTATATGGGGAATTAAAAGCAAGATTGCAAAAAATGAGAAGTTTAAACAGCTCCCATTTTATCAAACAATTCTTTTAAATTTTTGCACTAAGTGTATAAATTGAAACTATTGATCAAAAACTAAAAATTTTTTGCGTCATAAGCAATAATTTAGTTAACTAATATCAAATTTTTTTTTTAATGTGGTTTGATGTTTTGAGTATTTTAAATACAACTTTTATTAAAAGGGTTCTTTATAGTTTTTGGAATAATAAAATTTTTCCGGAAAAATAGACATTTTTTAAAATATTCTCAAACAAAAACCAAAAAAAAATAGAATTCATACTAACTAAAAATAAAAAATTTAGATTTTATGACTATAACATTTTTTTGACTTGTTGGTGAAGGAAAGTTCATTAAATGAAGCACCCTATATTTTGCTGTAGCATCTGAAAGAGCTTTGAATTCTTTTCGAAAACAACTTCGAATGTTCGAAAAGAATCTCAATCGGTCTTACTATTAGAAAATAAGATTATTTTTGTAAGCACTATTTTGTTCTAATATTGATAAATATAAGGCTTGACTTCAAGACTGATTAGTTTTGAATCTATATCAAAATAGAAATGTTTATAGTTTTTGTTCTTTGTGGGAAAAAGTGAAAATTAACAAAATTGATTGCTAGGTATAGTATTTTTTTTTTAATTTTAGGCTGTAGCCGTGAAACCCTGTTTTCTTTCTCGCTCTTCAAGAGGGTAGGTAAGACCAAGATAAGCGTTTTTGCTACGTGTTCATTTTATTTCACTTATTTGTATAGTAACAACAAAGGCCAAACTAGTGGCATGTGAAAGTGTTATTTGACATAGTTTTATTGCTTTAGAGTAAAATTAAAAAAAAGTACTATATCTAAAAATCTGTAGGTAAACATTAATGATTCAAAAATTATCTGATAACAATAAACAAAAGCGTGTTTTTTATTATCTAATTGTTAGAAAACAAAAATAAAAAAACAGGAAGCACTATAATCAACTGATGTGTATTTATATCTACAGGATGTCTCACGGCGGCGGGCGTCAATCGATTACTCAAAAAATACTGGTAGCATTATAACAAAATAAAAATCATCATAATCGTTTAATGAACAACTTCAAACAAATTTTGCAATTTTTGTTTAGTTTGTAGCTGTTTTTAAAGATGGCTTAAAAACTCTTGCACAAAAATATAGAGAAAAGATTAGGATTCCAAAAAGTGGGAAATCATAAAAATCGACGAAGTAGTATTTAATAAACTGAACTAAACTCACAAAAACATTGTTAGTGAATCATTCAAATCAACGCTTTTGTGAAGTTTTGTGTCCTTCTTCCTTCCTTACGTTAACTTATCGATTCTACTGCTACTTGAAGACGTAATAGAAATCATTTTTTGAGAGTGACTCCAAATTGCTTTGAAAGTTCCATCAGCATCAACGTCAACTACAAAACATTTCTTTTTTTTCTTAGAAATCTGACAAGTCAATGTCAGGAGTATAAGAAAAATTTAGTACCTTTAGAGAGTGCAAAAGAACTGTGACTACTGCAATATGGGGCATAATAACGACTTCTCTTTTAATTCAAACTGTTTAATGAGATTTATTATATTAAAAGTAAGCCTGTGCGGATGAAAACAGTTTCCAGATGATTTTTTTAGTAAGAGCATCAATAAGAGCACCAATACTATCTTATAATTTATAGTTTTCACAAATTAGGATAAAATTTTTACCATCAAAATTATGGAAAGACAATTCAGAAGCTTCAATTGCTGTTGTTTCCCAAACAAACACAAAACCAGAACGTATAATGCTGGTTTTTCAACCAAGACATAATTAAGTTTAGAGGCTACAAAATAAAACTCAAATAAATAAAACTTTGCATTGTGACAAAGACCTATTTTCTCTATAATTATTTACAGCTATTAAATTCCATTTTAAGTCATAAGAGCATAAGTAAAATCAGTTCCTAATTCTACTGAACTCCATTCGAAGATTTTAATATTACACAAAGTAGTAAATACTCCATGCATAGGTGAACTTTCGTTTGAGCTGAAACCGGTGCAAATTTGAGTTAACAGTAACGACTGCTATTGGTTCGGGTTCTTAGTTGTTACATTTTTGTAAGAAGCACTTTCCTCAAAAAAATAGCAACTTTTTCATTCATAGAGTATTTACTACTCTCTACTGCAGTATTAGCATCTTCCTTTAATTTTATTTATACCATCCATAATTTTAAACATATCCTCAAGTAGATGAAAACAAGCTGTTCGAGTGCGTACACAATCCAAGTTTGACCATCAGCGCAATATCTTTTACAGAACTTAAGAAACTTCTAATGTGATGTTTAGGTGAAACAGCCTGTATAATAGATACTTAGACTGCATTCTCCGATTCGTTAGAAAGAAAATTTTTATAAGTAATATAACGTCTGGGCATAAAATTGCCAGAAGTTTTCCATCTCAGATCCGAGTATTTTAGTTTCCACTCTTTTGCTAATGCTCATTTGTAAACATTATATGTGTTGTCAAACAAATATTCGAATATAATAGAATATTTGATCTAATAAGTTATGGTGGAAATTTTCAACGAAATAGATAGATGAGACCAATGAAAATCGCCGCTTAGTAAAAGCGTTATTTACCCATTTTGTAAAAATTAGTAAATCCGATTCGCCGAGAAAATGTCAGTTAAAATGAAGATTTGTTAAATCTCCCACTTGTTTAAAAAAAAAAAAAAAAATTGCTATCATTTATCTTGGAGTAATTTTATTTTATGATTTGAACTGCATTATTTGTTATTTGCAAACATAATAATTATAAGAGTATCTAATTGATAGATTCTAAGACTTAGTAGGAATAAACTGATATGTGTGAATTAACTGGATTGAACCAATTATTTAATGAATCAGTTATGTGAGTTTTTGCCGTCTCACTGTATATCTCTTCACTTTATCATGTCAGAAATTGAGTCTAAATAAGAATGCAAAAAAATAAATACTCTATACAACACTTCCCTTTCCTCTGATGCTGACATGTCTCTGACAAATCAAAAAAAATGAGAGCATACTTTACACTGGAAAAAGATTTCTCAGTTTTTAAACACAAGAAATAATTTAATAATAAATAAATTATTTGATAATTTTTTATTTCAGTCGAATTAAATAAGTAGACCTATTTTGTCCTAAACAATCAGAAAGCATCTTTATCTTCCTTAGTTTTATTGGCAAAATTAACTTACGCCACCGGCTACTAAGAATGTAAGTTCTTAGTTACTATAGAAAAAGTGTGTTGCCAAGAAGATTGTTATGTTTTATGTTTAATCTTGTTGCCAAGAAAACTCGTTAAGTACATATTTGTAACTTTTCAAGTATCTCCTCTTGAACTGTAATGTACCTCTCAATCAACGCCAATAAACCGAAAAAAAAATCTTAACAACATGTATTTTTAGATATTTGCTGATTATTCGCCCCTCTTATCCAGTTTCAGTGAGTATATAAAACAGAAAACAAAGTTGTGAGAATCATATTCCTGAAATTCCAACCTTTAGTGAAAATATATTAACAAATAATGAAAGTTCTTTTTATTATTGCAGTTGCCATTTATGGTGCATCTGCTGCTTTGTCCAGTGCACTTGTTGAAGAAAAATGGTCAAATTTCAAAGTGAGTAAAAAAACATAAAAAATAATTTATGAGCTCATACAATTCTTTTTTTTTATTAGGTGAGTTACAATCGCAGTTACGTTAATGCTAAAGAAGAAGCCTTCCGTAAACAAATATTCCAAAACAATTTGGAACGTTTCGAAGCACACAATGAAAGATACCGACAAGGTTTAGAAACCTGGACTATGGGTGTCAACCAATTTGCTGACATGACCAAGGAAGAAATCAAGCAGTGGACTCATGGTCTTGTGAAGCCAGAAGTAATTCCAAAACCTCTGATTGAAATTAGAAGCCGAAAAGATCTCGGTCTTGATGATAACTATCAGTATCCTCCAAGTTTCGACTGGAGAGACCAAGGAATGGTTACTGCTGTGAAAAACCAAGGAGGCTGTGGTTCCTGCTGGGCTTTCTCTAGTGTAAGAGCAATGTCCTTTTCTATGATTCTCTTCAAACTAATTATTTTTCATAGACTGGTGCTATTGAATCACAAGAAAAAATTGCTCATGGATCAAACACAGACATTTCTGTCAGTGAACAACAATTGGTAGATTGTGATGACAAAGACAGTGGTTGTTCAGGTGGATGGATGACAAATGCTTACACTTACATTGCTGAAAATGGTGGTATTGATTCTGAAGGTTCTTATCCTTATGAAGCCAAAGACAACAACTGCAGATACAAGTCCGACCAAGTTGCTTCTAGACTTAAGGGTTATGCTTATTTGACCTCACCTGACGAAGAAGTGATGGCCGATATGGTATCCAGCAAAGGTCCTTCATCTGTAGCTATTGATGCAGATGGTGACTTTGCTTATTACAGCAGTGGAGTTTACTATAATCCAAACTGTGATCCTAACCATTTCACACATGCTGTACTTGTTGTTGGTTACGGAAGAGAAAACGATCAAGACTACTGGACCGTAAAGAACTCATGGGGCGATGGCTGGGGACAAGGAGGTTACATTAAGATGGCTCGTAAGCGCGATAATAACTGCGGAATTGCTGGCGCAGCAAGTTATCCAGTTCTGTTGTAATATGCTAAAAAAATTATTATTAAAACATAAATAAAGTATTAAGACCCCAAACATCTGTTTTTATTTGCTAATTAAAAACCGTCTAAATTTCAGTACAAAAAAAGAATACAGCTTTGGAATCTGGAATAAAGAAACATTCTGCAATAAAGCTTAAAATAGTTTCAACACTTACACAAAGACACAGTAAAGTCACTACTTCCCGAGACTGTACACATGATTCATCCTTCATCTGAAATTGCCAAAATTACTATGATCATTGCACTCTCGATGACTTAAAATTTAATTTTTTTCTTGTTCTAAATATTCTACCAAAAATAATAAGTCAGTTGTAAATTCCCTCTCAGGAGTTTTGAGCCAAATAAAATTTTGCAAGAAAACTTGGTAAAACATAATTTTGATGTTGCAAATTTCTTTTGAGATACTCTGGCGTGAATCTAAGACTACCATTCCAAAAACCTAAAAAGTGATCTGTAATACTGCACTAAAATAAGCATAATGTTACCGCATATATTAAAGATCTCCATATTGTTAGAATCGGTTTATAAATTTCATTACCATTCAGAAATGATACTATCAAAATAATAGTTTGTATTCCGGAGATGTGAATTATTAAGAAAAGTAATGATGATTGAATCATGTAAACCTCATTAGTCAGATATATTAAATCGAAAAGTTTATCATATATTTCGAAAAATAAACATTTGTTAGACTGGAACTCTACTTCTGTATCTTTGTTTTCTTTATAACTATGACATTTCATTAGAAAATTATTATTAACAGTCTGTAAGTATTGTTCGATAGATGATAGAATTAATTGAACTTGCGTAACTATAAGAAACATCATGAACACATTCACATAATTGAGTACAGAAAATGTAAAGAACACTATTCCATATTTTCCACTACAATTTATAGTATTAAAAATATAATAAACTATTATATTGAAAGTCAGAAAAGCAAATGTTATTAAGATTTTGTGTTCAGGTATTTGCACTCTAGCATCGAATTTTTGTAGTAGAATTTCATTAACTTTCATAAATATTTTGACAATTTTCACCATTTTTTTTCTGAAAAATATTATAGCTATTAAGACAAAAGCATTACTAGCAAAAGTATTTGTAACTGTTATAACAATTTCCAATAAAAGTATAAACTTGAATTTGAAAGTTATTAATTCGATGTATATTGTGTATGAACATAAAATTATCAAACTAAAACAAATCAGAAACGAGTAAACAATGTAGAATACCGCTAATCCTTTATAACTATATAAATTTGGAACACTTAGTCCAACAATCACTGATATTTTTTGGATATATTTAGCAATTTTGCAGTTATACATTATAATAAAAATTATGTACGAAAAAGACAACCGAAGCTTGTTACTGTGTGGTAATATTGATTATGCTACAAAATATTTTATGACTAAATTACTTAAAGTTGGTTTCCAGACAATTTGATCAACATTAAATTTTAATGCTCTGATTGATTCAATTTAAAATATGAAAACTGAGATTAGTACAGTCTGCAAAATGTTTGAGGCATATTACGCCCGAAAGGGAAACTTGGCACTTGAGTCACAATATTGGAACAACATCTTTAATGCAATTAATTTTAATAGGGCGATATTTTGACGGGCTTATTCTTTGACTACTCTCCACTCCGATGGAATGAACCGTCTTCCAAACTAGTTACAGAATTTTTTTTATTTTCTGTATATTCTTCTCTTTTATAAAATATCTGTTATCCCTAAGCCCTCAGCATTCATTATTTGAAATATCTGGTGTTTTTGTTTTATTTTAAATATTATTCAATATGAATGACGTTTAAAAAGAATGCCAGTTTGACACTCGTTTGGTTTTGACATTTTTGATCTCGTCTTTTTTTTATCTTCAGAATTTTTTATTAAATACCCAATGGTTTTTATTTCAATTTACGATATTCATGAACATGAATATGAGGTATGTTTTAGAATTATTTTTTTTGGTATTCATAATATTGAATGAATGAATGAATTTCACATAGGATAAAGGTCTCTGTGTGCCTCCATTACAACTCAAAGCAGTTTTTGCTAACTCACTGCTAAACCACTTAACTTCGTTGCATGTAGCTTCTAAACCTTCATTTTTACGACTTACAGGAATTATATGTGAAATAGGTATACGAGTATTTTAATAAAAAATCATCAATTATTAATGGTTTATTTGTTTTCATTTTAGGAACTAAGGCTAGTGATCTTTCTATTTTAGAAAAACTTGTAGAAAGTGGAATGAATATTGCTTGTTTGGATTTTACTCATGGTTCTGAAAAATGTTTCACTGAAATTAGTCAAAATCTAAGAACCATTGCAAACAATCATAATGAAAGTATGGGAGTTAATGGATCTTTGGCAATTGCTCTATCAACTGAAAGTCCGTCGATTCGGATACAAAATCCAAACAAGGTAAGTGAGTTTTCCGTATTCAGAAAATATGCAGTTGTACTAATATACTATTTGTACATTAAGAGAACATTAAAAATAAGCGATTACGATTCCATAGTTGGATTTTATGTTACTTAGTCAAAAATGGTGAGTTGTATGCAAACAGTGCAAGAGACTATTTTTGTGTAATAAAAGATGAAATTCAAGATTGAAATTCAAGACGAACGTGACAACAAACTAACGTAAAAGTAGTATGGGTATTTTTACCCTGTCTGTCCTTCTAGTTTGTCTTGAAAATTATCAGCGGGATCATATTTTGTAATTTTATCCATAATAGTTTTTAAAATACCCAGGAAATTCTATTAAACTTTTTCCGAGGTTGTAGCTTTTTCAAGACAATTAAAACAACACCTGTATACTAAATTGTTTATCTTTTAATTCTGATTTTAGCTATGATTTTATTTTGAATATTGAACTCAGTGTAGCCGCTTCTGAATGCAATTTCTTGGTATTCCATTCCGTAAGTCATTTATTGGAGTCTCTTATTATTTAAGGTTCAATGTAATTGAAGCCCAAATCTAGGTACAAAAGTGCTTCGAAGGTTTTTCTTTCTTTTCCAGACAGAACCCTGGACATGTTGACTCTGGTTAACTTCAACAAATTTCCTCTTGTAATAATTTGTATTTGCGTTGTGTTTGGATGTTTTCTTTCATTGCTTTTCAAATATTTATTTTCTACTTCCAGTTTTCATATCTCTTTCATTTGTTAGGGAAGTTTTTGCCTAAAACTCTCATCAAGTCATCATAATAAAGAAATTTTATGCCATTTTTTTTTCAGAATTCTAAACTGAAAAATCATTAACATAAAGCTACAGAACTTTCTTTGTGGTCCCAAAAGTTATGCAACCCGTAGAAGCTTTTCCCGCCATTGTAATTTTGTGCCATAACTCTTTTGTTTCTAGATTCCTTATTTTTTTCTAGCTTTTACTAGTGCAAGAATTTTTGAGCTAGCTTCAAAAACAGTTGTACAATTAGCAAAATTGATTTGAATTTTTTCCGCCATTTTTCAATTTGTGCTAAAACTTCTTTATTTCAGAACATACTAATCTGTCACAATTTTGTAGACAAGTTTGTACGAAATCACTTTGTATAAAGATACGTTGATACAACTGACTGGCAATATAGAGTATGAATATGAAACTAACCAAGAATCATGTTTTTATGTAAATTACGCAAATTTCCATAAACTATTTGAAGTTGATACAAAAATAATAATTGGGAACTCAAGCGTTCTTTTGATTTGTATTGGCATTGAAGAAGATATGGTACTTTGTAGAGTGGTAAGAGGTGGAAGTATAAAAGGTGGAGAACGTATTCATTTACCTGGTGTATCAATTGAACTTCCAATTCTGACAAAAAAAAACATAGCTGCTATTAAATTTGCTATCGAAAATGATATTGATATGATATTTGCGTCTAATATAAGACAAGTTTCTGATATAGTTGAAATACGCAAATTTTTAGAAGAAAATGGAAGTAATCTGCCAATAATTTCACAAATTGAGAATCAGCAAGGATTGACAAACATAGATGGAATAATTGAAACTTCAGATGGAGTAATAATAGATCGTGTTACTTTAGCTCTGGAAATGGAAGAAGAAAAACTGATTTCAGTCCAAAAATTTGTTATTAACAAATGCAGCATAGCTGGTAAACCAGTTATATTAAAAACGCCACTATTTTCGTTTCTGGACATACTGTCTAAAATAGTAAAAGCAGAACTCAGTGATATTGCAAATGCTGTTTTAGATGGAATAGATTGCATTTTTTTGTGCCATGAAAGATCTGCCTATGAACACGCAGATAAATGTATTCAACAAATTGCTACAACTTGCAAAGAAGCTGAAGCAGCAGTTTGGCAAAAACAAATTTTCAAAGAACTTTCGAATAACGTAAGCTGATATTTATTCTTTAAATTCAATTTCTGAAAGTTTCGTATTGTTATAGATAAAACCTCCTGTTATTGTGAATCATGCTGTAGCAAGTGCTGCTGTTCAAATATCACTTCAACTACCGGCATCGGCAATAATTATGACATCCACGTCATTGAAATCAGCACAGGATGTTGTTCAGTACAAACCTAAGTGCCCAGTTCTTGCTGTAACACGTAACACAAAGAAAGCAGCGCAAGTTCAATTGTATAGAGGTGTTATACCATTAGTTTATGCAGGTTTGTTGTGAAAATGATTCCAATACAATGAATAAGGTTTGTTGTTTTAGAAAAACAAAAAAAACAATGGTTATTGGATATTAAAAGGAGAGTTTATTATGGTATAAATTTTGGTAGAAAAAAAGGTAAGTAAACATTTTTTTCAATGTAAGTCATTCCATATGAAACCAACTGACTGTGATTGCCGACTCATTTTAGATTTTGCCCAAACTTTGTAGGAATGTTCTTCAAGGTCCCAAAGAAGGAAATCTAAGTATATGTAGTTTGGATGAGCGTCTGTTCCCGGCAGTCAAAATTGAAACTTTTGAAAATACCGTTTTGTGGCTGTTAAACTTTTTCTGTTTAAGATATCCACACTGAAATGGCATTTTGAAAAAATATATATTTTTCTATTTTTAGGGATTTTCAAATGACCCCCGTGTCTCGACTAAGAACTAATGTTACTCAGAAATTAAGTCAACATATTATAGAAAAATTAAAGCTAAAAATCGACTTGGAAAACCTACTTTTTATAAAAAAATTCTTTTCTTGAAAATTTAAAATGTGGAAAAATCGTTTTTTTTTTTGGTCGATAATTTGAACATGTCTTTTGCGAGATAAAAATATGATATTCACAGCATCTTCAACTTCAAATTTTTGTAACACTCGTTTTGTTATTTTAATGTTTAGAATTTGTGCAGATGGATTTTTAGAAGCAAAATTTCTTGCGAGTCTACTATGTTTTAGAAAGAAATCATCTCAGTATATGATACTACTATTCATTGTACTCTAGAAATATACACATATTCCTATGTATTTATAAATCAAAATAATAACTATTATAAAATATTCGTAAATGTAATGTGATGGCTAAAAGATGTTCATAAAACGTTCTGCTTTCTACAACCGTAAATAGTGCACTGACAAATCATAAATAGTTCTAAAATAGTTTGCAAATAGTTCACTTACCGTCCCATTGTCCACAACCATTGAACACCCATAGATCGTTTTGAAGTTGTTCGTAGACAGTCCTGTATTGGACGATCCGCAGAATGTTACTGCCCTGGAGACTGGAGAGAACAGTCATAGTTCGTCTGATGGATCATAAAATGACTGTCCCAGGACGACAGATCGGACGATTTGTGGAAGTCCATCGAACGGTTGTGTGCTACTTCGGAGCTTAAGGCTGATTACAAAGTAACATTCCACACTAATAGGGCTGTTCAGTAACTTATAACATTATGTAATGTTTCTGTTATACTAGTTGTTGTTTTAGAAACATTTTTTTTTAACAATTATCTTCATAAGGATAATGAACAGTTTTATTCGGTTACTTTTTAATTTGCCGACGTCAAAATATTGAGCCTTCAAAATATCCATTTGCACAAGTACTAAACATTAAAATAACAAAAGGAGTGTTTCAAAAATTTGAAATTTGAGGTAAGAGCAAAAAACCCGATCAATATCATATTTTTATTTCGCAACACACATGTTCAGATGACAAGCAATGATTTTTTTGTAAAAAGTGGGCTGTTTGAATCAATTTTTAGCTTTAATTTTTCTATGATATGTCGACTTAATTTCTGAGTAATATTAGTTGTTAACAGTTGAGACACGGGAGTCAGTTGAAAACCATGAAAAACGAGTGAAACACATGTATTTTTAACTCTGTGTCATTATTCAGAGGTTTTGACTGAGTAAATTTTTATTGCTTACAGAAAAACAACTGTCTTTCCTCTTTAAAATGCTGTTTCAGCAGTGTGGATAGAAGGTATTTCCAAAAAGTTTCAATTTTGGCTGACGGAAACAGACGCTTATTTAGATTAAATATCCATAGATTCTGTTCCTTGGGACCTTAAAGAATATCTTACAAAGTTTGAGCAAAATGTAAAATAAGTCGGCAATTAGTCAGACGATTTCATATGGAATGACTTATGTGTTCTTGTTCCATTTTTTTAATGTTCGTGGTTGTCAAAAATAGACAACAATTATTACTTAACAATTATTAATTATTATTAATAAGCAAAACGAAAGTTTATGAGCCACAACTGCTTATAAATGAATACCTACGAAGATATCTTGTTCGAAATGATTTGTTTTGACTAAACTGTTTTTCTTGGTATAATAATCATACGTTTTTCAGGTTTTATTCAACCGGGAGATCCAGTGGTTATCCTGACTGGTTCACATCAAGGCTCTGGTTGTCCTGATGTAATGAGAATTTCTTACATTCCAAAAGATCTTCCTCATGGCTCAAAATGTACATGCTGAGATATTCACAAATGTTTTTATAAAATAATAATAAATTTTACACATTACAATCTCACTCAAAAAATTTCCGCCAATTTTGCAATTGTAAGTAAAACTTGACAAAAGCAGTTATTGGACGAAATATTCAAAACGTCAACTAAAGATCAAAGTCGTAGAGAATGGCAGGAGAATGAAGACTAGTTGCATGGTTAAAACTCATCCAAACAGGAAATTTCAAAATTTTATTTAGTAATTATAAACTAAAATCAACATTTGAAATACAATCATAGTTTCAAACTCTCAATTCAAATTGAATCTAACGAAGATCTATTACTAACTCGAAAACCAAAATTATTCTTTTCCAGACGGATCAGCATGTGAAATATCAAATTTTTATTGCCTTACTCTTAGTATTGCTTATGCAAAATTTTAATAAAAACGGGCAGTTAGATACACTCTTTTTTTCCTTCGGCCAAACAAAATAGTCACAAATGATTTTCTATCATGTGCAAAGCTACACAATGAACCGCAAAAAGTAAGGGCGCACGCAGCCCAAAGTCAAGAGATCTGGGTAGGGTGACGCAGCTCGCCGGCTTTCGCAATGGCGACATGCCCTCACAATCGAGCTCATTCAGGGACCCAAGCCAAAACGGCTGGAACCAAAGCTGGCGGAAGCCCAAAAAGTACCATACTGTTGTTAGTAAAGGCTACGGGGACGGGTTTTCACTTCACTTTGTCGTTACTGTGTTGACTCCTCTACGCGGGAAAGATTTAGATTGGATTATATAATCTCGGAACAAATAATAAATGATTCAAGCCGATAAATCGCGCAGCCCTGACAAAGTAGTTACCCGCCATAATAGTTACTAGTTAGTACCTATAGGTAGAAATAACTGAAATAAAAAAACATGTAAAGAGAGGTTTCAGAAGATCAGATCGCCTGAAAGTCACTTTGTAGGTTTACGCCATTAAATAGTTTTCCTGGTGTGATTGAAAATCAAAAAGAACCATAATGATATTTACAAATCGCAAAGAAAAGTAAGATAATAAATAGTACTGTGAAAAAAGGAGCGTCATAACTATTTCCAAAACCGGCGAAGTGAGATGTAAAGATGCCGCAAAACAACGGAGAACTATTAGCTGAGGTAGTGAAGGCGCCGCCTGATTTGTCAGATAGGCAACCATTCGTACTGGTCTCAGGTATACTGGGAGAGGCATAATTTATACCAGTGTTTAGTAGAGGGCTCCGTTATATCATTCCTAAGATTTATGGAAGATTTGAGTTTAAAAAATGGACGGATCTCGATAAAGTCCAAGCGACAAACGCAGCGAAGCGCCTGATAGAGTAGCAACTGGACTTGTATACTTCGGATTGCCCTTGGGAGTAGCTTACGGCGGCGCTGATTGACCGATTTGAGGAGGGACTCATTTTCTCCAGCTGCTAGAGTAATGTTGAAAGTTACTTTGAGGTGTGCTAGAAGTTGCTGTAGCATTATTTGGAGCATCAACTAGTTCTTTGTACGGATTTCAAAGACACCGGAGATTGAGGAGGAAGATCTCAGCACTCCTTATAATCATTATAAATGTCTTAGCCCGAAACATCAAATCGGAAAACTACTTAGAAGACAGTTCAATCTAGATGGGACAGAGGAAAGTAGAATGGAAGAATCTATACAAGTCGTAAGTAATAAAATTGATTCAATAAAACTTTCCAATAATCTGTGTAAGTGTAAGTAAATGAAGATTAATGTCCCACATTACAAAATTATTGAAAGTATTTGTGTTTTTTATACTTATTTGAATGTTTTCGTTGTTTATGAGATGAATTCTCAGAGGGTGTTTTGATAAGATGATGCCTCTTTTTATACATCAAATAGAAAACTATGAAGGAGAAGTTTGTGATCAAATAATTTCATGAGAAATTGCTTGATCGCCTGGATCGTGTAATCTTTTGGAGGGAAGAGTTTATTCTAACACTTCTCATACATTTTAATTCAATTCAAGCTGATGAAGATCTAGATCTAAATGTATGAAAAACGTAAAAAACAATTGCAAAAATTATGAAGTGTTTTTTAGAATCAAATCAAATTTCCTCTAATGGTCAGCTAATGGTAAGTTAAAGAGAGACACTAATTAGCACAATGATTTTTTTATTTAATTTTTGATTACAGAATGAATAAATAGTTACAACTGTCGTCCGTGTAATTTATATTACAAGCACTAAAATTAATTCACAATTAAGCTATTTGACAAAATTCCAAGACCATTTCTAAAAGTGAACTTGCGTCATACTATTTACATCTATCATTTACATACTAATAGGAACTTTGGTTTCATTCGGAGTTGGCTCCTACGACAAATGTAGCTTTGCTTAGTCGAAAATAGAATTGTTAGCTGTTTTTGCTAATAATAAAAATAGAAATAAAATATTCCTATTATGATAAATCATGGTTATAGAGGGATGTTTAAGAAAATATATTTACTTTAAATAAATTTATTACAACAAAGTAAATGAAAATAATAATTTATGTGCTTGCTTCATTTGTGCATTTTCGACAAATTATAATAAATAAAATAATACAAAATTCTGTGGCATCTTCGAATTGATAAATTTTACAATCTATTATCACACAGTCACAACATTCTCGAAGTTTTTTTACATCATTACTTACAAAACTGATTGCATACAATTATTTACATTTGATGAGTCTGTAGTAAAATCACAGATTTTTTTACACCATACCCTTTGACATCATTCGAACTGTATTTTTTAACGCTTGTCTTTTATTACAAAACCATATTCTTATCACTTCTCTTTCATAACCCAGCTGATGAGCCAAACCAGTGATCTCTGTTCCTAAAATATTTTAATTCCACTTGAACATTATTTTTCAATTTTTGTTATTACCTGAAGGATGTGTATTTCTTTCAAAATGGGCATTCAGTAACTCTAACGCTTGAGGTGTAAAAGAAGTTCTTCGCTTTCGTTTTTTTGAAGGTTCGATGCCGATGAAATCCGTCAGATGATTCTGACCACTTTTATATCTGCAATTATAAGAAAAAAATTAAAATAAAAGTTATATAAAAAATTATATGCAAATTTCCAAACCTTTCTTCGGCTTCTTTCATCCACCTCTCAAGAACAGGTTTGATTTTTTGTGCACTTTTTGGTGTAATATCTAATTTTTCAAACCTAAAAACAGAGTATTTATACTATCAATCATTTATGATAACTTGAGGCACAGGACACTGACATACTGTTATAGAAAAATAAAAGAATGAAAAGTTTGAAAACAAATGAGTGATGATGCCAGTGCCCTGGCTAAAACATTTACTTAAAAAACAACTTATCCCTAATATTACTCAACCATGATGGTATAAACGTACATCGCTTGCTGCTGTGACGAAAGTTGCGCGGCTGCAAACATCTGAGACGCCAGGGCACTGGGAACAAACCAAGGTATTACTTGAGTTTACACATTGCAAAATAAACGCACTGTTATAAAAAATGTGCATTTGTTTCGCAAAAAGAATTTGTATGGACAGGTCCTGGCTTTTGTTTCTATTATTAAAGAAACCTACCTACAGATAGCACTTTGGCTATAGGCTGGACCTTCTGTTACACTTAAAGCTTGGCCGACTTGTGTTTGTGTTAGTCCTAAAGAAAGGCGACGGAGTTTGAACGCTTTCGCAAAGTCTTTTATTTCGTCTAAATTGATGCCGTCCACTACGTTGCTATTGGTTTGGTTTATAGTGGGTTGATCTTAAAGTAAAAATTTGTTAGTTATAAAAAAATTTCAAACTAAAAACTTACTTGGTGAGTCTACTAATAAATCTGCTGTCGAATTATCTGTACAATTTGGCGATAATGACGAAGGAGACCTTTTCAGATTCTGACTAGGAAGAGGTCCTGTGTTCGTACTTATAGTAATATCACCATTGGTAGCCGATATTCTGCTCAACGGACTAACATTCGGAGGTGAAGTATTATGGGAGATTGGCTGCTGATGATGTAATTTCGTTTCAGTGAAACCACTAGTTATCATGGAATTCCTTTGTGAAGGTGTAGGCTGTGGGTTTGGCGTTGCTGTTGGTAAAAGAGGTTGAGTTAAAGGATTCAATAGAGGATTTGAATTCGTTGCATGAGGGTTGCTTAACATTTGGGGTATTGTTTGAAGAAGTTGCTGAGGTGAACTGTTACTTAAAAGTTGACCTAAGGATGGAGCATTTAATATGCTAGAATTAATACTGCCATTTGTAGTAGATCCTAAAAAATACAATAAGCAATATAAAAAAAGGATTAAGCTCAACTTACCACTATTTGTGGTGTTGTTAAGAAGATTTGTCTGTGCTATTGCTTGGAGATTAGCTAAAGATGTAGTAACCACTTGCCCATTATTTAAAGCTAAATTTACGATTTGATCCGAACTATTTACATGATTCACTGGGATTGTTAAGATTGTCTGTGTTGCTAAACCTACAACAAAAAATTGTTTAAGAAACTTTTTACTTATGAAAGAATTAATTAAATTGTCTATTATCTGCATTGCCAAAACTTGAATAAAATAAATAAGCGTGTGATTAAAAGTTTATATGCATAATTTCCTTCCACTAATCATCTATTTTTCAGGTAGATGACTGAATGAAGTGAGTTTTTCTTGGACAAGTTTCAAAATCAAAAGGAAGTTATAATAACTGAATCAAATGAGTCCAGATGCACGTTAGATAATAGTTTAAAATAAAATGGATACACATTGAAAGAAAAAGATTTAAATGCAAAAACATTTTGCCACAAGGTAAATAGTTAGTTTTATAGTTAACTTAATAAGTTACAATCTATTGATTCCTGAAAAAAACAAAAACAACTATTGTTTTTACTAACTGTCGAAGAGAAATAGTTTCTCTATGCTGATTATCGGTCACTGATATTGAATAGAGAATTTCATCGTAAATATAACAATATATTGAGATTCAAACAAGCAGGTGGTGCCCTATTGCACCGCTTTTGCCGCTATATCCATTGTGATAGATAAATTATACTCAAACCTGTGAAAACTTCAATTACTGTTGTTTTTCATTCAGCTAAGTAAACGTAGGTTTTTTTGATAATCACATACGTGGTTTAATTTATAAAGTGACAGTCAATCGAAAGTTAAAAATAAATTATCTGTCACTTTATTAGACTTTGTCATCAGTAACTCCCGGCAAAGTAAATTTTCCAGTCCATAGCTAATTTTGGGAATAAAGCAATTATAGACGTCAATTTTCAGTAATACTGAGCAAAGATACTCATTACCACACTAATCTTGGAATAAATATATAAACTGTATTATTATGCTCAAACTTCGTGAATTCCTAACCTTTATAACAAAATAAGATAAAATTGTTGGGGGGACATCTTTGATGATATAGTTAAAGTCTGCAACAAGGCTGTTTCGCCCGCATTTGTTTGCAGCTTGTGTGATAAACTGTCCATTTCAGCAAAATATGCTTCATTTCAAACGTGTTGCAGAATATACTATTAAGTATTTTATACTGTATGCTGGGTGATTCACATAAATTGTTCATTGAAAGTTTTAGAGATGTAGGTAATCAAAATTAATTTGAAACTCTAATCATTGAGACTTTATTCCTAATATATTTTAAGCTTGTTTACTCTTCCGTTTATACCGAAAATAAGATGCTAACTTTGCTATTTTCAATGAGACACCCCATATTTTGTGGCATTGTGAAATTGCCCATAAAATTCTAAATACATCTTACACTTATCATGTTATTGCTAGTTCTAACCATTTTTTTTAGAAATAATTTTTTTGCATTTTTTTGAAATTTTTGACAGTTGACTCTCTTTATTAAAATCTTAATATCTCCACAATTCTTTGCTCCAAACAACTAAATTTGAGCATACTTGTAAGACAGTTAACTGACATACAAATTGGAATAATGTCTCAAAATAATGTCAAATGTGTTTGTCAAATCAACAATTATTCTAGTTGCAGTAGTTTTCGAGATATTTGCTAATTTTCATATTTTTTCACAATTTCTGTACGGTTTTGATTATTAAGGAGGCCAAATTATAGAAACAAAAAATAAACAATTGTCAATATTTATATTTCACTACATGTTTTATTCGCTTTAATAGCATTTTTGTCCCTGCGATGGCGAAATAGGTAGATATTTCTCTACGACTATTTTGGAAGCATTTTCAGTTACAGAAAGTGAACATTATGTGATCAGTTATAAAAAGGCTGATTTTGTACCACGAGCACGAGGTTTGCCAAAACTAGTGACCGAAGGGAGCAAGTTTGCGAATCTTGCGAATTATACAATATTAGGCTGTTTCATAATACATAATACATACAAAGTTTTTGTTAATTCCATCAAAAATTGCACATTCAAAGTCTGACATTTCATGACGGAGTCATCTTGAAATTTGTGATGCGCAAATAGGAGCACTCTGTATAACATTTTGAAAAGTTGTTGCCATCTGTATATCGGCTAACATCTCGACTATAACTTTGCCAAAATTTATTTGTCTGTCTCAAAAGAATTTAGAGAAATTGATTTTTTAATAGAGTTAAGCTAATATCAAAAACTTCAAAAAATGCAATTATTTCAAAAACGGTTAGTGTTAGCAAGAATAAGAATAATTTGAAATGTATTTAAAATTTCATAAAGAGTCCTTAAATGCCGTAAAACTAGAAGTGTTTTATTTAAAATAACAAAGTTAGGTTATAAGCAGAAGTTATAAAAAACTCAAAAAATTTAAAATCTTATACATGACCAAAATTTTAAATTTTAATTCTGATATTATCTCCATAAACTTCTAATGAACTGCTTATGTGAATCAACCAGTTTGTGCAGAATAGTTGAAAATAATCGCAACTCCATGTTAGTCTTTTATGTTGCGCGTATCGATTGTTTTGTGATAACCAAAAAATGTAACAGTCACATGCCCTTAAATCTTATCTCTTTGCATATGTTGGTGCAATAGCGTCAACCTGTACGAAGTAATTAAAATCGCTAGCAGAAACATGCTTTAAATACAAACCAATAAAGTGACAATGTGTATTTATTACAATTGACCGATGTAGATAACAAGGCACCTCTAATTTACGCTGCGGTCAATAGTTCTTGACTGGAAAATATTGGTTAGAAAGAAGATTTAGAAAAGAAGTAAGTGGTGATGAAATTGACTATCACGCAAATTGCAGTCATGATTTTTTAATATGTGTAATTTATTTATCATAAATTAATTACAATTTGGTAAAAAATTATGTTTTGTTCCCTTTTGTAAGAATGGGATATTTATTGAATAAAGATTCTTAAAAAGTCGCTCTTTGTATAAATATCACACCGCGAACAGTAAACAGTCACCGCTGGTTTGATGAGGATTAGTTTAAAGTCAATTGACCACTTTTTGTAAATGAATGAAACTCAATCTGAATTAAAAGCTAGAAGAATGTTCCTGGTGTAAATTTAAAAAATCTGTTCAAAACATCGCAAATTGCTTAGACGTGATAAAAGCTTAAGAAAAAACGAAGAAGAAACTGAGCATTACAACGCGATCAACTCAACGAAGTTAACCCGAATTAAGGGTGGTATAACGTTTATAGATCAAAGGGTGAATGAATAAAATTTTTCCTTTTTTTTATTTAATTTTATTTTATTTAAGATAAATTATTTGCACGAAAAGTCACAATGAAATTATTGTTAAAAAATAGGTATTTCATTTTTAATCGATACAAATGTCTTTATATTTGAGTGTCAAAATTATAGACAGTGAGTCATCACCGCTGTTCAATGAGTTATGAGGGTTGAAACAAACAGGGATTGATTTCATAGGCGTTCAAGGATTGAATAAACTGAATATTATGAAAGCAGATAAACAACACGTTTTGAAATTTACGTGGTCCTGAAATGATTCTCAGACTATTCGAATTTAGACACCTGAATAAACAAAAGTGTTTATAATTAATTGGAATTTGGATAATATTTCATTATTTTGAATATCTACTCCGCCTATGGTGGCTAATAAGTGGGGATGTTCAAAATGTATCGAAAGAATATTTACATTGAGATTTATTAGAAGATATTAGTTATGGTTCTATTAATGTATTAACAAGAAGAAATGTCCAGTTAAGAATATCGAAGCTCAGTGTCAATACCGGGTGATTTTTTAAATTCTTTATCTAGTATGAACTACATTGAAATTGTTATTGTGATAGAATTATGGCACTTCCCACCAAAGATTATCATAAATACCGATCTAGAGACATTTTTTGGAATTTCATGCTTAAGTGAATAAGAGATGAGTTGTATTAGCCACTAATTTTGGGTGTGTTTTACAGCAAAATCAAAATGTCAACTCCTGGCAGAATCAATACGTTTTCTTCGTCAGAAATAACTAGATAAAAAATTTGAAAAATCACCCGGTATATTAGTGTGGTCAAATCAACAAACTTTGTTGCTTCAAAATGATAAAAATTACAAAATTCTTCAGAATTTCTCACACCTTGAAACATATTGATGCATTTATTAACTTTGTTCACAAAGTGGATTTTGTTAAATAGCTTGTATCTGCTATGTTTTAAATATTTTTTATTCTCCTTTATTTCTCCATATCAAAGAATAAATTGAGTGTTCTAAATATGAGAGCATTCGAACTATTGGAATGTCCGATGTAGAGTGTGTCCGAATTATCAAAATTGTACAACTATAAAGCAGAATGCATTGACGTTGAATTAAAATCTCGAAAATAGTCGTTTTATCCTTTTATCATCGAGGAACTAAACCGCTGTTAACGAAAAAACAATGAGGTGAGATTCATTTGTTTGATGTTTGTTCGATTCAATTTGCGTTTGTAGTTATTTCTTAACCTTCAACCTTTCAGTATTTTTCTCAACACCAAAACTACTAATGGGATAATATAATACCGAAATAATATTAGTTATAACAAATGTAGATAACAATATTTTTCGAATTTAATCGTGAACAAGTAGACTGTAGTTTTTTTGAATGGAAATTGAGCCAATTTTGACTCACAGTTATCTAGACATTTTGTTTACACAGACATTCCAATCTGAAGTGATTAGCACCAGTTGTAAAGCAAACAATAGCAGGGTCTTTTTGACAAAGCGCCTGAGGTCCACTCTATGCAAGAGTTTTATGTTTTATCATTAATATAAATGGGGTTAGTTATAAATAATTAATTTCAATTAGTGTACAGGGTGCTGCATTTTCGATGCCCTCATAATAAAAGTAAAAAATTTAGAAAAAAAAATGAATGATCAATTATTGTCAAATTCTTAAAAATCAAAAAGAAAATTTCAATTTTACTTATAAATAAATGAGTACACTATGGATTGTTCTGTTCAGCTATATTGTATATCCACCCTGTATATATCTACTTTAAAATAGTCAACTGATCATTCATACACGTCGTTTAGAGATCAAGTTTTATCCTTTATAAAAAATGTGAAGATTGTATCGATTTGTCGAAAATCCAGTATGAAAAGAAATGCTCATTAAAATCTGATTTTTCTCTATTTTTGCATTTTTTTGAATAGATAGTTTAGACGTTTTCGAATAAAACTTTGTTAATTCATTCAATAAATTCAGCTTATCTATGTCACCTTGTGATGTGGGTATGAGCAATTGAGCCCCCTGAATACCCTGGACGAGTTGACCAGAGGCCAGGATAAACTGCGGCATCGGAGCCGGTTGCTGTGAAGACAAAAGTGGGTTGGTTGGCGGTAGTGTAGACCCTGTGGTCTGTGAGGAGTTAAGAGAGGTTTCAGTCTTGTTACTAGCTGACTGAGTCATCCTGGGAGCGGCTGCTGGAAAAATATTATTGACTGTAATACTAATCATTCATAGAAATATGTATGTAGAAAAAACATATAATTATTGTAACAAATTAAAAGAATATTTTATAATACTAACAGTGAATAGAATTTAGTACCTGAAGCACTAACGCTGAGATTAAGCGGAGCGTTTACTACATGATTCCCCGTTAACCCGGCCATGTTTTGTAGTCCAGCAGCTAATGAAGCCACTTGAGGAAGACTTTGCTGCAAAGATGCTAGGTTTTGTAGGTTTTGCAGCGTTACCAAATTCGCCACTAAAAGTATGTTTCAAATTAAAAAACTTAGCGTTTTCCAAATAATATTCAAACATTTATTCTTACTTCCATTAAGATGAGCCGCTGCTGAAACATTCGGTGATATTTTGGATTCATTTTCAGTGCCTCCTTCCAGTCTTCCATGAATGCTCTTTGTCCCTGTCGTCAAATCCGTAGTGACCTCTATAGTCGATGCTGGCTCTGGCGAACCGACAGTGCTGTCGCAATCGCTATCCTTTTGGGAGAAAAAATCCAAATGATTATTGCGTCTTTATAAGAGTTTCATTATCAACATCGATTATAATTAGACAGTTAGGCTAAAATCCATCCTAGGAGATGTAATAGACAAGCAAGCAAGGAATAGTCTATGTCCCTAGTATAATAAAGGCGAAGGGAAAGTGGGGATGTAGAAAGGATCGGACAGCGGCCGGCGAGGCGAGAGCTCTTTGTGTAGTTAGTGTAATTAGTGCCCCTCTTGCCGCACTCCCCTCATGCCGACTACCTTATTTAAATGCAAATGAGCTTCATTTCGCAATATTAATGTCCCCCATCCCTGCCCTATTTCTCTTTGGCCTCCGTTGCTTCGAAGGGTTGAAGGTACATTCTAATAGAGTAGGGGGTGTAATGCGAAATATGATTTCTAAAGCATGGTTGCGAATGAATTTTTGACAGTTATCTCAAATGCAACTAACGATTTACAACTCATCTATTATGCAAAAAACCGTTCTTTTCAATCTTGAAGACATTTAAAACAGTGTTTCAAAGCTTTACACATATGCAGTTGCAGAAACGTTCTTTAACATTGATGGATGATTAATCTCTGATTAATTCAAAATAATTAATCATAGATTAATGGTTCATCAAATTTGATGAAGGTTTCTGCAACTGGGCATTAGTATAGCAAAACGATTCAAATGATCGAGTTTACGAGTTCATAGTAGGTATACAAAGTTTGAAAGAAAACAAGATAGGAAAAAAATTATAACCAATAAAACAATAGTACAAAAAAATATATATTAGAAAAATTCAACTTTTGTGAATAATGATAGACTTGAGCAAAATATACAGGATTGAGCAGAAAAATATTGAATGTTTTAAGACCCTTTGTACTGGTCCTGGTTGATTTTTAACTGTTAGTTGAATTTAATCTTTGGTTAAAGTGTTTGGTTTTAACCAAACATTTTGCTTTAAAGCGAATATTTATCCGCCTCAGCATTCCGGTGAGTTAAACTCAAAATTGAGGTTAAAACAAGTGGAAAAAATGACAATAGTGTTTCTAAGAAAAGCCAAATTAAAAAGAAAAAATCGTAATGAACTATCGTCGAAATGTTTATTATAATCTCGCTTCTGAGCGAGCAAAACCGATTGATTCTAAATGACGCAAATTTGTTCTTGGCTGGTAACAAATTATTATCTCCTTTACTGTTAAATAAACTATTTGCTAATCTGTGCTTATAATAATAGTATATTAAAAAACAAGTGTTACAAACACCCTCATTATGAAATGAGCCAGGAAGTGACGGGTGCTGCTAAGAACAAATGAGAGTTTCTAACACGATTTTGTTATACTACTTTTTTCTTGAACCCATTTTGATTGTAATTTATTACAAAATGTTTATCTATTTATGTTTATAAAATCACAAAATTGTATGAATTTCTTATGACTTCAAAGTATTCATACCTGCCTAGCCAATGCCAGTCTAATGCTGAAAAGTAGTGGAATTATCTTCTTCTTCATTGGTTGATTATCCGTTGAATAAGTAATCAATTATTTTGCCTAATAAATAGTTCATTAAAGTAAGTAATTAATGCATGAGTTTGACGTTGAGTAATTTCAACCCAGCAATCGTCATTCTGACAATTAGTTTGTAAATTGACTTCTGATTACTTAAAAAATCATAATCATCAGAAAAATATTATATTAACATTTGTATTATTTGACGAGTGACAATATATATAATCAAAAATTATTTGAAAAGTTCCCCAAACCTGAATCGAATTACTTCCAAAAATGTCATGGCAATTGCCCTTGGAACGAGAACAATATGTTGAAACATTTATAGACAAAAGAACACAAAAACTAGTATTTCAGAATTAACGAATAAATAATGAAATTTCAAAACTTAACACATAATTTTGAAGTTGAAACTTTTTTTCGAGTTTCTTCTATGGCTGAGTCATAATTTCTAGATTGCTCTAAGAATAATTAGCTCAACAGTAAGTCTCTAGCAACAGGCAATTACTGTATTATAATTCTCATTTACTCAATTACATCTATACGAATGTTGATTTGTGATCACAAATAATCAGAATACTGATAAAAATAAAAACTGATGACCATAGAAAAAAAGTTTGTTCGAGTGTGGTTAAGACCATTTTCTATTAAATTTGATCAATTCAACCATAATTTGATTTGCATATCAGAAGTAGAACAAATCACTCACTACTCAATATTTTAGAATTAATCGAGCTGCTAAATGTTCAATCATTTATGGTAGTAAGGTCCAGATTGTAAATTATACATGATTGGCAAGGATAACGCAATTGTAAATTATAGCTGGACAAATAGCGTCTAATTCTGTTCTAATTAAATACAACAGACAGAATAATCAATATGGGCTTAAAAGGGATCAGTCGTAATGAGTAAACGTATGTACGGAGGGAAAACGCAGACAATGCGCTTGAAAAATGGCATATTCGTTTATTATTGTTACATTCGTTTATTTTGCAGATTCAGATGGAGCAGACAGTGTTTTTGATCGGTCGTAATTGATATACACATACACAAACAATATCCAGATCAATAAAAAAAATAATTTTTATTTATTGTATTTTAGACAATGCAAAAATACGTAGAATATGCTACAGCAAGTCTCAGATTCAAAGTAAACTGAAAAAGGAATCGGAATATGATAGACAAATATGGTTACGGAAATGTTGATTTGGGAAAAATAGAATCGGACAGCTAGACATAAAACAATAGTTATTTGAATATGGCCAAACTTAGAGAACTACGTCATTCGTTATTATAACATTCGTTTATTTTTCCTCATCAAATGGAGCAATGTTTTTGAGCGTTTATAATTAATATTTTTGTGGTGATGACAAATTATCATTTGGAAGTTACATTTATTTACACTAGACGTTCTATTTTTTTTAATACTTCATATTCTAAAAAAAATATTGTATTTTTATCAGAATAAAAAAAGCTGCTTTTCAGAAGACAGTCAAAAACAATATGAGTTATATTTCATCATTTTTTCAAAGCAGGAATAAAAGTGAGTTAAGAATCCGCCGAGTGTTAGTACTCATTACTGCGATTAGGCTATTAGTAATATAAACTTTATTAATACACGCATGCAGAATGTTCCAATGCGTAGCGTTATTTAATTAAAAGTTGATGCAGTGACATAAGGAGTTCTTATCTCACGCAAAGTTAGTGAAACAAGAGAATCCAGAATAGTAAGTTTTAGATTTTTGCTCTAATTTTTGGGAAGCTTGAATTCAACTTCTTGTTGATTATACAGGTTGTCCTCTTTTAGTTAGAACATCAGAATTATCTTGAGAATAAAATAATATTATTATATAACTTTTTTTTGAATGTTCTCATTTATATTTTAGACCAAAATCTATTTGCCTAAACTAATTTCAACTTTGTGTCACTTCCGGTTATACCGGAAACAGCTACTATCTTAGGTGTTTCATTTGGAAACATTTAATTTTGCATTTTTAATGAGTAGTTGTTTCCGGTATAACCGGAAGTCATACCGAGTTAAAAATAAATTAGGCAAATACATCTTAGTCTAAAATGTGAATGATGAGAAATTCGGATAATAATATTTTTTGGTTTTCGAAATATTTCAACTAAAAAAAAATAATGAATTTGCATTTCTGAGGTTACCAAACAGAATAATAAAAAAGACGTTTTACGAGGGGTTTTCAATGAAGACTAGAACTCAGCTCTGGAGATTTTTGTTAAGTACTCATTCCTAAGTGAAACTATCTTAACCTATAGGTCCTGCGACTACTCGATGGAGGTGAGAGTCTCACCAAAATTACCACTAAAGTTTTAAAAACACTAATTTCGACGTCAAAATAATATTTTTTGTTATTATTATTATCTTTAAAACAACTGTAACTATTGATGTAATATGCGGCCGTGCATTATAATTATTGAGTTTTTACAATACTTTCCTTCCAATGTTTTTATTCGAGATGTATCCTATTAGACGTAAATTTACGCAAATGATAAAGATTCCAGCTTTGATTTCTCTAGTAAACACTACAACAAGAGCACCAGAACTACCTTGCAATGTGTAGTTTTCATTAACTTAAGGTGAAACCTTTAAATCTCCCTAGACGTTAGTCATTATTTCAGAAGCTTCAGTTGCTTTTTTTCCAAACAAAACACAAGGCCCGATACTATAGTAAGACTGTATAACTAAGACATTAACTTTAGAGGCGACAAAATTAGACACTCACATTATTCCCTAGTCAAAGCCAAAACTCACATAAATGACACTTAGGGCCGGTTGCACAGACGCCGATCAACGCTGATCCAGATTAAAACCAGATTTGCTATGGTAATGATATTTATTGAAAGGTTTGATCCAGGATCACAGTTTGATCTGCATTTCTGCAACTGGCTCTTAGATTTATTTGGCCATATGTTATTATTAATGGTTATTAAATATCCAATTCAAGTCATAAGATCTTAAGAATTTTTAGTCCCAAATTTTACTGAATACCCCTAGTATCAACCAGAGTCTATTTCCCCAAGTTCAAGCTTGAGAAAACAGGAAAAAATGCGCAAGTTTTTTCTTGAAGAAAAGTGCTCCGAATATCCAGTGAACAAGTTTTCAGTTTTCAGTTGGTAACAATGTAATATTACCACCAAGTAAAAGAATTTGTTTGAGAACTGAAAAAAGTTAATCTAAGACAATCCCATAAAAAATCTTCTAAGCCGTTAACTTTATGGTCAAGTTCATTCTAGCGAGTTTATATTAATATATTAAACTTTTTCTAATAGTTTCGGAACATTTTGTTTTTTTTTTATCAAAATGCATTTATCTTTTTAAATTAACATAGACTTCTTTATAAATATGAGTAAACTTTTCCAAAGATATTTATTTGGTGCTTGCGTATTATGTGAACTATAAAACAACAAATGATCTCCACTTGGCATTTATCATAGTGAAGTAAGTAAAATAGAAAGACAAGGACTAAAAATTTAACTAAAAAAAAAAAGAAAGCAATGCAATGAGAGAACACGAATACTCTACTTTGTGTAAATCTACAAGTTCCATAACTCAAGACTAATACATTAAAAACTAACTGAAACTTGTTTAAATAGACAAAACAATATATTTTATCAAGGTTTGTCGGTGTGCGTTGAGTTTCACTATTTGCATGTGTTTCTTAACAATGTATTGAGCATTTTCCTTAATAAATAGTATAACCGATCAATATTTTATAATGAAATAAATATGAATATGATTTAATTGGAGTTTTCAGAGAAGAAAAAATTCCTTCTTTATTTATTCAATGTTGTCACCTTATCAGAGTTAGTGAAAATTCCTGCGTCTAAGTTTATGAAGAAACCTATTCAAGCTTGATTTTCTCAAGATGTCTAAGTATTATTTTTGTGACAACAATTGATAAAAACATAAATGGGAATAACTTAATAATGGAAGCAAATATTTTCTCTTGTCGTTAAGCTTATTTCTCTCCCTAGAGAGAGAGATTTCACTTTTGCAACGGGTTTGACGTAAGAAGAGTTGATTTCTACTCCCTGTTGTGCAAAAAAAATATAAGGCATAGTAAAACATATTTTAATAAGGTTTCAGCAAGGACACCTAGGTCCTAGTGGTTTCTAGAGTTATATGTTTTAGAGCTTCCAAAGTTTTTATTATTGTGCATTGCAACTTTTGTGACTGTTGAGGTTATCTAGTATTGTTGTATTATAGTTACCATGTCAAGGAATAATGGATGTCAGTGATTAAATGCTATTAGATGGAATATTCTGAAAGCAAGGAATGAATGATGGGGAAGATGAAATGCTATTGGATGGTGTGTTTATGGTATTCTTTTATCAGTCAAGACAGCCGTAGTAATAGTAGTAGTCAGGTCAATGATACCTGGAGATATTGAGGCGATAATGAGTTACCGCCTAATTCTAAGTTGAGTTGCGACCAATGTAAATGCGAGTTGCTATAGTAACGACTTAAAACTAGCAATGCTATTGGTTGTTATTATGCAACTGCCACCAAGGTATCTTTGCGACCTAACTTAGAATTAGGCCATTAGTCCTAGAAGTGGTAGAAGCATTTAGTGAAGATTAGTGAAGAATCAGCGAGTAGTAAAAGTGTAGAAGTAATGTCAGGAGTAGCTGAGGAAGTTGAAGAATAATAGTGACAAAAGGCTACAGCGACATGTCTTCTGAGTTTGTGAGAATTGCACTGGGGTATTTAAAAATAAAGCTAAGCTCATCCTATCCCAAAGCAACTTTTATAACAATATTTTTGCATTACTTTTATACGTTGATTCCAAGGCACCGCACCAGAACTTAGATGTTCATAAAACACATTAATATGAAACAAATTGTCTGTTAAAGCTTTTCGATGTTGTAGACACAGATTTTAAGATACTGCTTAAAAATAGCCCAAGTATACAACGCTGCATACCATTTTGCATACATAGATTTGAAATTATATTTTTACATTGACAAAATTAACAAAATAATACCTTTTATTATAAAAACATATATAAAACCATGAATTAGTTATAATTTATTACAGAATATCATACATTGGATATTGTTTGATTAATAAAACTTAATAAAATTGTTAAAGTTGAGTCCATTAGCATTTTTATTTCATTATAATAATTCACTTCAAAAACTTACACAGAAAAATATATCGTGTGTTCATTAAAAATAAAACTCGCAGCAAGCCATGATATTTTTACGTATGTCATACATAATCTCATACAACAAAATGAAAATCCGGTTGAAGTGAATAATGTGACAAATAAGTTTTAAATAAGTTTTTGTAAATAATAAGTGGATATTTTCAAGAAAATGTGTTATTTTTTTTAATTGACGGAAAGTGAGGCTATAAGATATTCCATTTTGATAAGTATGTAAAAATTAATCACCGACATACAAAATAATTGTTTTTTAGTTTCAAAGCCATGTTGAATTTTTTTTCAATTGAACACACAATTAATAAACCTCTTCAAGTTGAGAATAAAATGAAAATGTTTTGATTCATCATTTCCCCTCCAAACCTGAAATTCCGGGACAAGCGTTTGATAAAAGTAATCATGTGCTTTATTAAATTAGTCCACGATCTGCCGAGACAGGGCAAAGTTTCTTGATTCTGATTCCTTTTGAAAAGATTGAAAGCGCTTTAATATGACTATTTATTTATGTCTAAGTACCTATATACATGTTATGTGTAAGGTTCAATTAGAATACTAAGTGGATAATAAGATTACGGCAACAACAACACCATTACTTTCATTACAGTTGCCAATGCTTAAATACTACAGTCACCATCAAATATAAGAGATCCATTAAATAAAAGTTGGTGACAAAAATCTGTCTACTTGAAAAAACTACCTTCATTTTGACAGATGTCTCAAAAGCTAATCTGCTTTCAAGTTTATGAATTTGCAGCAGAAAAAATAGTGAATGATCACGGCTGGCTCAGCCAGAAGGTACTGAAGTACTTTTAAAATTGAGTCTGACATTGACGCGTTTTAAAATTTCTAAAGCAGCATGGATCAGAAGAATAATTTTCTTGAATACGTTTCAACCACAAAAACTGTTCTTTGAGATTTTCTATCAGTGCATCATGACGGTTTATCGAGTTTTCTCTGGATCACAAATATTGGCTCACCTTGTATACAATTTTTCAATGTCTTATATTATTAAAATAAAAAACAAAAATATAAAACGCATGCAAAAGTCACAATAGAAGTAAAAAAGAAAAAATGCAGTTATTTGTATTTTATGGAAAAAAAGTGAAAATGTTCATGATATGACTTGAAAACTTTCATCAAAAAGATATGAACAAACTTAAATGAATGATGGTGATTCAGTGGGATATTTTTAGATTAGTCATCTATAGATTTCTAGATCTTATATTACCATGAAATCATCTTTGCGCAAAAACGCGTTATCAGCCCCAATTTTTTATAGATAAAAAAACTGCCTCGTAGAGACGTTAAATTTAATCAGGTATTTTGCATAAAATAAAAACTAAACAAAATTATTTTTAAAAAGTTTATATGAAATAAGTACACAGATGGCAGCTGACAGTATTTTGTCAAGACAACACAGAATGGAAACACAAAATGACAGCTAAGAGGAGAATTTAGTAGAACTTGTACAACAGAAAAAGATGATGCAAGACAGAAGGTATGAACGTTACCAAAAACAATTATGACCTATTAACTGTAGAACAATTTCCTAAGAAATAAAACATAAAAAAAGTAGCATATAAATTATACTATAAAATGTTTATTAAGCAAATGCAGTTAAAAACCAATCTAAACTTTGATCAATAGTAATTTTAGATGGTAGGTTCCAACTTTGTTAAATGAAATTTCACAGAACATTGAGTTCTTTTTTTCCAAGTCTATTATATTTGATTACATTTGTACTGTTGTCCATTTGGTTGGGAAAATTTGGCTAGATTACTAATGTCCCAAATTAGCAAAAAAATTAACATTTTTAATAAAAATCCAAAGACCAAAGAGGTAAACAAGAAAAAGGACAAGAGTTGTAGATGCAAAAAATAATATAAAATGTGTATACATTCTGTTTAAAAATCTTGTAGGCAATTCAAGCCAAGAACATTCCAAAAAAAATTATGAATACAGGATAATCAGTTAGTCTTAGAAACAATACAAATTATTTGCAGGTATTAAAAGTAAGTACTATTTCAAAATTTTATTTAAGAACACTGGATCCAATTAGGATAAAGGGATAAAGACCATAAATCTTAGGAAATAGAAATATTAACGTAAATTACTGCAGGTATACTTGAGAAGCAAGCAACAATTTGGAAATATTTTTATAATCAAGTGGATATCTCCAAAATTTTAGTCTTTAATTCAATTTGCTCAACCAGAAAACAATATGTGTAGATTTCTTTTGTTTTGCTTTTAAAAAGAAAGGCACAACTTGATATTCAACGTGTTCTATTAATCATTAATAACTATTTTACCTGAGTTTTTAAAGAAACCTATATAGACTAGCGAGAATTATAGCATTATTCTAACAATTTAACAATAGTATATTATAAATGTCTTCCCCATCGTGGTGTATATACAATTTTTTCCACTACTAGCTAAATTAATATATAAAAAAATCTTGTAAAAATCAGGTAGCACAGGAATGCAAATTTACCCTTCCACTAATAATACTTTTATTTTCACGTCTGTTATTATCCTATTTGGGTGTTTTTATTATTATGGATATCTTACAAATTGATTGAATGTTTGGGGGTAAGGAGTTGGAAATCTGCAAAGGTAGAAGGTCACATTGAGAAGTCCCTGATACTCAAAAGGTCAATAGTTGATATGCTCCGAAGCCTTTCTACATCTTTAACTTCTGTGGCTTTATCAATCGAATCACAGAGTTCACCCTCATGGGCTGCAGTTCCACTAACCTCATCTTCACCGCTAAGAGTTAACATTAATGAAACCAGTACTCTACATAATACTGTTATCAATTTACCAACCACATCGGGTGCAACAATTATTAACCGCTAATAGAGAAATTCAACTTCTCAGTTGTCTAAGAGACGCAATAATTGTCAACTTCATAGCTAGTAGTGGAAAAAATGTATTTTATGAGTTTAAATTGCATGAATATCAAAAAGTTGTTCAGACTAAAGTTTTAGATATCAGTCTTCTCTATCATTTAAAATTATTTTTCAATATACAAAGTTGATCATTAAAGAGCAACAATAAAATCTGTTTTTAATTGGAGCACCCTGATGTATAGAGTTTAAAAACTATTTAGTTATTCTATGTAGATACTTGAAAATGTTTAGAAATAAAATTCGTGTTCGTCTTAAAAACAATCGTTGCTAAGTTTTTACATTGCAACAATCGAATTAAAAGCAGTTTAAGTTCGACTTAAGAAGGTGCAAAATGACATTAATGATTTTTTTAATGTCATAATCTGTCATTTCTTCAACTGTTAACGTCCACTAAGCCAATGCATTTTCATAATTTACGTAAAGACAATAAATTAGATGGTTGCGAATAAAATAGAATACTTTGTTTGGTGGAAAATGTTTGATATGAGGCATAACCATCTAACTGACATCGACGCGTCTACTCCATTCATTTAATCTTCTTTTATCTTCTTCAGTTTTCTAGTTTGTCTTGTTTTTGTGTTATAAATTTTCAAAAATTGGGTATTTTTGACAAAAAATCAGATTATTTTAAGAATATAAAAATTTTGATTTAAATTTATCAAAACTCAAAGTTACATCTAAAAATGCAAAGAACAATTGGATGTTCCGGTTAAAAAAACGTAAGTTTATGTTTTAGCTTGAAAAATACTTTTTTGCGTAAATTAACTGGAATTTCTATAACTGTCTATAAGTAGCATCCATACGCTTCGTATAAATGTTCTGATTTTAGTAAAAATGGAGCACTTGAAAACAAACATACTGAAAGAAAGTATCATGATGAATTCGATGGAACATCCTAAATACTGACTTCTATACCTTTTGTCATGTAAATATAACAAAACTAAACTTTTTATAATAGGTATAATATAGGTTGTTATAGATTATTCTAAAGATTCATACAGAAACATTTTCAAAGAGGATGTTTTTTTTGAGTTTGGAATACTACTAAAAGTCGTGATCATTGCCGCCTCAGTGTTTTCAGTGGTGTCATATTGCCGCCTTTCCATTGACAAATGAAACTGCGAGAAGAGAAAACATTACAACACGTTGAATCTGGGAAATACAGATGATCTTTACTTGAAAACATGAAAAAATGACTTTTTTCCAATTCCAATTATTAAAATGCTCATTTTGTCTGTCAAATCTTACTAATTAAATGACATTTTAATCAAAAGGATGAATAAAATAAACCATAAAATGTTGCTATAAATACTGTTATTGACAACGCGAATAAAATAAGAAAAAAAATAAGAATCGTTGAAAATTTCGTTACTCTGGTTGATGATTTTTATTCATACTAATAGTAGATTAAGATTTCGAAGAAGAAGTCGTTTTTCATGAAATTGGAACAAATATTGTATGGTACACGTGAATAAAGACATTTTATTCACTCAAAAACAAACTGTTTTATCGAGTATAAAATTTGCCTTTATTTACTAATACCATAAATAGCTATAATTAAATTTTGAACAAAGGAAAATACTTACCGTTTATCTAATTAAATTATGTATTTAAAAATTTTGATTCTAAACTCCTTTAAGGTAAACTATTTTAGGTGCCAGTCCTAAAATTGCTATTATTCTTTCATCTAACAAGTGATTAGTAAGCTTCAATTACCAAATTCAAATTTCGACTGATTCATGATTTTTATATAACAAGGTCGATAACAATTTAATAGTTTAACGGAAATAGCGAAAATGTTGCCCAGACATTGAGACGCCTATCTAATTAGCATAAAGATAAGCCTTATTCGTAAGTAGAGAGAAGTGGAAGAGTAGAGAGTGTGAAGCACACGCTGCTTGATGAATAAACATTAGCAACCCTTCACATTATGCAGGCAGTTTGTATTAAACATTCTGGCCAATTCAATTATAGAATAGAACACATTTCATATTCCAGATCTATCTCAAAGCTTCGGCCACCGACAGGCGACTGTTGTCAACCTCATCCCCACAACTTCTTCATGCCATGTACTCGTACTGTCAATAATACAACTGGTCTGATCACCCATACATATGCTTTGTGAATAATCTAATTTAAATTAATAACTGAATCGCCTAAAAAAATAATTCGGCTTCTTTTGAAAACTTTGACAATGCAATATATCTCTTGGTAAATCTTCTATAGAGGTTTTATGCTTATTTCAAAAAATGATAATTATAAATTATTAACAATTAATCTGTAATCCGCCCTCAGACAACATGGCCCTCCCTTTTGTCAGATAATCACAAATAAAAGCCATGCCGTAAAACATGGCCGACAGAAAAGCAATCCACCAATCATTTGTTTTTTAGTTTTTTTTTTGTGTGGGATGACAGTTGGTCGGTGCGTCCGAAAAGGCGGGGTGGCGGCAACACCAGCGGTCACTGTCACTCAGCCGCTAATGAGTAATGACTAACGAGTCTCGCGTGAAAATATGCAAATCAAATTGGAAGTCCTGTTTAATTATGCAATGTAACCTCTTCCGGAAAAAAATGCACTAATACAATTTTTGATGTAACCTGCAATGCGGCCTGCGTTTTTTCTCCGATGAACTTTTTTTAGCGTTCGATAAACTTTATTAACACTGACTACATTGTTATATAATTATTATAAGCTCGACTTAGAAACGTGAAAAGGTAGCAGAATATTTTGTGCTTAGAATTATAAAACAATAAAATCTTATTCATGTCAATATTCTTTTATATATTCTTTTATATCTTTTATATATTATTAAACTGTGACATCCAGAGAGTGAATAACCAGGAGACAAACTTTTGGTTTTCCATTCATTATTCCTGAAGAAACTGACAACTAAGATTGAGATTAAAATGCAGATTTTTTTGTTTTTTCTTATTTTTTTTTGATAACGATCTTTGTATATGCGAAGACTTTCTTTTTACACATATTTTACCAAAAAAGCAAAAAGCGTGGTAGAAAAATTTTCAATATGTTTCAAGAATAAATCAGAAGAAGGAAAATTAGTTTGAAACACAGAAATATAAGTATCTATACTTTTGAGGTTGAACATGTTTTTCTGTATAAATTAAATTACTCACAATATATAGAGTGGCCTACAACTGGCTCCCCACCGAAAAGGTGCATATAGTACAGACATTTCTTATTCCCTAGTATCGCTTTTATTGTGAGCGCTATGCCTGAGTGAAAGCTTTTGAGATTGGTCACTCTAAAATCTCCGTTATCTACCAAACGAAGAATAAGACACCTACATTTTTTCGCATTTTTTTTTCTATCCCCATTGCTGTTAACACAAGCTCGTTTTCGCTGGGGAGGCAGTTGTGTAGGTACAAAAATACAAAAAGGTCTTTGAAGAATTATAAATTTAAATATATCGAGCTTAGCTGAAGAAACGATGATAAGATTCTGTGAAAAGAAACATACAAATTGAAAAAAAAAGCAGATGAGAAGAGTAGTTTCAGCAGAGCTTGGAAAATTTTAAAATCGCAGACATTCGTTATCATACATCAAGAAAATTTTCAGTGATTGTTCAGAAATCTGATTTCTCCGACAATTTTCATAACTTTGGGATATGTTGTTGGGCTTAGACATATTTTTTTGAACAAATTCATACAAATAAATGAAAACAAAAATAATTAATTTACCAATATCAAAAGAATCCCAAAATCAACTATTTATACAGAGGCATTAAAAGTATTTAGAGTACAAACAGTATATTATGATATACGAGCATAATCGAATCTTCCCAGCAAGCACAGGTTTAAAGACACGAGGCTTGAAATCAGTAGGCACGTCATTAGAAAGATAATAGTATATACCCATAACGACTTCTATATTGAACCTTGCTGCTCATTGCTTAGTAACCACGTTCCATAAGCGCATAGTAATTAGAGTTCCTATATTGGAGAGTTGGGGCACTGAACATCAAACCGAGCCGATTTTGTATTATAGATAGATTATAGGTAGATAAGGTATATTTTTCTATTCTTTTTCATTAAATTTTTCGTGACAACTAATTACAAAATTTATTTTGAGGTCAGAAATCTTAACAAGTTAACATAACATTATTTCAAATTAGGGTCAGAGGAGTAGGAAGTGAATTTCAGTCAAATCAAAATAAGTACACAATTTTTGTATTGCACTTTAAAATTGTCAATTTTAGATTCAAGATATTCAAAAGTTTTGTGTAAAACTCTCGGAACTTATCGAATATGATTAAATTTTCTCTTCAAGGTTTTTGAATGTGACAATAGAAAATTTCAAGATAATCTAAAATTGAATCCTGATGATTTGCAGACAAATTTAATATTGATTACTTTCTCTGTTGTTTTCACACTATATTTTCTTGTTCTCCTCTTTTCAAAATTTTCAGTTTAGGTTTTTTACCAAAAAACGTTTAATTTTTTCTTCAAAATTGTATAAAGACTTCTGTATTGCCCAAAATTTCGAAAGCTCTTGTTCTTATGAGAATTTTTCAATAAGATGTGGTCTTTGAAAGTAAAGATTGGCCGAAATTCTGTTTGATGAAATATTTCACCATCACGGAGACATAACTTTGAAATTGACGATTCTCCGTAAAGGAGAAAAAACTAGACTTTAGAACTAAAAGACCTCTACATTAGTAATCTGAGAGAAGTCTTAACTTCAACTTAACAAATTCTATTTTTGGCACCCACTCTTCATTTTAATAGTTTTTCATTTATGCCTTTCACTTATTCAGTGCATCAGGACAATGTCGCACAGGCGCCAGCTAGGAATTCTGTTCTGAATTTATACAATAAAACACAGCACAATCGTTCATATTGACACAAATCAAGGTCCAAATTATTTGACAAATTCGTTTGACTTTATATTAAATTTAAACAAAACGCCACTGGTTTCTATTTAGTTTTATTTTTATACCACGTCGCCCGACGAATATGAAAAAAATATTGGAAAATTGACATGCAGTGTCCCAACTCTCTAATATAGGAAATCTAGTAGTAATAAGATTCGGTTTTACACGCATTTTAGTGTCAAAATTTGGCATTATGATGCAACCAACATAAAAAAATACTCTAATCTAAATCACTAGGTCTAGGTCACTTTCAAAATCTTTATTTACAAATTATCTACATGTTGATTTTATTATGAATGTGACTACTAGAAAATACAAAACAAAATTATTTCAAAACAGTAAATGTTCACACAAAATAGTGTGTTGTTTGAGGAGAAAATAAGCACTATATTCAGTAGTGTTTTTCAGATGTTTCTCATTTTGCAACAAATTATTTGGAAAAAGTATATTAAAATCGTGAAGAACTGACGATCGCTTTCAAGTCGTTTCAGAAACTTAATGTTCGGAACTAGCTAACTCCAATGAATAAGAATAATATACTATAACTTTTTTTTTTTTAAATAACGAACGAACACATACTTGTACTCATAAACCTAAATTCAAATGAATGCTTTATAGTCTAAAAAAAAATTCCATAGTGTTTACAAGAATCATAATGAGCATACTCGTAAGCATTTGCTCGTGTTTAATCATATCGTCAATGAACTTGTACAGTGGAAAAAAATTCTCAAAATTATATGTGCACATGATGTGTCCACAAGTGAACATTTAAATATAATTAAGTCCGTAAAATAAAACAATATTTTAAAATAAACGTTATTGAAAATTGTCAGTTAGTCAAAGCAAATTCAAACGAGCGGTTTTGCCGCCACTTCTGACGTAATAAATATTGTTCAAAGAGGTTATTTATTTCAGGGTCTATTAAGAATTTTTTTGTATATTTGGAAAGTGATTCGGATGTAACTAAAAAATAGGTCTTTTTATTTTTAAGGTAGATTAATTTACAACAATTAGAAAAAACCTTGTAGAGGTGAAAAGTTACATTCAAAATTATTAAGATTCACATAAACATTTCCTTACATTGAGAATATGTTCCTCCAATGGGATTTTTCTATCAATCACTGTAGTTAGAATAATATAACCAATTTTATCATTATTTAATTCCCTGAAAATAATTGTGGTGTTTTATTTTTGATCTAAGTTATACACATCACTATGACTTTCATAATGTTCTTTAGTTTATCGATATTAAATACACAAATTAATTCAGTATGTGGATAATTTCTAATCTAAATCTTCCACAACCCCTCTTCCTTTTTAGAGTCGGTCAACTTCATAGACTTATGAAAAAAAATCTTTTATAGTCGTTGTTTCAAAATTATCGGAGTTGTATTTGGAATTCCTAAATATTGTTGGATTCCATCCAGTATCTAGACTTTTTAATATCATTGAAAAATATTGCATCATTGATGCTGCATTGTTTGGATGAAAATTTTGTGCAGGTGTTGTTATAAAAAAAAAGAGTGAAAAACCGTTGAAAAAACATAGGCATCGGTTGATAAATTAGGAAGAGATATCTAATTTCAAAAATGTGAAAATCATTTGCTAATCGGAGATGATAAAGCAATCTACTCGAATTTGAGCGAAGAATAAGTTTAGAATGATGCGATTACAGTTTCTATTAAATTTAATTTAAAAAATAATAATTTGTCAAATCTATGTTAATTAACATCCAACAGTTTTTATTTAAGTTTTATTAATTAATTTTGCATTTCACCTAAGGCTAATTGCCTCTTTAAGAAGAAAATTGCAAATTCTCTAATAGCTTCTATGGTTTGATTTGTTAAGATCTGTCACATTTGAAACTATATTGGCGACTATCACGGAAACTGCAGATTCAAAGTGCGCAATGAAATCATCTTGCTAAAAATCAACTTTTTAGTGAGAAAATAGCATTGTTTCAGCTAACACATTTTTACAAAACAATAAACTGCTTTGTGAACAGCTAGCATCGTATAAAACTAAAGATAAGAGTTGACTAGGATGATTGCATTTTGTTTTTCCTGAATCATCTTGATTTTTTTAATGAGCTTTTTATTAATTGCCACTTGAAGCATCAATTAAAATTTCGTTAAAAATTGATTACGATGTGGGTGAAAGACACGCTTCGTTCACGTACGCCGAATATATTTTTTCTCCCCCTGGTGAACGGGTGGATAAATGAAGGGTCCCACTCAGATGAAAGTTGAATTATTTATTCATCGTTCCCAATTGTATTTAGAATTATTCGTGCGAGTTCTATAGCAGTTCAATACAGGGCGTGTTTAGTCAATGGAGGGCTTATTAAACTTAAAAACAAAGGATTTTTTAATTAAACACATGGCTTCGGTTTCACACATCAATTGCAAATTCATTTAAACAAGCTGCATGTTCGTTATAATTAAATTGATACGAGACATTGAGATATATTTCGCTTTTTTATTTTACAGTAGGTATTTCATTTTTGCGTTCTACACCCCTGCACTGGACGTAATTCTAAGCCGCCGACTTTAATTGATTTAATTCATTCCATTCTCCTTTCTAAAGTGACTAGCAGCGACCTTATGGTCAACTTATCTTTAAATAATTTCTCTCTTGTTATTCTTCATCGAAATGAAATATAAATTGTTGGCAATGTTGCGAACGATTTCGCGTAATCGACGCATAACAATCCAACTATGTGCTTAGTTGTATAATTTCACATATCTGAACATTTGAGAATACTTTTCAAGAATAATATACGTATTTCCAAAATTTAATCGGTTTGCATAATATCAGTAAAGACCAAAATGCACATCACGTACCAACTGCCCGCTGCTCACCACCACCCCCTTTACGAAACCCAGATAGTCGCCGAGAGACCGAACTCCAACTAAAACTTAATTATAATTAATTAATGCGACTGCTACTAAGTCTATAGGCTACATAGTATGTAATTAGAAACCTTTATATAAAATGAATACTGTTAATTAACGAACTAAAAGACATTATAAATTGCTAAGTGTATATTGCACGAATAACTCAACTCGATAAAAAAATTGGCAAATCATGATATTCTGTATTCAGTGCACATTCGCTATAAGAAAATTTTTGTTTCTCCATTAGACTGACTTCCAAGCAATTGAAGATTTCTCTAAAAGTGTCTAATAAATGAGCCTATTTCAAATCACTTCATTTGTCATAGAGTAATTATTAGTCAACTAATTAGCGTACCTATACAAGGTGTCCCACGACTTACTCTGTTTTACTGAAATATTTTCAAAACTTTGATATTTCCTATTACAAAAACTATATTTGAAAACTGATATGGAAATTCGAAAAGCCCAAAATTTTTAAATGAAAAGTCATATTCTTTTTCTTTACCTACACTTTATCGTATCTTATTTATTTAACTTTCTTCTGTGTAGTGAAACGTCATAGTAAACACTGTTGCACTCTAAAAAGATAAAAAACAAACTTAGATAATTTTTAGTGACTCTTTGAAGCTAATAGGGCAAAGAAACTATTCCAAATAAAACTGGCATGACATGTTACTAGGTAGAAAACAGTTTTTCCTAAACAATTAAAAAACTTTATACAAAAATGTCTTTTTTTTTAAACTAAAGCTAAATATACAAAAAAATTGGGGTTTCCATTTGAAAATTTTTAGTTTTGACAACACTTTTATGTAAATTTTCAAATGTTTCTGAATATCCTGTAGGAGATCAGTTCAATTTTTAGTATGCATTTCCTACCTCCGCACTTGCGTTATAAAGTGCCAAAGGACCATTATAGAATTGATAGTCGTTTAGCCATAATTACTGATCACTTTTAACTCTGCATCCGCCATTTTCCAAATAAAATTGCAGATATCTTTGAAATGGTTGACTTTAGAAAAAAAATTGTATGGAGGTGATTTAAAAATCTTCATAGAATGCAAAAAAGTGAAAAATATAGAGTGTTCCATTGAAAATGAGAAAGCTGAGGTATACTCACGGTATAACCGGAAGTATCACATCTCTGAAAATATTTTAGAAAAACAGAGCATCTTGAAAAAACTTTGAGTTATTTTTGAGTTATGGATAGACGCCCATCGTTGTGGAACACCCTGTATAATTACTGCCTCATGAGTTAGCAGTAAATGACATCAATAACTAGTATCTTTAACATTTTTTCAGTGATGATGACATAGTAGAATTTTTTAAATTTTACCCTAAAGCCATATTTTCTTTGTCGCTTTTCAAGAGGGTAGATACGAGTAAGTAAGAGAAGCGTTTTCGCTACCTGCTACGTGCTCACTTTATTTCACTCACTTGTTTAGTGACAACAGACAAAACTAGTGGCGCATGGACTTGTTATTTGACATTTTTAGATTTTATAGATTTAGGGTACAATTGAAAAAATGCTACTAGAACTTGAATAATTATATTTCCTAGTATTTTGAATTTTTAAAATTATACAAAAGACGCACACTGCCTATTATACAGAAGTATGGTTTTCTTGCATATTGCATTATTTGATATTTCTGATACAGAACAATATATGAGTAAACTCAAAAAAAGTGATCTCATCATTTTGTCTTCATCTGAAACAAGCCGTATAAAAAATTAAATCTACCGTATTTTTAATCTTTTTCTCATTTTGTATAAAATTTACATGTGGATATAAAAAGAAGAATTAATAAATTTCATATCATTCAATTGGAATAAGGTTAATGATGACTTTGAAAACGACAAATTGAACACCTTCTGAAAGAATACAAATGATTTATTGTTTTTTTCTTTATAAATTAAAAAAATTGAGTTGTATGAGTCTTAAATGAACAATTAAGAATAAATGTGTAGTTTCATCAGTTTTGCAATGCCATCAAATACAGACATATTTAATAAAGAAAAGACTCAAGCTTGGACAAACTTGACAAATTGTTAGCCTAATACAGCCTAAGCCTCAGAATTTTTGATCGAAACTGTTTTATTTTTCAATATTATAAAAGTATATTGAAAATATTATAAATCCTTAAGATAAACATTATACTAGGGTGGTATCCAGTTTTTACAGCTTCCGTAACTCCAACGTTTAAAAAAAAACTTACGTCTTTTCAAATTACTTTTTATTTTAAGAAGTACCAGTTCAAACTTTAAATTTTGATCACTGCATTGCTATTATTTTTGATGTTCAAAAGGTAGAATTCAGAAAGGCAGCGTCCTATGTATCTCCGTACACAGGAGTCATGAAGATTTATTTATCTTTATGGACATGTAAAAGCGAAAATTCTTTTGATAAAATAATCAGAAGTAGATATTTTTTATCACTAACAACATAGAAAAATTTATTTCCAAGTTTAAAATACGATCAAACTCCAAATCATTGGGTAATGAGCAATATTTCTTATAGCATAGCATTGGGACTAGCGCTGTTCTTAAAACTATAGAAATCAAAATATCAAACTGTTCTGTTTTCCTACCTGGCATCTAAAGTCAGAAATTTAGTCAAATAATAAATCCATAAATTTTATTAATTAATGAGAAGCACTTCCACTAAAAAAAAAGAAACTTGTGGTAGTTCATGTTATAATTTATAATTATCCAAACTTATATTTCAACAGTTAATTAAATGCAAAAAGTCTAATTCACCTGAAAATGCTTTTCTGAATTTTGACCTAATAATAAAAATGAATCAATTTTTTTCTAAGATCAAAGCTGGATGAACACTTTATGAATGAGATAAACCGTTTACATAACACTAGTTAATAAAAAACTAGAGTCTAAATTTGCATAACATCAGTTTGACTGGAAATAACAAGAATTAAGTTTTGAAAGAATTTACTTTTTTCGTGCAGTCAACAAGTAGGGAAGTGGTGAAATAAAATAACAATAATAAACCAATTCACATTTTCCGTTTATGAGAATAATTTCTGAATTTTATGTTCAGAGTAATTTGTGGAAATCCAGTTGTTTCCTATTCCTTCATGTTTATGTTGGATCTCCTTTTTACATATCGCTTCTTTGTTTGGATATTGTATCTTAAAGATTGTAATTTTTTTCATGTGAAACGTTTCCAAAATAATTAATCGTCTAAAATTGTGTTTAGAGAAGAGGATGATTCAAAATAAACACTTTCGCTTTTTACAACAGTTTGAGTAACAAAACTATTGGAACGCAAATGATATACTCAAATAATGACATTCCGAATTCTTATGCTAATTTTTTCTTTTTTTTTAGTGAAACCAAAACTGTTTAAATTGAAATTCAACACTTAACTTAATAATCGTATTGTATCTCCATTTCACTTTTACTGATTCTCTTGAATTAAACTTGAGCTTAGCACAGATACTTTTGAATGCGGCAGCAATTTTTGATTGAGAGGTAGTAACATCTCTATTTTTGTATACTTTATGAGTTGTAAGATGATAAAAAAATCGAAAATCAAATTTTCATTTGTTAGATTCAACGTAAAATTGTCAACCGAAATACTATTAACATTTTCTTCGTTTCCAAATGACGTAAAATTCGATTTGAAGATTTCATATTTATATTTTCTAGATTCGTGGTGATTCCCGATTCGATGCTTTAAAAATGCAAAAAACAAACATAGTTATTACTTCTAGACTAGACTAGATGAAAATAATTTAGAAGAGTCACTTACAGTATCGAGAGTTTTTATTCAAAAATTTTCTATTTCTCTAGATATTTCTGAAAACCTAACTCAAGAAAACCTTTTTACTATCTAAATTACTGACTAATTAAGTGTCACCATTTATCAGCATGGTTGGGAAAAAAATCTAACAATTTCTGTAGAAAATGATTGAAAATGACACTTTGCTCAGAATTTCGTAAAATTTTATTCAAAAAAGTTGTGTCTACTGTCATTTTATGGATGTTTACAAACTATAGTTTTGTTTCAAATTCATCTTTCCCTACTTTCATTATAAATATAAACGACACAAGTGACAATGAAAGTGAAGTTGAAATGTAACTTTGAATAAATGTTTCAAAGGTTTGTGTTTTCTTTCAATTTTAATCATTAATAATTTCCGTAGACAGTGAAAAATCATAATATTATAAAATAATAAAAATATTCAATTTGATTTATGTATTGATAATAAGTTAGTAATCTTTAAGTCGTGCAAATGGCACGCATAGAAGCTGCAACAAAATAATGTTTATAAAAACAATCTTATCTTCTAATACTAAGACCGATTTAAATTATTCCCATTTACTCTGCACTAAGAAAGCAGGTATAAAGCGGAAAAGATCTTCTGTTTTGTGAAATTTTTCAGATGGTCGGCATCCTCTACTCTCAATGGTCATAAACCAATAAATAATTAGACTTGCTATTGACTCGTATTGTCCGAATAATTTATAACTTTAGTCATTTTTCCATGCTTATTGGCAACCACTATACTAATAAGACCCGATTTTAAATGCTTTTTATTGTCAAAATTTTACATTATGATGCAACCAACATAAAAAAATTGCATAAGCCGTGCAACTTTGTAAGAATTTGAAAAATTTTCGGTCAAGAATGTAGAATAGTTTTCAGTATCAAAATAATGTAAGATTATAAAAAAACTGTTAAAAAATGCAATAATTTCAGCAGACCTTAGTTTTCACAATTTTCAGAAATCTTCTGGAAGTTTATCAGTCACAGAAAATTATTAATTTTTCGAAATTCCAAATAAAATCTTTTCGAATTCTGTCTAGAAATGTCATTTTCTGCAATAACTGTTAATGTTGACAAACGTATGGTATAAACATGATCTTCGCCATCATTTTCCGCATAATGGGAAGCAAAATCTGTCCCCCATATCAAACTTTGACTAAAACCGTTATTAAAAGAAAGCTTCCATAACATCCTTCTACTATATTTGAAAAAAAATCCAAACTCACTTAAAAACAATAGTTGTAACAACTTATTAGATCTTATTAGATCTATACATTTTCAAAAAGACAAACAATAATAAATATGACAACAAACAAAATATATTTCGTGCCAGTTAAAGTTTGAACCAGGTATGTATTCACACTCGAAGTCCCAAATTTACTGAACTTTCCCTTCAGATAAATTAACTGTTTTGTTGAGACCCTCAAAATTCACTACTGATTCCTGTATTCCATAGTTTGAATAAAATTCGATAGTTATTTTTAAGTGAAAGTAAACAAGCCTGTATGTAATATTCAAATTTCGCAGACATAGAAAATGTTGGGGATGCAGATCTACTTAAGCTTGCGTTTTTTTAATCTAAGATATTTGGTTTTATTATTGAGCTGAGACCTTTATTCTTGCAATGATCAGATACGTAATTTAAGGCATATAATAAACTCAATACATAATTCTCAGTATAGCAACATTGCAGTTACAAAATGCTCCAAAGATTTTCACCAATGATTCAAAACATTTTAAAAGCTCAATAAACGGTGCTACCAATTTTGTGTGGAATAACTGAAAGTTTTTTCAGACAGTTGACTTTCCTATAAAAATGAGTTCCGTAAGCAGATACGTGAATAATAATTTTCTGAAAACGAGATGAAGTGTAATCAGAAGCGTAGGTCTGATCAAGTTTGTCCTTTATATTCCTGTTACAGACTAGTTTAAAGACTTCCCCCTATTCTCTATCTTTTTAATCCACCATTATTGAACATCCTTGACTACAAGCATTTGGCTAATGCTAAAATAGATTCACAAACTACATTAATACGTTTTTATTCGAGAATAAATCTCCAACTTTTTTTACAAACATTTCAAATTCTAAAATGGTTGCAATGAAATAAAACTGATCAGTTGCATGAGTCTTATTAACACTCTCATCCAGAAACTACAAGACAAACAAGAACAAGCTATAGTTTAGTTATGCAATAGAAAATCGATTGAACTCGGACTGTAATCGCAAGTCGTAGAGAGTGGGTTGGGAAAGAGCGACCAACGGGGCTGTTGAAAGGGTGAAACCGGAGGGGTCTAGAGGGGTTGCTGGCACATAGTCCTCGTTCTGTGCGAGCACCACCTCATTTGAATTTCTAATTAGCAAACCTCCATGCAATTATTGGATTAATGTAAATTACGACGACGCGTTGTGCTCAGTGGCAGGGCAGAGGGACGAGGGAACGGGATAATTAAAATCCGTTGATTAATATGTAAATTTAATAAGATTACAGTTCCAGGAACGAATGGAGTTACGGCAACGGCATCGGCCCGCCGCTCTTCTAGCGAGCCAGATAACGACCTTCTCAATTAAATCTATTTAACAATTTTTAACACATAAGTATCGACAAATTTAGCAAAACTTGAAATGTTAAGTGAATTGATGATAAACTGACTGCCAATTTATTAGATCTTTAATAAAACACAATGAGCAAAGATAACTCATAAATTGTCTTCACGCGCATTAGAAGGAAAGAAAGATAATTGTAGGATTCATAAGAAACATAAATTCTAAAAGTCAGTCTAGACAGAACTATTACGCTTTCTACTAGTACATTTGCAACCAGCTTTACATTTTCTGTTTGACTGCTAATTAATAGTATTCTACATTTCATCGATATGATTAAATTAATTCACGGTTGATATGTTGATGTCTATTTACCCTTTTGGACAAATCAGCATTCAAACAGTATCACTGAAAAAGTCGAAAAGTTAAGAAGTTAACGTGAACAAAGTGATGCGCTGAAAAAATTTGTAATAATGGACGTCCTTTTGTAAAAAGTGAGCTGGTCGGTAGCTGTTCCGACACCGGCCAATAATGATGATTTATTTCCAAGTAAAAATTGCAGGCTTGACGGTGTATGAATAATGTACCGGAGCGCTCATAGTATAACGAGAAAAGACAAATAAAAAATATTTTCTTTTCGAAAATTCATCATTAATTTTTGAAATAGTCTTACTCAACTGTTTTAAATGCCAAAGAACACCATACAGGAATCTTCCATTTAATTCAATCACAAAAGAAACGAAACTTCAGTCAGTCTCTAAACTAACCAAACTAACTACAATTTTAGAGCTTTTTTTGATGAAACGCGATTTAAGAATTAGCTTCAAGATCCTTAATACAATCCTGGGTAAGACATCGATAACTAACTACTTCTTCTTACTTTTTATTATTGAATGAAATGATGAAAACTTGAAGTTAAGAGTTGAATGCAATTATATTATATTTTTGATTATAATAAACTTTTTCAAAAACTTGAGAGGATAATTTATGAAAAAATGGGAACGAAGTTAATTGATATTCGGTGTATAAATTCCACTATGTCTGCATCCCACTATACAGGTAAGTGTATGCATGGTAGTCAGATTCAGCGAAAGGCGTTCATTTCAATATAGAAATGTCCATCCATGAAATTTTATTTAGATGCGCGGAGTATTTACATGAAAAGCGGCATGCATATCTGCCGACCAACCGGAATATATTGAAATATTATACGCAGGCCAATGTCCACATATCTACCAATGCATAACAAATACGGCAAGATGATTTCCATCACCCTCATCTTGGTCGCACCGACGTAGGCGAGGGTTTCCCTAGGGGACCCAAAAAGCATTATAGTGAAGTACAGTGACCGCTTGCGTAGCCCTCTATGTAAATATGAATAAGATTGTCTCGGATAGTCGGCTTCAACATGCCTTAAAGGGTGGCTCCACATCTCTTTATGATGATGATGAATTATATTATATATGAATACAGCAATATCGCACTGTATTACAAATAATAAATTCACATTCAAATAATTTTAATGGTTTTTTTTATATGTCTTGCGTTCTATAGATAAGTGTCGGTAATAAGAGGTATTAGAGAAAATAAATATACTAGAGGGGAAGCTAATGATTTATTCTGTCTCGCAAAGCTTGATCTGGAAAGGTTATGCACGTCACACGATTCATGTAAACCCCTTCTATACAGCAAGACCTTGAATTGGAGTAATATTTGAGTAAATATAAAAAAATATATATCAAACTAATAGCTCAAATTTGTTGAAAATTTAAGTTCTCGCGCTGAAAGTTAGAGCATCAAATTTGCCACAGGCTACGAGTCGTTTTTTATTGTCTCATTATTAGTTCCTCTTAGTTCGATAGATTGAAGAGTGTTGTACAAGAGAGTTTGAGGTCTCGAGTATTCACATTGTTATTAAAATTATGATGAACAGAAGATAATATAATTCAGAGAAAGTTGTATTTTGAGTAGGATTAGGAGGAAAAAAATGCTGCATATTTGGTTCAAACCATTAATAACATGCGATAAATATAAGAGAAAAACAGAATTCAGTATTTTTAAAATGGTTTTTTAATTAAATCGTCCGTCGGTTAAAGTCACAATTATGAGATGTGCTGATGTTATCTTAAAAGTGTCGATTGAAATTGTGTCTCTTATAGCAGTACCACGATCACGATGCGTTTTCTCATTTGAAAACTGGTAATTAATGCTTATGTGTCTAAGTATCTCCGCAATTAAGCCGATAATTTATATCATTCTTTAGAAAACATGGTAATTTCTGTGTTATGGAGGAGTCATAATGAGAAATGAGAATTGTAAGCTAACTTGGAAAGGGTGAAGGGGTGGAAATTAATGTTATGCAATTCTACGAAGGTGGGAGAGAGTAAATGTAATTAATTATCTCTGTTCGTAATGACTCTGACTGATGAGGTGTTCGGGCTCTCGCTGAAGGGGAAGAAGGGAAAGAGGTCGGGGAGAGGTGAAACGATAATCGACCGACTCTGCCTTCGAAGTAGGCACACTATTCCACCTCTATTGTCTAATTACGACGCCATTTTTGTTCGATTTTGCCGCCCCTCGAGTAGCCATCATCTCGAAAAAGCAACGCATACTTGCAGCAGTTCATGTTTTTATAATTTAATTTCACACATGAGCCAATTTGTAATGTAATAAATACAAAAGAATATGAAATATAATAATAAATAGATGGTAGTACCTATTAAAAAAACTCATTTTTCCCGTCAGTAAGCACCAACAATTGTAAGTTTTTTTTTATATCTCCATCTCTATCTTGTATGAAAGTGATATTAGAAAGAAAGTTTCATTCAAACTTTGATATACATTTGAGACGATAAATAAGAAAATGGAAAACTTGGAAGAACTAAGTGACTAGAATTAGCAACTTTTTATCTATCTTCAGCGAGCAAATTAATCAAATGAACTAATAATGCGTATCTTATTAATGAATGCAGAATGGTTTCCTTGAAACTTAGGTAGGCGAGATGATATTTGTTCAGGACAAAAAGATAATAAATGTATTTCATAATTAGTTAATTATGCAGCATTTGGCCATTACTGATTGTGATTGCGATTGGTCGAACGAGTTGCCAACCGAAAAAATGAATTTTATTAAAAATCAATACCAACATTCGCGTGTTTTTAAATTACAGATTGAAGCGTCCACTATAAAAAAGCCATGCGCGAAAAGAGTAAAGCGTTCTGTGGACTAATCACAAAGAATAAAAAACACGGACGTGTACAGAGAGAGGGTGGGGTTTGGTTGGACTCGACTGAATCGTTTTGTTCTCCTAACTGATTTTCGAACACACACTCATTTGAACAACGGACAAAAGCCAAAAACCAATAGTCCTTCATTTTCATTTATTCACTGGATAGCGTTGTATTGGAAAAAGGTTTTTGTTTGGCGGATGGGAGAGGGACACGAACCCCTCTTGATTAGTAGCGCGTTGAGTACAAGTGTGGGGATAGAACGCGAGGGTTAGATTCGGACTGTAATTATCATAATTAGTTTGCAAAAATGAAACTTGTGTAACTGAAAGATAGCCGACATAAAAAATCCTAGTGGAATAAACTTTACAAGAAAACCTAGGATCATGCACTTTTACTTGAGAGCCACAGATTTATATTCGCTTCGGGGTAATAAAAATAAAATAGCCTTTTCCACTAGATGGCGGCAAGTGGTCAAATTGGGCTATGCATTATAATATAATTGGCTATAAGAAAATGCTTAAAACATGTTGTGGAATTTGATTATAAATGCTTTATTATCTAAAAAAAAATCTATTAAAAAATTCAGCCATACTTTTTTTCACTTTACTCGAATCTATTCAGCTAATATTTTAGACACATTATTTTTTTGAGTGAGGGATTTTAATCAATCAACTGAATATGAAAGATACAAATTTTTAACTTTGTATTGTGCTTTTGAAGAATGACGCATTTTTGTCAAATGTCAATTTTATATTAAATTGCACACAAATTTCTTTGAAAAATTTTCAGGTAATTTAAACCGGCACTAGAGTTTCTGTCAAAACCCTAGCAGTCGTTAGTTTTGGTAGAATAATTGTTACTTCGTTTGTAGCAGCGATGAAATTTTTCCTAAATTTGAAATTTTTTCGTATGTGTTAGACTGTGTACCGCATGAAAACAAAAACTCAAAACTCAGAATTAAATAAGAATTTTCTGTATGTTACTATTGCAATAGATTAACAGGAAAAAAATCACAGATCAATAAAAATCTTAGTATAAGACGTGGATGTTTTTAGCAAAAGTTTAAGATATTTTCAAAAATATAATTTCTTCAAAACTTTTTTCATCACGATTTAAAACGAATAAAAATTAATCATCAGTAAAACGCAGAAATGTATGAAATTCATTCTGGCTATGTATTCATTGTCATGCAGTCTTATGTAGTAAGATTGCCACAATCAATTATCATACTGACGGGAACTTATGTGTTGAATAATGGCACCCTTAAGTAGATAGAGGTAGCCAAGTTGAATCGACGGGAATTCCTGTGAGCCGCTTTTGAAAGACTTTAGCTATCATTATTTCCAAATCAAATAAACTAATTCTGAATTTTTGAGTAAATTTGTTTTCCATTGATTGACATTTTCCGCTGTCCAAGTTTAATCTAGATCTAAGCGAAAGACACCACTATTAATCTTAAGAAAATTTAAAGTGAAGCTGCGTTCATACTATGCATCCCGACTGCCGCACGCTCGGCTTTGCCAACATACTAAAAGCCGGCGTAAATGCAATTCGATTCAAGTCAGTTGGGGTCAAAAGAAGCCGACTTGACGTGTAATGGGTGCAAGTGAGAATGGAACATTCGACAGTGGTCATCAGAGTATTAAGTTGTAAAAGTCTGGGGATAGTATATTGCATAATTTTTACATTTTCCATATTTCATTTTGAACGGAATTTCCTTTCAATATGACTCAGCACCAAATACGAAGTAGCGTAGACGTAAAAACAGCGCGCCGGTGCTGAAAGAAATTTCCGTTTGGTTTTGTCAACATATTAGAAAATTGATTTTAAGACAGATTAGAGTCACCTACTTATGAGTATTTTTTACTCATAATTTTTGACATACGACTTACTTCTTTATATTAGCAAGAATCTGTGTTTTTACCAATAATTGTTGAACAGGCAAACCTTTATATTAGATTGATATGTTGTCTAATGCGTCATATGCGCTGCGGAAATTGGGAATAAATGAGTGGAAGAATTTTAATGAAACTTTTTTTGTAGATGAGATTTATCTCTATTTTTTATGTTCTCCCCACTGTAATCACAAATGAAGTTAATCTAAATTGAACAAAATTAATTCCATTGTATATTTCAGTTTTTATCTCGCTTCATTTGAAATTATCCGTTGTATAGGCTTTTGTTTCCTACCAATACATATTTCACAAAAAAATCGAAGTGCACAAAAATTTCAAAACCTTTTCACATGTTTCTCATATCTGAAACAATACCTAAAAATTGAATTTGATTCGATTAAAAATTTTAAAACAATATTAGTTATCTTCAGCTACTTATTACCTATAAAGATTCAAATAAACTAAAAGAAACAAACTCATTCGTGATTTCGTACATTTTCTCCATAGAAAAACGTCAATTCATTTATCCTCACTTTTTCTCTACAAATTATCCATAAAATCAATATTATTCCTAATTAAAAAAAACTCTTCCTATAAATTTGTCCTCGATGAATCATGATAGGAAGCAGCTAATTCACTGAAAAAAGGGTCACAAAGAAAAATTTGAACAAATTAAGACCCTTTTAAGTTGGGCGTAATTAAAAGTGTTGTAAATGGAATGGAAGCAAAAAAAAATATAATTATGTTGACGTGAGTACTTTCATCAGCCACCTGCTGAGTTGGATCGACTGCAGGGTGGACTTAAAGCCACTCCACTTCCGATCCATTTCTCTTTTCATCGACTGGGTGCACGTGACTCCTTTATTAAATCCAGTTGTTATTAGGCAAAATAACGAAAGAAACGTGGCAATAAACTTTTTTCCAATTATGTGTTGAGTGTGTGATAGACTGACATGTAAGTTTTGTTAATTAAATTGAATTAAGTATTTTTTCGAGAGAATTTTGAAAGCAAATTTGCCATTTGCTATATTTCAGATTATGTAATTTTCAGTGCATTAAACTGATCACCAAGTTGCATCGATCACACCGATATTTCCTGTAATAGAAGCGATAATCTAAAACCAACAACACCAAACGACAAGTGACATTATGATTTTGCTTGGTTAAAATTCAAGTATTGTGTTTAGTTTTTTGATAAGAATTTTATTGAAAAGTTGAAATCTCCATATTTGGGATCAATATATTTCCTAAACATTGATCAATTATTTTAAATGGGTACCGCCTTGAAATCGCCAGGAGCTAACCATAGCTTACCGTCTGTATGTATAATAATTGAAACAAATCAGTAATCCGCGCCTTTGAGTGCTTTGAATGTACGTTTTGCAGAACTAGGGAACGAACGAGTCGTGGGCATACACATAGAGAGTTTGAGATGCACAGCACCGTGAAATTACAACACCGTCGTTCCCTAGGGCTATTTGCCGACCGACATCCATCTCTCGCCTAACTTTGGACGACGCCGGAGTCGCTTGCTACTGTTGTTGGCCGATGCGATTAAAAGCGTGTGCGGGATTTTGGGCCGAAATCAGCAATGTGCACATACATTATAAACGAATACCAACAATGACAATAAATGACAAGAAAAAAGAAAGAAACAACAAACCAAAAGCAAGTCCTCCATACAGAATGTAGAAGCTTTAGATATCAATCTTCTGCATCACTCAAAATTATATTCAAATATACTGGTTTACCTCTAACAAGCTACAACATAAACTTTCGAATGGCAATTTTTTTGCATTTTCAGATAAAAATTTTGTTTAAAGTTATCATAATTTGGAGCTACCTCTAAAAAAGCAAAAAATATGATGTTCCATCAAAAAAATTAATTTGTGGTGCAGCTTGTCAGTCGACAACTCTATACAGAGGCTGTTCTATTATTCCAGGATTGTACTCAACTTTTTCATTTCAAACGGTAATCTGAACATTATTCTCATTTAATTACGGTGTTGCAAAATTATTCAATTTCTGAAAATGTAGTAAAACACTGAAATTTTGTAAAAACTTCTGTAATTTGAGCTTTGCTGTATTTATACATGATTCTACTTACTTACTTAATTATTAAACTTTTCACTCTATATTTTTTTTACTTATTTATAATCTTCTGTTGAAAATAAGTGAAAAAATATAGAAGGTTTCTTTTGGAAAAATAGAATTATGGTTGTCTGAAAATTGAAAAGTTGAACAGTTCACAACGAGGACTTTGTAGAGTAGAATCATGCAACAATAACATCAAATAATAGAGCAAAGCTTGGTTTGAATAATTACAAATTTTCATCGTTTTGCTGTTGATACTGATTAAATAATTGAGCAACGCTGCAATCTGAAAATGATAATATAGCACATAATGTGACAACGTCAATTATTACAAAAAATTGAAAAAAAAAAAAAAATTAACGTAAAATATCAACATGACATCTGTTGAAAAAAAAAATAAGAAGCTCAATTTAACTCCCGAAAATAAGTAACCCAATCACAGCCACTCAACGAGACATTTCTTAAAGTTACAAGTTTCAACACTCCAACCTGCGAGAAAAAAATCTACCATCAACAGGTGGCATAGAACGATTGTGACTTCCTAAAGCCTTCTCCCAATTACATCGTCATGTTCGATCCGTCAATCTCTGAATACATGATTGTTTCAAGATTGAGACAATTTGATGTAATTTTCATTTTTACAAATTTTAAAATTACATTAATAATTTTAATGTATGACATTTGATAAATATTAATATTCAAAGTACATTGAGTACAAAATGCAACACGCTTATTAAAATCATTAATTATGTAACAAATAATAAAAGAGTCTTTTTCCGTCTTAATCTACTAGCAACTAGTAACAGCAAATATTGATTCGGACGCGCTGTTGGACAAGTTATGCGGTCTGCAACTAAAGGGATGTTTTGAGCTCTTTGGGCACCATTTTCGAAATATTCTCTTAAAAAATTATTTTAAAAATTTAAAATGTAATATACTGGCTCATATTTGTTAACAGTTAGAACGCTCAAATGAGAGAATAATAAAATTAATAATTAATACTTTAAATTAACACAACAATAATGAATTGTTTTAACTCACTTAGAACGCCAAGATGAAGATATTTCCGTGTGAATAATGTTAAAATAAATCCATATTAGGATTTTTGAATTGATTTGCTATCCAAACAGTGAATGCATTTGTCAAAGGATGGAAAAGTTTGTTTAATCAGTAGCACAAAGCTAAATATTTGACATTTAAGAGTGAGTAAAAGTTTTAATAACTTACGTGCATATTTACTGATGTTACTCTATTCTAATAGAATGTATCATAGCTAATCTAACATGTTCATATTTATTTCTTTTCATTGCCTATTATGTTCACCAAAAACCTTGAACAAGCAATAAAACTAATAGAAATCATTAACTTATTTATACTTTTGTCTTCTCTTTTATTGATCCAACTAATAATATTTAATTAGAAAGCAATTCCATCTCTATTTTTCTAATTTTTACGTCATTTTAACTACTCAATAATGTTTTCGTTTCTATTCAAAAATTTATTTTATCAAAAGATTCACTTAGGCGGAAACAGGTCAAGCCCGCAGAAGGATGAAGATGACCCTGAGATAATAACATTGTTTTGATTGATTAAAATTAAGTGGTGTCACAATGCAATATTTATTAATTTGATGAGACATTCTTGAAAAATAAAAGCACTAAATTAAAATTTCATATTCTCTAATAGACAGGAATCAGAATCATACAGAAATTAAATTTATAAAAATGCAAATTGTTCAATAGTCAATAATAAATTTTTGACTTACTTAATTTTATTAATTAGTCTAATGTCAATACTTTTATTCATTTTAAAATATTTAATTTAAATGTAGTTTTTTTTACAGGCATTTCAAAAATCCAGTTGCAGTGTGGAATTTTTTTATCAAATAAAATTTCCACCAATATTTTAGATTTACGTATTCACATTTCATCAGTTTTTTTTATTATAGAACGAATATTAGAATTAGAAATCAGTAATGCCCGGTTGCAGCATTACTGAAATATATTTATAATTTGAATTTGATGATAAATATTTTCAGGCGATTAATAAAAATTTATAATTACATTGACTGTTGGTATGTATGCAATTACGTTATGAGTTTTCATATGTAAACCTCCTTTCTCGTCAAATAAAACTAAATGTAAATTGATTAATTCAGTAATTATAATAAATGATTCTGACTCCATGGGATTTCTAATTTCATCATCTTAAACACATTAGCGGCTACTTTGTGCTTTTTCTTGTTTGCAAAATTCTTACAAATAACTTTATCAACGAGAATACATAAATAAGAAATGAATAAATTATGTATAATGTGAAAACAATAATATATTAAAAACTAGGAATCGCGATATACAGAAAACAAATAATTTCTAGAATGTACAGGGAGCAAAGATAAACTAGTTGCCATGTATTTTACCAACTAGAACAAGAGTTTCGAAAGTTATTATTTTCCATGATCAAAATGTTTTCATTTTAAAAGTTTTGAAATAGTTTTCTTGTTAGAAATTTGTATACAATTTTGAAAATGATATTATAAATTTTATATTTTATTTTAAAAATGATAAAGTAAAATACCCAAATTTAGACATCCTTCTGTTTAGTGCTACTTAGGTGAAATAAAAATTTCACAATATCTAGAATTATGTTTAGCCGTCTTTTTGAATAAACCAATTCCTTAAATCAGAGTTTACTGTTATAGCAATAGCAGCATAAAAAATCAAAAAAGGCATCGGAATTAGGTGAAAGTAGAGTTTGTCAAACAAAAATATAAATACATTTTTTGCAATATTTAATGTAGAACAATTAGTCAGTCTTAATCAGAAATGATTGTTCATTCTAATAATCAAAACTTACGAACCTCCGAAAATTATTATCAATTACATCAAATAAAATGTAACGTGAATTCTTTAAAGAGTCTGAATTTGGGTGTTTTACCTTATATTTTGACTATTTTCCTTGGAAAATACCTAACAAAATTAGAAGGTATATCATTTAATGGAAAAAAATAATAAATATTTATATGTAACCTTGTGACTGGATGAATACAGTTCAAATTTATTTTTTTATCTGGAAAAACAAAACGAAAGACGGAATTACAAATGAAAAAAAATCATTAATTATCTAAAGCAAATGTCTTGAATGGAACCCGTTTTGTTGTAAACAAACATGCAACTTGTTTTCTAAAGACCTACTAACATTTCTCTGTTAACATAGTTTGCAATGCTTTAGTAATGCGTTTTTGCATATCATCAACAAAACTTCAACAGAACTTCACATTTACTGCTGCAGGTATGTATTCAATATAGTGATAACAGCAAACAGAATTTTTCTTACTTGTTTATTTTTATCAACAAATTAACTTGTGAAGATAATTTTTTTTAATCTTGAAATTGCTCCCAGAAATGAGGAAAGAAACACGCCAGTTAAAAAAAAAACTTTACGCAAATATTTTTATCACACCGGCAATTCTTCAAAGTGTGCGTTAACAGCAAATTCACAGTTTGAATTATTCCCGATAAATTTTTCTAATCGCTAAAAACGCAAATATTTTTTTTGGAAAATGAGAAAGAACCCCAGACTTTACAGAAACATAAACACATATATTCATTTGTTATCAATAATAATTATTATTGGTCAGCTGAAGTGTAAAAGAAAAAACAAATTTTTCTTAAAAATAATATACCTTTAATATCAAAGTCTTTTTCTGGTTGTTTCTTCTGAGAGAATTCAATTTTTTGTGAACTCACCTCATCTCTCACACTCAAACTAGAAGGAGCAGAAGTTTCAAGGGTTGGTGCCGCAGTTGGGCCTAACATGTCACCACTGTCTTCTTCGACACTTCCTTCTGCCATGTCAGCCTCGCATCTTGATTTTACTGTAACGAAATAGTTCTACTCATTAAATATTTATGAACTGAGATTAAACACAAATATTCAATACCTGTCGGCAAATATCTTATACTTGTACACTTAATTAACAAACAGGTCAAGTCTACAAAAGCTCATACTGAAACGCTGAAATTATGTTGTGAAATTTAGAAATTTGAAAGCAAAAAATCAATTATCGGTTCTGTCGAATTTGGTATTTCTTCTATTTAATAAATAAGAATATGATGATTGTTAGGAAGAGTACGTGGTTGAAGAATACATTTCACATTCGGTGGAAACAATCAATCCATAAAGCCGAAGCAATTTGCTATAGTTCGCTTCAATTATAATTCACAACTTCTGTATATTTTATGCTATGAACTGAATGTAACACTGTAAATACAATAAGACAGCTTATAATGTCCGTGATTTATTAAAAAAAAAAAAAATGGAAAATAGTTGGATAAAATGTAATGTGAGTTATTACTAATAGTGTACGAGGGCGATTCTGTGAGTAAAATGTTAAAAATAACATCCTGTTAGTTCAATGGGTACACGAAAATTCTATAGCAATGAGAGCGACACAAATTTAATTAATTAGATTGATTCAAAATTCAAAAAATGAGAATCCACAAGAAAAAAGTTCTTTGTCGTCAAAACACACAGAAATTGCATAAGTACTTCGCTTCATCAAGTTTTTTCTCTCACAGATTTTTCCTTTCTTAATCTTTATAAATGTAAATGAGGATGTTTCAAAATTTCAAAGTCAATTCTGAAGACTTTGACAAACTTTTTGAAATTTTCGCTCGCCTTGACTTAGTTACTCGAAAATATCAGCAAATATTAAGAAGATTTTTATCAAATCTGACACGAGTTGATAAGTAACCTCATGTATGAATAAGTATACCTACTTCTCGTTAACCTCTACATTCTGCGAATACCCTGACCACCCCTCTTATTTACGTAATACAGGATATCCCATCGTATAAGCATAGTGGATTTTTTAACCTTATGGTAGCATTTAGAAAACCCAAATGGCATTTTGTTCAATCATAAAACAACAGAAACAACAGTTTTTTTCTAAATATTCTATTTTCTTTTGGCAACAGATAATGGTTTAGTTTTAGGAAACTCTGTTTTGCAATTAGATTGGATTGAAATCAATTACCGTCTTAAAAATCTTTAATTGAAAATTGGAAAAAATTGAAAACCAATAGTTGCTTCTAGTAGAGAATCGCTGATAAATAAGCTATGAAAGAAAAGAAAATATTTAGAAAAAAAATTTTTTTCGAATATTTTGCTATTTTCTGGTTAAACAAAATGACATTTGGTATCAGCTTCCACATTCTTATCGCACTTCTTTAATTGATGCAAATCCACTATGCGCATACGATGGGAAACACTACATAATAGCAAAACATTTATATTTCTGCAAGTCTTAATTTTTTAAATCTGGGCGAAATTCTTATGCAAATAAATTTGTTTTCACTTTATAATAATTAATTGAAAACCAAAAAGAATTGAAAAATGTGACAGACTGTAAAAAAAGGTATTCCTTTTAAGTTAGTCTACGTCCACGTCATTTGAGAAATTTAGTCACATCAGGCTAAATTGCAAACAAAATTGCAGAGGCATAAGTCAGCTACACATCTCCACTAGCAATCTAAGCAGAATAGAATGGTTTTCACTGCAAAAGAAATTCATCTTTACTGTTTATTTTGCAATAAAATTTTAACTCCAATTCCGAGCCCTTTCTTGTTTCAATATAGTTTGAATTTTGGAAGCAGGTAGTCCCTGCAGCGATTTGTATTCAGTCATTGGTAATAAAACAAGTTTCTCAATTAAAATGTTTGCATTTGTTTTTTCTTTTATATAAATACACACTTTTTCATCTTTTCAATGATTGTCGAAAATAATTTACATGTTACATGTATGAAGAATAAAGCAAAGCAGATTTAAATGAAGTGATCGAAATCCATAACAATTTTCTGAGACAATTCCAATGGACTATAAGAACATTATAAATTTAACAACAAATATATTTCGAGGCAGAAAGCGAATTATAATGAAAAGTAATAAATATGATTTCTTTGTAAAAATTCATATTAAATTGGTTTTTTTCAAATATTAGTAAAAAATCTCAAATCTTGATTTATTTAGCTCTAGATTTGTAATACACTTTTCCAGTGGTATACCTAACTAACTATTGCTGCAGTCCATACCTTAATTCTAGCCGCAACGGTAGAGACTCTTGCTGACTTCTTAACTCGGAAGTTACACCAACTTGCACTACGAAAAAGAGACTAAATGGCTGAATTGCAAATTGCCTAAAAAGTTTTTTTTTGGTTGTCGTCAAGTCATTAGTAGAAAAATTATGCAGGTTGTCTCTTGTATTTTAGCCTTTAGAACTTAAAATTATCTGAAGAACAAAAGAATATTATAAACTAAATTTTGTCCTGTTAAATCTTAGAATAAGATCTATTGAACTTAACTATTTATTTTCAAATTTTTGGCGCATGAGTCATACTAAAAATTTGCATTTTCACATTGTTTTATACAGTGTGTTCAACATGAGTTGACGATAGGATAACCTTTTTTGTTACTGATTCTGCAACAAAAAGTCGAGAATTCGTTGCCAGATTGAAACAGAGACTAAAAGAGACACTTGATTTAAAAAATGCTATAAACTTTTTTCTATTAATAAAAAAATCACACGACGAATGACGAATAGAAAAATTAGTTTCGCGAGTTCTAATAATAATTTCTTGTAAATTTTTCGAAAGTTTGTTAGATTTAGCAAAAATTAATAAGTGGAATTTTTTTGCTCTCAAAGTAGTTATGGTGTTATGTTATGTTACAAACTGATATTGATAAGAACAAAAATGGAATACTTTTTTTTATTTTTTTAAGGTTTGTGTTTCAACGTTCTTATGATATTACAAGTGAAATTTTCAATTTTACTACTGAAAGCAAAAGAATAATTTTCGATTTCTTCCAATTTGTTGACAGCAGGTCGTCGAAACTCAGATTTTGAATGGCAAGCTTTTTTTTCGACAAGCAAAAATTCATTTTGGTTGTTTAAAAACGTAGCAATTGAAAAATGTCCAAAAATGCATTCATGTGTTTTAAAAAAATATATTTAATTTGAAAAAATAAAATTTGAATTTCTGTAAATACCCAACAATAAATTTGCATTCTTATTTATGAAAAATCTCAAAATTTTCGAATAATATCAAAAGGTTTTTTTTCAGTAAGAAGTTTTTTGAGGAAAAAGAAAAATCTCTAATTTATAAGTATGCTTTTTGAGCGACAGATTTGAATTTTACACTAACATAGTCTGTTTCAACTATAATCATTTAAAATACTTGGAATAAAACAAAACAAATCATCTCGGTACAAAATGGTTTCTGTGAAAAAATTCTTAGAAAAATGTAATTAATTTACAAATATGAACTTTTCTTTCAGATTTTCTGAAAACAAACACTATGATTTACGTGAGTATAATTTCTCACTTAGTTAAAAACAGCGTAAGAAATTTTGTAACCACGAATTTTCTACTTTCTTCAATTTTTTTAATTTAGAAATTCGAGCAAATGGGTCTGGAAAAACTTTATGCAACTACATACATGCAAAATATTTATTTTGAAGTCAAAGAAAACACGTTTATTAAACTTCTAAAAGATTAAACTTAAAAAAACCTGTTAAAATTGAAGTTTGCTCAAAGCATGCGCTTTGACCCAATAAAAAGATATTTAATAGACGCGCGACAGCTTGAGCTTTTCCTCCAAAACTCACATTCATTGCGGAAATTAGAACATTATAACATAAACAAACAGATAAATACTTGTATTTAGCCCAAATATCCCTTTTGTACTTTGAAATATTATTTGATATAATTGGACGAAATAAACATGAAGTTTGCTTCAACAAACGATATTGATGAATTGTTAAAAAACAAATTAGCATTTATTTTGTCCAATAAAACCCAGTGATTAAGAAAGTTAAATCAATTTAATTTAGAAAACAAGTAGCGATATTATCAAAAACAAAAATTATCTTAAGTACACTCTCTTTTGTGTTAACGCTTCTACAATTATCTAATCTAGTTGGCACAATAATTACTTTTTCGGATAAATAAGTTAATTAAAAAAATATTTATTATTATTTATTCATTAAAAATAAATAAATAAAAAATGAACAAAAGCGTCAGTGTGAATTAGACAACTTAATCCTTCCCAAAGTTCGTAAATTTTCCCCCATACACCGTGGAGGAAACAAATCGTCTCAGTAGACGACCTTGATGCTCGCGACGCCTTTCCGAGCCTCCTATGATTCGTTGAAAAGTGAAAGCCGCGTCCTCCTGTAGCACGTGCGACACGCTTAATCACGTGCTCCTAGGTTAAGACTGTTGGATTTTTTTTCAAAACTTTAAAAAACTAAGTCACAATATCATTAATGACAGTTTTTCCAATATTTGCAAATAATAAATGTGACAATGACTCTTCAATGAATAGTTCTTAAAAAGAGAAAACGTTGACTAGACTGCAATGGTATCGATCCAGGAGTCCTGTTGTAATTATTGGAGTGAAATTAATAGGTTTAAGAAAGTTATTAATAACTATGAGAAAATGCGCGTGGGCGATAATGACAATGCACACCTAAAAGTAATCTTTCCAATTATGATTCATATAAATTTAATGTAAGCAAAAAATACTGATATAATTATAAATAAGTTTTTTTAAACCGTTAATTTTAATTAAGTAACAAAGAATAGAAATGGATGGTTAAGTAATTATATGAATCAGGAAATAAAATTGATTTTTTCAAGTGAACTTTTAAGGAGGCATAAATTAACTGAGTAAGGCACACCCATTACGATAGTTAATTGTACCACTATTATACATACATTATGTTAATTCAAGATATTATTGTGCATGATTCATGCGTTATTAGCTGATTCTACTGACCGACAATAAATTCATTTCTTATGACAAGTTTTAAAATAGATTATTCATTCCATTCATATCAATTTCAAAAAATCAAACTTAATCTTAAAATGATACCTACCAGAAATTAGATAAGCGGCCCAGTTGTATATTTAGGATGATCTCCGTATTGTGCGTTGAAGTCTATATAATGAAGTTCAGAGTTCAAAGTTCACCATGATGGGGTGATCACAACTCTCACCACGTGATTTAGTGCGCGCGAGTAACATTAACATGTGCACCAAAGAGAGTAACACTGGCGCTGTCTGGTGACGTTACCAGAGTCGAGTTGGCTACTGGCGCTAAACGAGCGGGTCTAACTCAACCAGCGCACACTTCAACTTACCCCTACCGTCGGCTGGGTATCCCCCATGAGTTAAACCCTATCTACGTCGGTTCGGCCACGCATGAGCAAAGATTGTAATTAGATTCGTAATGTCCAGTTCGTTATTTTAGAGGAGATGGGGATGGATGGTGAGAAAAGGATGGAGTTATAAGGATGGAACAGAAAACGCGCTGTTAAGACTTGATAGTTAATCTCCCACAATTTGGGGCGTAATGATTTCGATATTTTATGATGAGGTTCTGTTGCTCGAAACTTCTTAACTGAAGACAATTTGAACAGGCATATTGTGCTTTATTAATATCAGATTATTTTTAGAATTTATATCATTCTATTATGATGAATTAATAAATAGCTATTTAAAATACAGATACACAAACAGTGTTGAATCCCATTTGCATCACTACTGCACCTTCAGTCATATTCAGATATAGGAACTTTGGAAAAAATGATATATATATATTTAGTTTAAAAAATATGTACAATTCTCCAGGTCCTTCAGGACAATGTTTCCTGAGTGCTAAAATAATTAATGAAAATAAATAGTTTCATTCACATTCATATACAGTTAAACAAGGTAAAAATTTTAACAATGTATTAAACTACTTTTCAGAGAATGTAGAAATGAGTAGACAAAGATTTTGACAAAAAAATAATCGAAAAAGGTTAGACGTAATATTTCAATTCTGAGCGTGCAAAATGATCTGCAGCGTTGCCTAACAGTGCTATTTTGGAACAGTCTTATCTTTAAAATCAAACAACATAAGAAAGTTTTAACACATGATTTGTGTTCTTGTGGATTTTATCATCACCTAAGTTTTGATTCGGTGCTTTCCAATTACTCTATACAATACACCTCGCCTCAATCAAAAAAACCATGCATCTAGCAGAAGTAATATTTCTTTTGCAGTAATTTTTGAAACGCCTATATACAAGATTATCACAGTTAGACAAATGAACAAAAAATTTTTGTAATTTTGAAATAAATGTTTGACGAGAATTCTATAACACTGCTATTATGTACTGACTCGTGTCAGTTTATAATGTTTACCGGCAGTAAACGGCTAAGATTTTAGAGAGACATTTTGACTCTCCTTTTCCGATAATTTTCTTACAATTCAGTGGTTGTAATCCATTTGTTCCCTTGAATTACAAATTGCAAATATGCTTCTACATTTTTTCATACCGATCCAAGATTTTATTTTTGTTGACTGCTTATTGTTACCAAGTGTTGGAAGTATACACCAGTTTCTCTGCTTCTGTGATTGGTGTGTTCGTCTTTGTCAGAATACAAATTTTGTTTGGGTTTATATTACACTCTATTATCGATTTATTGAAGCATGTAAAAATTTTAAAAATTGGTTTAAGCTAACAATAATGAATGCTTAATTACATCTTACGAACGAGATTGCTTCTAAATTTCTTGTGAATTCAAAAATGCGACACATGTCTCTGTGCGGTTTGCAGTAAATTCAACTTTTTCCGTGTTGGAACAACCTGTAAAGTGTTTACCTGCCTGATTCCAAAATTAACCATTTTTTTAATATTACAATTTATTTTAGTTTTTCTAGAGGTTTTTTGGCTAATTTTAACTGAAAAATATTTGTAATAGCTTTTACGGTAAATTTTTAAGTGTCGAAAGATTATATTGGATGTTCCATTAAAATAAGCAACTCTAATTCACCACACTCTATACCTACAGAATATAAGTTCACACAGAATTAAATTTGAAAATTGGTTGACAAATTTGTAGAAAAAAAAACCGTTGAGATTTCAAAAAAAGCTACCATTTTATGTCTGCTGTAAAATCTTGAACTCTTTAATGTTTATTCCTTGCTTTTCGAAGAGCATCTTTGAAATCATCTGACAGTTGCCTGTGCATTTCAAAATTTTATTGCTTCACGATAGATTTTGTGTGCAGCATTTTATTTTAATAATAAAGTATATGTATAAATCAATTCTCATAGAGGTATTTCATTTTTATGATTTTGATTCTCTAATATTATGGTCATTCCTACAAGAAACCGTAGCCGGTTTCATTCGTGAAACAAACAGAGCCGGTCGACATTGTGATTTGGCGGTAGGAATAACATCGTTAGTTTGTGGTCAAATCTTTTAAAAAATTAGTAAACATTAAGTACTAAATTAAATTGTAAACCAACGATTGTTATAGAATCACAACTTGCTTGATCAAATATTAGGCATGGAATCGTCAGATTCCGTAACATTGACCTGGAATATCTACTACCCTAGGGCGAAAATATAGAGGTAACGCCATCTTATAGTCACTGAAGAAACTTTCCGTTACAATAGGGACGTCGTGAAGAGTGGGCCAGGATGGTCACGTGCCCACACTTAAACTTGAAATTATATGAAACAATTTCAGACAAAAAAATGTTGCTTTTAAGAAAAAAATATTTTTTTTCCCAAGGGTTTTAAACAAAGCAATTTAATTGTATCTTTATTCTTTTCCGGTAAAATTTCTACGATTCCCAATATAATTTTGACGGATAATATTTCTGTTTTCTTTGTTGTTGAAGGATATGAGTAAAAAGAGTACTGTGCTGTGATTAAAGATAATTAAAGATAAGATAAAGAAAAAAATTAAAAATCTAAAAAAAAAATAAAAATTATTAAAATCATTTAATAAATAAAATATTTATGACAATAATTGGATACTGGCTGGAAAAATTTAAATCAATATTTCTATTTTTTCTAATTTTGCAGCTGCTTTTAAAGCTAGCTTGAGAATTTATGTACCAAAAAAAGAAAATAATTAGCAATCCATAAAAAATAAGAAGATTTCATATATGACTGTAAGTATGCAATTCTTTTATAAATAAAGTATTTTTGATGACATTTTTTTAATTTTATCGCTTGATGTGTTTTTTTCAATGAATTTTGAATTAGCCAGTGATCACCCAAAAAAGTTACCCTGGCGACGTCTCTGTATTACAAAATAATTACAAAAAATACAACCAAATCAACATAGATATTATAATTTGACTACAAATTCAAAATTTCTTATGTTATTATGTTCAAATTGAAATAATTCTCTAATCTATAAAAAAGAAAAGAATATTTTAAGGGGTGACATATGTGGTGATGATAGTGGACCTAATCGGTAAAGACACCTGCCTTACCGGCATCAGTTTCATGCTGTTCGGAATCACAACTTTGTCCTCGAGTGCCAATCTTTATTCTTTACTCGTTACAGAAACTACTATTCTAATTATTATAACCACCAAGATACGGCCTCAGTTTCTCAAAACTTGGCAATTTTATGCCAATTTTCTATGTTCTCATGCCCTTTCTCATCAGATGCAACAAAAATCTCTAATTGTTACAGATTTGAATAAAACTGTTAAAATTATTCTAATGTTCAAACAGCTTTTGTGTACTTTTAAAATTAATTAGAAATTTATTGCTCAAATCAATCACAATTATTTTATTGAAAAATAAAGCAATCGCGTCCTCTACAAGCTCTCATTATCTATTAGTGTTGCTTATAAAAATAAATGCATATTACATAAAAAAAATAACGCTTTCCCTATAAATAGTCACAGTCAAAATTTCTTTTCTTGATCTATAAAAGACATTTGGAGTAAAAAAATTGATGGCCCAATACTCAACCAGCTGAAAAAGATACTAAAAATGTGAAAAAATAACTTTAATTCACAATCACTATAGCAATATATCGATTCCTAAATTTTTGAAGCTCTCGCTTAGGAATAGTACTTACAATAGTCGCGTTACTTAGGAATTAAAAATAGTTTGAGTTCATAATAATATCGTCTTTTTTTTTATTTCCTAAACACGGAAATTATGAACTTTATTGCAAAGGAATTTTAGCTTTAGAATTGTCTACACTATAAGCACGCTCTCAGTGGGTCATGATTTGTGGGCTACTTGTATACTTAAAAAAATTTAGAATCAAATAAAAAATGTGAAATGAAACAAATTCACGATTCTTCAAACTCTTTCAAGTAAAGTCAAATAAATTTGATTTCAAAAATGCTCGATTTATGTAATATCAAGTCGTGATAAGAACTATATAATAATAATCAGCAAGGATTGATTTCACCGTATCAAAAAATATAAAATTTACTGACTTATTTCGGAGTAAAAATTTAATAATTCTATACACTTTTTCAAATAGACAAATAAGTATATAATTCAAATTGCAGTAACATATAAAATATTGGAAAAAAATCTTAGAGAAAATGACAATTATAAAAATTAACAATAGAGAAATAATGGTATTTATTAAGATGTAGAATTATGCTTTATGAGTGATAATTAGACAATATTACAGTCCGTAACCAACTTAAAGAGTTTTAAGATTAACAAATTAAAATTTAATTGGTGTGTCAAAATTTACATAATCAGAACTCAATTTTATTTATATCTATATTAATAGTGGTAATTAATAATAATAATTATTAGTTTTCTATAAAATTAGAGAAAAAGCAATCACTCAAACTCAAATTATGTAAAACAGTTATTTATTTATTAATTCATTAATAATATAAATGATCCACTAGTTTAAGAAACTACCATAAAGTGTATTCAAAAATAGAAAATACTTATTTTGTAATTTTTCAATATTTATTGTTTTTTCCATCAGTGAATCAATAAAACTAATTACCAGTCATGTTTTATCAAATATTAGATATGAGAAGAAAGTTCAAAAAGTTATTCATAAAAATTCATCAGTTAGAAAATTTTGGAAGCTGCAATTTCTTTTTATTTCCTTTTTTTTAGCTTTTAATCTTTTTAATAGTATTTATTCTACAAGCGGTTGATGAATGATGAAGATGAAATAATTTTCTGTATCCTCACTACCACGCTGGTTGCAGCAATTAAATCACTGGATTAACTACTCAAAAGGTTATTGGCGTGATTAAGCTATGGATTTCAGACAAAGAATCATATAAAAGTTAGTGGACAAGACATTGTTTTCTAAGTACATACAGAAAATAAAGTTTAATAGCTCCCACTGACGGAACTCAGGATATGTTATTTCTATCGAAAATACTCAAAAAATAAAAAATCGGTTGTTATGTTGACTTATTGTCAGTATCTCATAGAAGACAAAAATTTAGCTTCTTGAATGACGTTAAGTCCGCGCTTGACTCCCAGATTGTTTTTTGTTGATCACCTATTATCACTTCAATTATTTATTTATTATAAACTAATATCTAATTTTCACCCAGAAACAATCCACTACGTGTAATGGTAATTAATATACCTACCTGCATTTTTATTGTATTTTCTAAAATTACTTAATTATCATTGTTTTAACTCATTTTTTTTCTGTTTCAAGAAATTAAATAACATGAGACTTTATAAGTTCTTTATTAATCGGCAGATGGTGCTAGGGGTGGTCTTTTCTTATACTATTGATTATATCACTGTAAAGATTCAAATGGTCATTATTTTAAAAATTGAAAGATGCAGTACTGCAGATAACAAATAACAGTATAATAGATGTTAAGACTCTAGAAATTTTTTTCTCAAAAAAAAATATACCTATTTCAATTAAAATTAATGCAGTGCTTTGTGACTTCAAAATAAAATCTAAAAACGATGAATAATTGAATCAACGCTTCTCATTCAAGAATTTATATTTGACAGTATTTGATATATCTTGTACTCTTTTAAAATGTTTTGCACTTTTTATTTATTTTTTTTTTCAGCTAGCATAATACTGAATGTTCTGAAACCGAACAAACAAAAATTTGCAAGTCATAAATTATCATAATGATACTGCATTATGGTACACAAATTAACATAATATATTATGACTAAGCCAAGACTATAATTACAAAGATTGTGCTGACGGGCCTTGTCTAACTGAAGCGTGGGTGGAGCGAACAAAATAACTTTCGCTTGACTTCCTTTCATTAAAAAATCAACTGTTAAAAATGTTGCATTGCCTACTCTCTGAATTCTTATTTAATCAGAATCCATATAATCTATGGGTATTGTTATCAATAATTGAAAGTAGATAATTAATTAAACAGTATGTTTACGGATGATCAAATTTTTTTATCTTTAGAAGTCATACATACCTCCAAAAGTTAATATAAGTAGTAGTGCTTGATTGAAAAAACTAAACACAAAATAATTAGATAAATCAGTGCTTGGTTCGACAAAAGTAGTAGTATGGATAACGTGAAAAAACTAAGAATTTTTAAAAGATCCGCTATCTTCACTTTAATTTCAATTTCTTATCCTAACCTTAAGCATCTTAATCCTGAACTTAGTTTCACACTATTGTTATCTGTTTTCAAGATACAGCGCCTTTTTGATTTTTTTGCTATTTGTATACAGTATGTCCCCGGATTGAATTTATAAAAGAAAAAAAAGTTTTTTTCAAACGTCATTAAGGTGGCAATTTTTTGCAGCTAGCATAGGAGCTGAAGTGTCAAATTATATCTTAGTAACAATAATACTCACTTTTACTGCATATAGGCAGCAAAAATCATTTGCAGCCACCCACCGCGGCAAATATTATCTAAACTTGATTTGAAATTATGAAGTTTTATTAACGTTATTAAAAGTTAAGTTAAAAATACAATTATTGATACTAGCGTTTTGGAAGTTAAAGCCGCTGCTTGTGCCAGGTGAAGCTTTTATAGTATAAGGCTTATTCTGATTTGTTATAGTAATTTCAATGCTTGAACTAGGTGAGACATAGATATAAATAATGAAATTATCTTCCTTGCTGTATGGTTCTTGTTTGCCATAGACTCTTGAATATAGCTCTCAGCTACTGTACCAGATTTCCATCCGCCATGCCTCTTTAGACATGTTAGATCAGCACCTCCGTCTACTAGCAGTGTGGCGGAGATTCGCTTCAAGCAGCGACATGCTCCTGATATACCGGCTACTAAACAACCTATAAAAAAGGATTACTGTAATATTACCTATATTAATTTTGTCAGAATAACTTATCTTGACTACCAAATAAATTTTATCTGGAGCATTAGACAAGAAACGCTCAATTTCTTCCTTTGATAGAAATGGTTGGCTACACTATCTGCTTAGCAAGCTCGGCAGTTATACTCCAGCCTTGCTAAATAAAGCTTCAGTTTATCTTCTAATATCATAATATACTATTATATTAGATTTTACGCCAAAACTGCAAAGAAAAAAATTTTTTGCTTGATTTGAAAACTGCAAATTTGTAAATACAACTTCGATATTCTAACTCAGTAAAACAAAAATCATGGTTGCCTTTGGAAGAAAAAAGTGTCAGAAATGTTTTAAGATGTAAACCTAAGTTACATCTTTTAAAGAATTTTTCATTTTTTTCTGTTTCAAAAAATCAAACTGATCTATGCTTTTTCGAATTCATCGTTACATTCACGAAAAATTATAAAATCTCCTACCGTTTTTCTTGGAAAAATTTAGGCTACGCATGAAAATCAATACATTGATAAATATAATTTCTTTAGTTTCTCTAAAAATTTGTGTTGGTTCTTCAAAAAACAATGCCTAATTGCTCAGCCAAATTTTTCCTCAACCGTTAAGTCTTTCTTGTTCGATAGCTAATTTTCAAAATATAAATTAGAAACTCTGTTTCCGCATTTAAATGAAAATCATAAAAAACATACATTAATAAGAATACTAACCTTTGCAGATGGATAAACAAAATATTTTATCACTGATTTTATGCTTTCAGAGGCTATAATGAATTTTTCATTTAGTTCTTTAACAAAAAAATTTTCAAAATATGAATAAAAGAACTACACTATGTAAATACTTATATTTTTAGAAACGGAAAAATGGTAATTTACTGTTACTGTCATATTGTAAAAAAATTGTCAAAAGTCACAAATGACATAGGAGACTGAGTAAGTTTTAAGAATGATGAGATTAGTGGAGAATTTTGAAAAAATAGGAAACAAAATCTTTAGTCATAATTCCTATGAACACGTTGGGGTTTGATGCAGCTAGGTCTAAGTGGTTCCTGTAACAGAAGATAAAATTATCTTATTTTTTTTAACTAGGTAAAAATTCAAATATGAATCTTGTTTCAATATTTTATGTTCAAACATTAAATATGTACTTAGATTTTTTAATTACCAAAAAGGCAAAAAATTTGCAAAACGACCAACAACTGGCTCCTCAGCAAAATGTGCTAGTGGTGACGGCAATGGAAATTCTAGAAATCAAGGAAAAAGTGAGTATTTTGCTCTTCTTTTGGTAGATAATAGAGATTTCAAAGCGAAGCTCACGTTCAGGCATAGTGTTACTAAGAAATTGTTGCATTCAAATAGAAATAATCTGATACTGAAACATTAGTTAAATAAATAACAACGTTAGCTTAAAAAAGTAAATTTGTCAAATAATCATTTATTTGAAGTTTTGCACAAAGAGAAAATAATAATCTCATTGGCTTAAGTTTCGATCTTATCGTGCATGCATTTGTTAATAATTTAGTTAATATATTTATTATGCACATCAGAGGTGTCGTTAATTTCAACTCCGTCATTGCCAGCAACCTAATAAACATTAAACATAGCGCATAATTCAGTCTTACTCTACCCAGCGCTACCAACTGTCCAAAGCACGAATGCTGATTTCTGATTTAGCCGATATAGACATGATGTATACCCATGGTTTAATTTGAAATACGCCTAATTTATTTATGAAGTTGTTGTCTCTTTCTTGGCTTGAGTAGAGCTCATTATTATGCGCATTAATTCAGCCATATTAAAACGACCGCTTACAGCTTTTTACTTTATAATATCATTAACTGACAAAAATTGTCATCGACTAACAATGGACCTATTTCATTTCAATATTGATATTTTTCTAAATCCAAAAAAAAAATTAATTCTAGAACAAGTGTGACTGAGAGTTGCCATTTAAACTATCTGACAGCTAATGGAAAACATTGATTTAGGGTTGGGTTTTTATTTTGCGCAGTAATATAAAAGTATGCCGGAACTCACTACATAAATAATTAAGTTGACCAATTTCAATCTGCTTTAAATCTGAAATGTACCGCAGATATGGACTCTAATTCTAATTAATAAATAATCGTTTATTTCTATGCAAAAAATAACGCAACCAATATAGTTGTGTATTGTTCGAATTGTTTCCGGATTACTCTTTTTTTTTTTTATTAGAGCATTATGCATTATTTATTAAAACCAAACATTGGCAATATAATTTCTTACATTTACGACCATTTTTATTCTCATTTCCAATAACAATAATTCACTAAAATTTACAAAACCATGAATCTTTATATTTTTTTTGCTTTTAAAAAAATAAATTTAAAAATTTGAAATAAATGCTATCAAGTACATTAACCAGTTACCTGAACCTTCCAAGTGTAGGAAGTATTCCGTACAAGAAAAGCTAAATGAGTTTTACTTATAACAGCTTGAGACACGAACAGATATACTGCATTAATGAACCTCTTTCATCCTATAAAAGAGGCGAACAGTCGCTGCCGGTCAACTCCTTGCATTATCTTATGATAATTGCGAAACCTATAAACTCCAATTAATGACTGCAATATACATAAAGCAGATCAAAGTTTCTCTTGTTGAATTATAAGGCCAGCATTACAGGGCGCAATTAAACCCACGGACCAGACTGATGGACGATGACGTGTCGATCGGCATTTCTAAACTTGATTCATACTTGCATAGATTTATTGCTAACTAACAAATGAGGTTTATTTACAAGCTAAAATTTTCTTAACATTTGAATTCTAAAAAATTATAAAAACTAACATAAACACTTTGAGAAAATAAAAAATTGAAGAAGAAATTTCATTCTAATTTTTGTTTGAAAAATATGTAAATACATAATACTTGGAGGTTAAAGTTGCTAACAGCGCGACATCAGATTTTTTTTCTTTTATGTCATAGGTACATACCAATTTTCTTTGCTTTTATTCGACTTAAGTAATTTGCGTGCGACAAGAATTTATTCGACTTGTATTTTTTCAGTAAATGAATTTTGCAGCCAACAAAACGCGCGGATATGTTTGAGTAAAAGAAAAATTAAAATTTCACAGATAGACATAAACGTTAAGAAATAACAAGTTAAAATCACAGTTTTCTTGATGTTGAGGCTCGTAGATAAAAAAGCTGTAAGATAACACCTCATTAATACACATTCATATAATAAAATTATTGTAGTGTGACTACCTATTTCATCGTGAATAATTATTTATTAATTAATAACTACTGCTACTATAAATCAAAGCTAGTGACTTAGATTTAATTTATCTGGCAATCGCACGACACTCATTGATGACCACTAGAAAAATTAGTAACAGATTCATTGCTACGATATCTAAAAAGTTCCATTTGCAATATAACAAAAGCATCAATTCATTCAGGAATTTTTTTTTATTTCGTAATGACCTGTAATATTGGGTTTTACGGTAGAGTGTATATTATATTCGACAGTCAAACCCATTTTTACTGTAGGGTACGATTTTGCGGAACTCAATTCACAGCTGACTTTATAAGAAATATAAAATTAATGTTATTTGTGGAATTTTCGTTCCATTGATTTGCAGTGGACAAATTTATTAATGATTTAGAGCATTATTCACTCTGGCATCCGAATTTCTGACGCTGATAGTTTTTGTAGAGGATTCTTTTCCTTGCCGTTTTGCAACTACTACAACAATCATACATGCAATTTTGTTTTTGGCAGCAAGAAAGTCTTGAAAATATCTTTCAGCGATGGTCTTACTTTTCCACCCTCCAAATCTTTTGAGAACCTAACTATCAGCTCCAGAATCAGCAAGAAGTGTGAAACCTGTACGCTGCAGATAATGTGCAGTATAAGTTTCAGGATTTTTTAAACCCAAAAATCGATTTTTTTCGCCACTCCACGAATTGTGTGAATTCTTTGATTAATGCGTTGCCAGTGCCGGTATCCTTCAAACAACTTATCATGCTTAACATTTTTTGAACGTAAATTGACGTATTTTTGATAGAGAGCAAAAAAGTTAATTCCTTAGATGTCTTTGATTATTGTGAATACTCGTCTCTGGTTCCTTTTTGCGTTAGGAATGGTAATAACTACTTGACATTTCGTGATTTCTATGTCTCTTATAGACATGTCATACAGTTTCTCACGGCAGCCATTCCAATCAGCGAAATTACCTAAAAGTAGACATTATTTTGGAAACAAATTATAAAAGTAATTTACTTTTATCAAAATATACTCCTAATCGGGAGCATTTTTGATAAATTGACAAAGATTTTCTTGGGTAAGAACATCTGCTTAGTGACCAACTGAATGTCTTTTTATAAATGGTTTCAATCTTGAAAATTTTGAAATATCAATGTTCTCAAAAGCAAACAACATTGATTTTATCTTCGAATATTTGCTCCATAAAGAAGGACCTCAGTATTTTGTGGCTAGAAATGGAACAACTTGTGCTTAAACTATGTTTGTAAAATGGAAAAACTACTTACCAAATCATATAAATATGCCAGCAGTACTTTCCCATCAATTATTTTCACTTTATTTTGCCGCCGCCATTCAACACCTTGTATTTCTTATTGTAATACTCTTCAGTCTTGAAAGGAATAAGTTTTGCGGTAGCTGCTTTGCTTTTTTCTAAGATCTCCTTAGAATTCTGTATATTTCAATCACACATTTTCACTTTTTTGACTGATCGCAAATTATAAACAAACAACCATAGCAACCCCGCTCACCAAGTTAATTATCTATTTTTGCTTGACGCAGGTTTGAATAATTGCATTTTTGGTTCTTCTTGATTTTGAGTAAATTTCAGTAAAAAATAAAGTATGTTACGTTATTCGTCCGGTACCAGGATATTACGTACTCATCACGCAAACAAATTCTGACTCGGCCTCGCCTCGTCCAAATTAATTACTTATTTGTACGTAATATCCCTTTTACCGGACTTATAACGTAAATAATTATCTATTGAGTACGTTCCGAAAATGTTATATGTATTAATTAGTAAAATTAATTGATTAAATAAAATTAAATCAACAGCTTAAGTATTAATAAAAAGAACCTGGCTATAATTGATGACATAAGAATATCGTAACGATAAAAACCTAAAATCAAAAATGTAAAAAATATTAGTTGTTTTATTTGAAATAAGAAAGAGTACATCTACTTCCGCTATGACCAGGAATTCTATAATTTCGAAGAATAGAGCATATCGAGAAAACAGTCATCATCAGAATGGATCAAACCCCTGTTCTTATTAAAACTATTTATGTCAAATTTTTAGTAATATACTATGAGTCTTTTTTTAATTATAGTTAGATCCTTACTCCCGTTGAACACTCTGTATTAACTAGCAATAAAGTTATTCAAGCAAAAATTTTGGTGCAGACAATTCTAAATATTTGTTTCATCTACATAAGAACATGTTATTTTGACTCAGAACGGTAGTTTTTCGTTTTATGCGTCACATATGTGTCTCAAAATTGTAAATGCTTTTTATAAAATAGTAAATGGAAACAATAAAACTATTAGGTAACTGAGTTAATCTTCAAGGTGGGTAAAACTGTACGGGACTATGATAGACAACATAGTAACCACAATAATTTTTTGCTGAATGTAACAGAATTTAAATAAAATAAGTTATTTATTTGTCTCCAAAGCTTACTAACAATTTCTGAAAAAGAATTCAAATAAGTTTTAAGTATAAACCGTTGTATTTATCTGCATGAAACAAGAGAACCTTGTTGTAAAATATTCTACTGGACTCTAACATGAAAATTATCACAGTTCAATAGATTTCTATTCAAATGAAGCAAAGGGATCTGAAATTTCAGCCAATCAAAAGCTTAAAAAAAAGTATAAAATGCATCTTTACATGAGGTTAAAAGTAGATAAAAAGTATGCATTTATACTTATAAATCAATAAGAAATTATACTTGTTATCGACTTGTATTGTCCAAATAATTTATAATTTTAGTTAAAATTCCATGCTTACTTGCAAATACTATATACTAAAATTTGTTTTCTTTGTTTTCATAGAGAAATGAAGTAGAATTTAAAAAGAAACATTTTTCCTAGAAATAAAAGACGTAAACAAGAGAAAAATGGTATTGAAAATAGGTTCAATAAGGCACAAATTATTGTTTATAGAACAAGCTTATGAAAGAAATTTTTTATATAATTTTTTCTGTTTTGCTCTCTTTTTTAAAGTGCGAAAATTTCAATTTCAAAATTTAGAGAATTTTTAGTAATTGGTAATATGTGTCGTCACTATAGAAAATGTAATTTGAAGTTTGTAGGTTTATGACAAATTCTAATAATTAAATTTTATCATCAACCTTAAAAATTATCGACATTGACATTTTATGTATACTAGGATAGAAAAATCAAATTTTCCGATTTTTATTTCGATACGCAAATATTTCTTTCGTTACAAAAGATACAAAACAGAAAAAGACTTGTATAGCAACATAACCAACATTATCCGAATTATTTATGAAAAGTTAGTGATAGTTGTTTAAACGGAAGACACATACTCGTAATCGTGATCGGAACGCATTTGATGTAAATAAATGAGGTGTCTTGAGCGCCAGAAAATGACTTATGTATGTGCGTTTAAATCGCGATCGCAATCGTGATTGTGGTCGGTTATACGTGTTCTCGTCCTAACAGTTGTGTGTTACAGTTTAGATTATCTCTAATTTTCGCGTATAGAGCAGTTTACATGGAAACGATTGCGAAAGGGACATAAGTGACTACAAACTCGTTCATTCCGTATGTCAAGTATTGTACTTATTCAGGTTACAAAGAGAAAAAGTTTTAAAAACTTTAATATTTTTTTGCAAAAACTTCTAAGCATAAAATTTGTTTATTCGAGCTTCATATAAGTGACATTTTAAAAATTAACATTTAGGAATTCTGCTGGTATAGGTATATATGTTTAAGCAGATAAAGCTCTCTACTGCATGTAAAGATGACTACTTCTTCATTTTATTTCTAATAATATTAATGATTTAGAACTTCTGCTCTGCTTTAGTCATTCTGCAAGGTGTTTACTAATTTTCTTCAGCAAATGTTCAGAGTACTACAACCACAAAATTCCTTTGAATTAGAAATATCAAAATTTCACTGAGATTTGACTTTTCCATTCACCTGTTAACCAGTCACATAATTTATTATCATTGATTTTTTCCTATTCCAATTATTAATCTATCAAATCTTACTATTAAAATAACATTTTAATCAAAAGGATGATTAAAATAAACCAAAACAGTGAATAAAATGTTTATAGCAACATTTTATTCACACTGTTATTAACAACTCGAATAAAACAAAAAAAATAAGAATCTGCACTACCGTTGAAAATTTCGTCACTATGGTTGATGATTTTTATTCATACTAATAGTACATTAGCATTGAATTGAACTGAATAAATTACCTAAAAACTTATTTTTTTATGAAATTCGGAAAAATATTGTATGGTACACGTGAATAAAGACATTTTATTCACTAATACCATAAATAACTATTTTTGATTTTACTGGCCTATTGTTTATGTAAAAATTATGGTGAAACGCTATATACAGTGATACTAACTATATCTAATAATATGTTTTTTCAGCTGACGTAAATCAAAACATGACACTTTTAACTCTATTTTTGAGTTTAAAGTTGCGAGAAATAACCGTTTACCCTAGTACTCTATAGAATGCAAAAAATTGGTTTTAAAGTTTTACAATTACGACAATTATTACAGTAATCTATTTTTTTTTATAAAAACAATGTGTCCACAGATGGAGTTGACAATAGGAAAAAGATTTATTATTACTTTTACAGCAAAAAATTTATTCTTTATAAAAGGTTTTGCTTATCACAAAAATAATATTGCTTTAAAAAAATTTCAGATGCTGTCAAGAAAATGAAAGAATTCAAAAACTGTTTCAACGAAATACTATTTTTACTGAAAACTTTGAGGAAACAGAAATTTCATGATTAAAAATAAATTTCCTATATATTTTTTTCAAATCAGAATTTATATTTTTATAATATCAGTTTTTCATTTAACAGAAAATTAAGTTCGCTTGTTTGCGTTTCAAGTTTATATCAAAGAATTTCTACAATAAACAGAAAAGAAGTTGATAGAATTACAAGATTAGCTGTAGTGTCAGTTACGAAGAACGCTAGAATAACAAATAATGATACTTTTTTATGGAATAATTCATTCTAATTCTAATTTTTTCTTATTTTCTTGACAACATTTTATCAGAACAGGATTTTTTTTTTATTGTAATCTTATTTTTTCATCAAGCAAAACTTTTTATAAAGCATGCCTTTTGGTAGAAAAATCAATAAAATAAATTTTTCTCTATGATCAACTCTATTCGTGGATACACTGTATATTAACAAACAAAAAATTGAATATTTCAATAATTATTATGAATTTGGTTCCAGCGTAATTATTTACTTCCATAATTAAGTTACTACTGACAATAATTGGGTACTGTTACTGTTGAAAAACCAATTTCAGACATTATAATTAATAAAAATGCTTCAAATAGCTATCTTTAATTGTCACAAATTGAAAAGTTGTCATTTGCAACTAATTTAGCAAAAATTGAATAAAAAAAATAACTTTCACGCAGCTTTATAGAAGAGATCAACTTAATGTTTAACTACAATCAATATATTAAAGTATAACAGGTTAAATGAGAAGAGAATGAAGTAAAGAAATGAAGAAAGAAACTTACGCCGTTTTGCAAGTAAATACGATTAGCTCTATAAGAGATATTCAACGAACAAGAATACAGGGCGAATAACCCTCGGCTTCGGCTATGAAATCAGCATAATAAAACATCTAAAATTCCATAATTTTGAATAACAATAATTACAAAGAAGGCGTCGCGCGATAATTGCCGAGATAGGCCGCACAAAACTCGGTAATTTATTCGCAAAGCTAATTTAAACTTGTATTTGACTTGCACATAAACGGTATTATTGGAAAGTTGGTTAAAAGTTGACGACCCCGTCTTTCCCTGATACTCCTATATCGTCGACTTCAAATCCACAGCTTCATCTTTGCGTTACTTTTCTATAGATTAAATACGGAGATTTGAAACATTTTTTTTATTACTGAAATCTATCAACAGTCAAAGTTTAAAACTTTATTTTCTGTGTTTTCAGAAAACATCTTTCAGCTGTTTAAAAGATGATTGTAAGACAAAATCTCAATTTCAATAAAGTTTGTTATTAATTATGATTTATAATAATTTTCTTCTACTGATTTTTTTTTCAAATCAGTGATTCAATTTATATGAATTCTTCTAGACATTCAATCAACAATACAAATTTTTAATACGGTCTTGCCATCTATTGGAATAGATTCGGAGTACGGTGGAAAACGATTTCTAACAATTTGTTATTACATTTATTATTTAAGAAAAAAGACTCAATAAACAATAATTCAATCGTTACTAAAATAAACTTAATTATAGTCACTTACTAAAATTCATAAAGTACTAGCATAGAGCAGTTTTTATATTTTCAATAACTAAAATTAATTATTAGTGGCAAAATATGTTCATGCTGCTTTAAAATTTCTATAAATTTTATATGACTTTTTTCTACTCTACCAAAAATGTAATAAAACTATTATTGTGCAAAATGGAACTAGTTATGTAAATATTTTAATCTAAAGATAGACATACTGTTTTTTATTCTACATTTTCTATAAAAAAAATTCTACGATTGTCACAGAATAGTAACTTCTTTGATCAAATTTGAGGCATGGAATCTTCAAATTCTATAACATTAAACTGGAATATCTGCTACCCTAGGGCGAGAAGTACATACAGAGATAATGCTATCTTATAGTTATTAAAGAAACTTTCCCTTACAAAAATAACAACAATAAGTTACAATCAAATCAACTGTAAATTTTATAACATAGCTATAAAATCAACATTCCTTATATTATTATCTTCAAATTTGAATAATGTCTCAATTTATAAAGAAAAAAGAAAATTTCAATTGATAATAGTGAATCGTAAAGACATCTTTACCGGCTTTACCGGCACAGTTTTATCTTTTGTTAGTTCCACACTTGGACGTTTATAAAACAAACAGCTTTCAAATTGTATTTTCATTTCTTACATTATAGTTGTAGAAAAATTAGTAACTTGTTTGCAATAACTATTTTGCCCTCGCGAACCGTTCCCCTCGCTTGCGGCTCACTCCGGTAAAAAATTCTTCATTCTTTACTTGTTACAGAAACTGCTATTTTATACCTATTGAATTAAAAAGCCTGATTTTCAAGCTCATTAGTGAAATTTCTCATAGGTCACTGGTTAAAAACCGCATGTTTATTGACCAAAATAAAGTTATTCTGTGAAAACGCTTACAAATCCTTATAAATATTATTCGACTGACAGATTTATAACCAATTTCAAATAAAGAAATAAACTGTCAAAAACTTTCCAAAATTTTAGCAAGAATTTTTATTTGTAACGTCATAAGAACACCAATTCTTTCCGGATTTTTTTTTTAGTGTATTCGTAAAATGTTAAACGCGAGGGTATGTTTTTGGAATCCACAAAAAAATTGAGGATATGAATTGATGGTCGATGATATTTGGTAAAAAAACTGTAATAACACAAACTTTAAAAAAGTGTAATTTCTTTCTGTTCTGCATTTGACAGGTTAAATTAAAACGTAGTTACAATTAGGTAATTCGATCAGATCTGACAACTTTGACCGCAAAAAATGTTCACTTATTAATTTTTGTCAAATTTGTCAAAAATCTAAGATTTATTTTGTTGTCATAGTTATGACTCACGACCTAAATACAATTCTCCAGTGGAAATAATAACGACTGCAACACAAATCACAATTTGAAAAATTTTTTGATTGTGAACTTGAGTTCTACAATTTTGCTAAGCAAATTCTTGTTAACAGTCAGCAAATTTTTGTAGCAAAATCTCTCTCATGATCTTATATCTGAAAATCGCATAACACTTATTAATAATCATTAAAAAAATAGTTCACGATTTATTACTATGACATAAAAACATTGTATGAATTTTTTAAAGTTTTTAGAACACACTCACAGAAAGAACTGAAAATATTTTAAAAGTAAGCGTGAGCAAAAAAGTTGCAGAAATACATCATGTGTTTGTGATTTAATTACTAATCTAAAAATTTTTTATAAATTGTTGCAAGTTGCAAACTAAGTATATTGAATTCATTGACAACGACTATTATCAATGGTTTGAGCTTAATCAAAATTACAGACCTCCAAAACCATTGTAGGTTGCTAATTCGGAAATGTGGAAATACGATTTTTTTAAATTTAATAATTTGAGTGTATCGAAAAACTGAGTTGTAATGATATTATGCTATCAGTATTTTTCAGAATTTGTGGAACAGCCTATATTAAAGCACCCTCTAGATTAGAAATTTTTTTGGAAATGTTATCTGAAATTTGTTGGATTTGCATGAAGAATAATTTCGCATAAGTAAACATAATAACTGACTTAAAAACTCACTAGCAAAAGATGTTTTCCAGCTAGTTTTACACATACACTAATTCAAAACTTTCAGTGGATTTAAAGCTCAAAAAAATTCACATGTAACTCTTTTAATGTATTTTCAGTACTTAATGATCTATCTCTAACAATTCAAATAGTTGAAAAAAATATAAGAATATTAGTTAGTTTTCCACCTAGAATAATAAATAATAAAGAGGATATGAACGAACGAATTACAAATGCATGCATTTCAAAATATTGGAGCAGATATGCTTCTTCCGGTTGCACAGAGGCCGATTGATCTAGCATCACAGTTTGATCTGCATTTCTGGGCCTAAGAGTTCAAAAATCAACTTTTCGGCGTCCAAATGCTTGCGTGGAATAGATTGGCAACCGATTCTTATAATTCTTAGAACTTTTTCTTTTTAATGATTTATGTTTTTGTTAATAAATATCAGTAGTTTGTTATTCAGGTGAAGGATATGTTGTCTAAGACGTCTAAGACTGTACTAAAACGAAATGAGAATGAAGAAACCAATTTCAAAATTCTCAGAAAAAAAATTTAAAAATAATTTCAAAGAGATATTATTGCTACAATTTTTACCATAGTGATTACATTAAAATAGTGATTTTTTGCAAACATCTGAAGTTGAATATTTTTTGTGTTATTGGTCTTAGATACATAAAAGTTGTTATTTTTAGAAAGAAAATTTTTTTGTTTAATTTAAATTTTCAAAATTAATAAACTTTGAACAACACAATTTAACATACTTTTCTTCTGCAATGCGTTAAAAAATGCTACGCTCATAAAATTTAAACTTTTTTCATCCAGTTAGTAGAAATTCTATTTTTCTTATTATTCTAGCTTTTGTGTGGTAATTTTTTAAAAACGTGTGGTTTTGTCGGAAAAATTAGATTATTTCAAAAACTACAACGAACCTTTTAATAAAAGTTATCTTTGAAATTCTCAAAATCTCAAGCTACATTTGAAAATGCAAAAAAATATGGGGCGTTTTATTTAAAGAAACCTAAATTTATGTCAGAATTCATTTATGAGATCCACTGTATATTTAAAAATAATTTTAAGTAGGAAATTGGTATCTACAAATTTTGTTGACGATATTTTCTAATATTTTTACATTTAAAGATCAATAATGGCCCACTCCCTGGGTCACCCTGTAGAAAATAGTGCAATAGCCTGATAGGATTATCATGTTTTACCACACTTGTATAATAAATTCAACTCTTCATCTAAATTTGGTTAGAATCACTCTATATAGCGATTGCCTTTCCACATTTAGATATACACAACTTGCTACTACCTGTGATAAATGTTCTGATAATTTCTCTATCTAATTAATTTACGACCTTGTCCTCATATTATTATTTTCAAGAGGCTTCATCAATTGATTTATTTGCGAATTATTTTTCAACAAATATCATCACATAATAACGATTCAAAAAGTCAAAAATTAATAAATACTATTATGCAAAACAAATATTTTATTGGAATAATTATAGTGCATTAATAGTTGTTATTAGAAATATTATTACATTTTGATTTCAAAGTTATTAATTTAATGCATTACTTGTGTTAAACCCACAATTAGCGCAATTTTAGTAATTTATTTTCAGTTATCCTTAATGTCATAAGTGTTAGACTTTGCCACAAAAATTGACCGATTGTTAACGAGAGCTTGCGATTGTTATTGTTATAAAAATCACGGTTCGTTAATTGAGTAATTTTTAATCAATTTTTTAAACAATATTATTGAAATTGAGTCAACAATCGGTCATTTTATCAGGAAAATCTGAATTTGAATGATAATCGTCACAAGTCTTTTAGTTGAAAACCCTCAAAAAATATTTTGACAGCCCTTTTTTCCAGATGAATTTTGTTTAAGTTTTTAAATGTTAATTATGCTGTAACATATAAATTACATTAATTATTTTAGTAAAGTAAAAAAATGAGTCATATTTTTATGTCATTGTGATTAAAATAAATCAAACTGTTTATAATTTAAGTATGATTAATTGAAAAAAAATAGAAAAAAAATCTTTGCAATGACAATCTCATAAGCTATAAAGAATAATTGCTTGATAAATATATTTCCATAGTTCCATTACTCAAAATATGTCCCATGAATTATTTTCATTATAATGGTGCAAAGTTAATTTAAATGCAAATTATCTTATGTTAATTTAAACTGGTGTTCGCCCATTAATATAAGTAGCATATAATTAAATTTTATTTTTTCTCAGCAAATATGTAATGCAGAGTCATTTTTTATGATGGATGATGTCTTGGAAAAGAGTTACCCTCGCTTTGCAACCCTTAATTATATTTGCCGTAATTTATAATTAACATTTCCAAGTCGAACTAAATCTTTTATAAGTTTTGGGAGTCTGTAATAATTAAATCTAAATAACTGCATGAGCAGAGCGATATAAGTTTCTCTTTGCATCAGGGATTTTAATTATGCTGTCAAACTTAAACAATAAAATTATTAACATGAGAGAATAAAAATTGTGGAAAAGCACTAAAAAAAGTGGCAAAAAAAATCTATTTAAGTAGATATCTCCAGCATCAGTGCGGAAATGAACAGTTTCGTATAGTAATACAAAATATGAGCATTCTATAACTAAAAACTGAACAAGAAATTTATTAAAAATAGTATAAGTTTTACTATAATATTTTACTCGTAAACTGTTTCTAAGCTTTCCAACAGTGCTGGTTAAATTCACTTTAATTGTTCAGCATATAAACCAGATTCAAGTACATCTTTGATTCATATCAGTCCTCTAAAACCTTCGATTTATTTGCAAAATTTCCCGTCCCTAGTTTATACTTTATAGAATCGCGTTTTAATTGACATAAGAATTACCTCATCTTGTATTAAACACTTTACACAATTGGATAAAACGAAAAAACGCTAGTACAGTTTCATTTACCTCAATTACAAATTTGTTTCCACCAATTATTTTACTAAAGTTGCCTTAATTAATTTTTAATTTGTCGCTTTTCTATGATTGCCGAAAATTATAATTGTCTCTATAGAATTCAATTCAACTTATGTATTTAAATAATATTAATTAAAATTCAAAATGGTTTATTTAATATAATAATCAGCCATCATTTGGAGAAATTATTGATATTTTAATATAAATCTTATTAATTATTATTATGTATGCTCACCAATAATTAACAATATTATTTTGTTGAAAATAAATTGTGATAACGTCTGCCTCCATATAGAAGAAACCATTGTACTTTATAGACTTTGATATGCAGTTTAAGGGATTCCCTACACCAACGCTAAACATTCTCAATCGCGACGAAATTCAATCGGCGAATCAAATTTTCTATACAAATCCTGCGGCGTTTTTTTTTTAATTGCTAATTATCAAAAGAAATAGTCATACCTACACCGCTGTGAAGAAATTGTAGCAGGATATGTATAGGAATTTCGATTTGCCGATCAAAATTCGCGGCCACTGCGAATGTTTCGCGTTGGTGTGGTGAGACCTTAATACGGAAAAGATAAGAAAGTACGATTTGTTGAAATTTTAGACCTTGTCTAGAGAATTTTAATTAATATATCATTCAACAGTTACCAACAAAATTCAGGTACGCTTTGTACAGGTTTATTAACTTCGATAAATGATTATATACAGGTGTTCGGTAAAAAACGTCGTAACTGCATTATTTATAATCAGATTCCAGCAAATAATATATCTGATGCTAAGGCTGCTGAAGGACAATAAACTGGACTATTCTGATTTTTTTTTCGCTTAAAAATCTAACGTCGGTAATTAGCAATTTTAATTTTTCAAATGACAAATGACAAATGAAACAAATGAAAACAAAGAAAAATGTAATTTTTCTAAGTATGACCACATAAATGTTATTTGATTTGGATAGTAAATTTTTGCAAAAATTAATATTCTAAATTATTGTTTTGGAAAATGAAGTTTACCTATACCTAAGTACTGAGCCGCGTAACTAAGATAACGTTATCTTTTTGATCTTTCAATGATGGTAACTGTGGAAGTTGTGTTATGCGTGACTGTTGGTTCAGAAAGTTCGTCCAATTGAATATAAACTTTATTTTTTGAATAAAAAAAATTTTGATAATAATTCGAAAATTTTTTATAGATAAATAAGAAAAATATACCAAATGCAGAAAAATGCAAGTTTTTTAAACAGTTAAAAAATACCATAAAGTACTATCTGAAAAAACAAACTTGACTGTGAAAAAAAATATTATTTTTGCCTAATATATTCCCTTTGTCAATATTTTTATTAGATATGTTATTTATTAAAATTTGACCATACATAAAGTCCTAGGTTTCGGCTTTTTTTCATCGAATACCCTGTACTTATGTTACGCCTACTACTTATTGGGATTTTTTCCACCACAGATTCATTGTCGTAGGTCTGCGTCCCAGCAGAATCTCCTTTGCGACTGATCTGCATCTCATTAGCCGAGAAAAACGAGAAGTGACGCAAGTTTGACAGAGTTTTAGAAATATCATTATTAAAAAAATTAGGAATTTTTGGTTCAATCTTTTTGAATTCCAATATGAATGAGCGTGTTACCTTTAAAGCAAATCTTTCAATTTTGTAAGTTGTAAAGTAATTATGTTTTAGCATTTGCTGCACTCTTTAGTACGATATAGTTCAGAAGATCTAAAATTTACACTGGATGTAAACACTATCCCAGGCATGCTTTTCTCTTTTTATCTTTCTTTGCACCGTTCATTTGTGAAGCACATAATAGATGCATTGGTTTGTGGCCTTTTTTTAATGAACAAATAAAATAAAATAGGGTTATGGTACAGCCCTGATACATTTTATTGGGGTGTTTGAAACAGATAACACTTAGAGAGTGGAATGTTTCTATTTCCATCTTTTTTTTTTTTTAGTAAACGACTAACGTAGGTAGTACACATCCTCTCCTACTAAATTTTATAACACTGTGGTAAGCTTAAATATCTTAAAGTATGCAGGGTGTTATGGAAGTCCACGTGCAAATTTTAATCACTAAAATAGTAGAATTCAGCAAAATAAGCAACTTTGTTATCTAAAACTTTTTCCAAAACTCAACTTTTTTAAAGTTAAAATTTAATGCAATTTTAGTCCAAAATGTGTTTAATTCTATCTGTAAGCTCACCTTCAAACAAAAACTGAACGCAAAAACCTTCTGATTGTAAACAAATTGCGATAGGTTATTTATAAGATTTCTGACCTGACATACGTAATAATTGCTCCAAATGCCCACAATTATTTTAAAACTTGCATCCTCCTTAAGAAAGAACTCTGGATTCGAGCTAGAATCGCTGGATTTCCTCTAATACCATCATGGAATGGATTCCCATCATACATTTGGTCAGTCTTTTAACTCTGTTCACTGTATTCGCGTACACTAATTGTTTCATATGGCCCAATAACAAGAAATCACACGGATTTAAGTTCGTAGACCTAGCAGGTAACAACCCAGAACAGAAACGGCCAGTAGCCAATTTGTTACGGCCCTTATGGAGTGCGACAGAGCTCTGTCAAGTAATACCACATACATGGTGGTGTACCCAAGGGCACGATCTTCTAAAAAGTACAGTAGCACAATATCCCTGAGTTCGAGTTTAGAAAAATTGACGATTTTTAAATTAATAACAAACAAACGACGGAAAACTGCATGACAACTAATTCGTTTACACAGACGATCAACCGATCACAGACTGGCGATATCAGTTAAAATGAAGATAATTTTTTGTGCGAAAAGTTTTAATAATTTTTTTTTTGACGCAAGATACAATATGCTTGTCATTGAAAAGAATTTGTTTTACTTTATGCTTCACTCTCACTTCTACTATCAAACGCCTCGTCAAAATACGGAGAGAGCCAACGTTAAAAAATAATTGCGAAATTCACAAAATGCAATAATAAAAAATTGCTCGAATTTATGAGTTCTATGGGTGGTTTTTTTCTATGTGGACTTCCATAACATCCTGTATATTAATCGTTTGCGGTAGACGATAATCCGGAACATGCGCCTGGACTAGTTCAGAATTTTTAGTTCTTTATTGTTATAGTGGACAAAGCTATTAATTCAAAATTCAATAAATATAAGTATACAGGATGTTTAACAAAGTGGCAATTGTATTGAAAAGCAATAATATAGACCAAAATAAGAAGAAAAAATATGGGTCCGCAAAACAACGGTTTCGGGGATATGAAAGGTTGTTCATTTTTGAAACATTCTTCAGCAGTAATTTATTACTCAATTACTGAGTACAAACAAACAAAACATAAAGTAATATAAGATGTTCAAATCTTTTTCCTTCCATTTCCAAGAAAACACGACAACTTTGGCTGAAAATCGAACTGTTTCAAGAACCCATTCATATGTGGGATTTGTTGAGTTTTTCAACTAAATTTTGCTGCAGCTCCGAGAGGTTATTGACACATCCAAAAAGTATTTACAGTGAAACCATAGACTAATGTTTTAGAATATCTCCAAAAAAACAAAGTTTAGAGATTCTGAATTAGGCAAACTTGCAGGTCATAGTGCTAATCCGTCTCTATATTAGAATAACCTTACACATCTCCAGAATCCTTGTTTGTCAAAATCTTTTTGCTTATTTTGATACATACTATTGCCTCTTGAAATATTTTTCCATCTTTATTGAACACTCTTGCGGAGCAGCAATACTTGTGTTCTATTGTGGAAACTTTTCAACTTTTGGGTAGAATTGGAATACTGAAACGGAGCAAGGAGTCTCAGTCTCTCAGTCTTAGGAGGCTCAGATTCATTGAATCGGGTGCTGATGCGGGGCAAATCAGAAGCTTAAGAAACTGAATCATATCAGAATCCAGGTACAAACTGTACAACTACGATCATTAACGAACGCTGAAATATGGTCTGAACTTGCACGCGAAAGCTAACGACTAAAATGAATTATTTTAGATGGGCAGTGCATTTAAGATCGAAAGCCAAAATTGTGGGCAAAACGGGTAGACGAGTACAAAAAATCTTTTAAAATTAGTCCATATATTACAAGAAGATATAATAATATTAAATATGAACGCTGAAAATACAAACAGTAGGTAGCACTTTATTATTCGAAGCGTCTTATTGACAACATGAAGAAAAATTGAAACTAGAGATCAAACCGTTGAAAAAATAGCTGGCCATACACCTTGCGGTTTACATGGAAGCAAACCTTCCTGATTTTCTTGAAACTTTGTACACTTTATTCGCGGAATAGGCACACGAAAAATAATTCACAATTATTTTTTTTTGCTTATTACTATATACTTTTTTTATATCCTCACGTAACTCTAACAGACTGTTCAGATCTCTAAGGGCCAGTTGTAGAAAGGCAGATCAAACTGTGATCCTGGATCAAACCTCTTAATAAATATCATTACCAAAACAAATCTGGGTTTGAACCTGGTTTGTGCAATCGGAAAGTTAATTTGTTTATTTCAAGAAAAAAATCCTTTGTCGTCAGAACACGTAGAAATTGCTTACTTTGCTTCATCAGATTTCCTCTTTCATAGTTTTATTTTCCTTTTTTGAAATAAATAATTGTCGTTTTGGGTGGAATTGAGACTGTAAGGAGTATAAAGAAAGTATTTCAAAAATCTGAAAATCTATAATCAATTGAATCCTGAAAACTTTACAATAGCGTAAAATTCGACTTTTTTTCATTTTCGAAATTTTTGCCTGCATTGATTTAGTTAATCGAAAATATCTCAGCGAATAATAACACGATTTTTTATGAAATCAGACATGTATACTTCTAATGAGTTAGTATAATTGTAAATAAGTAATCCTCCCTTTTGCCAATCCTTCCATTCCGCGAATATTTTGACTCCTTCTCATAGGTCCAGCTTCGTTTTAGTAGCTGGCTTGATTCAGTTCATTGACGCAGTTCTGTCTGACTTATCTAAAAAGCAGCACCAAACTACAGTGTAGACATTATGGAGGAATAACTAAATTAGAGGAAAGAATACTTCAAAGAGTTAAGTTAACGCGCCAAACGACAAAATTGTAAAAGCATTCTGAAGAAAGCGGCGTAGCCCTAATCTTTTTTGTCTACGCATTTAGGCTATTTATTGGATTCAATAATTAAAATCTGACACACAATTTTTAATTACCATTTAAAACATAGCTATAAACATTTCACAGTTCGAAATGTTCTTGAGCTTGGGACAAAATTTTACATTGCGAACATAAGTAATCTTCTCTCCATTCTATTTATTCCTCCATGCCTTTCGGTTTGTAATGGTAAAGTTTGCCGGAATGCAAATATTCAAGCACCGGCAGTTTTTGAGAAGGCGAAAGTTCAGGATAAATCTTTTAACCAAATCTAGTATTTAAAATTAGAAATTGGTAAATACAGTAAACTGGAAATTATCCGAAAAGTTTCTTAAACTGTATAAAAGTTCTCACCAAAGCATAAAATTTCTAGAAAAAACTTGTTAGGTCAATATTACTCTATACGTAAGTATTGTGTTTATAACATTATCAGTTCCAAGTCTTAGATGAATTATTATTCAACTATCTCTTATGACAATGAGGGTGGCTGTTATACCTAATCAAGAGATAAACTCAAACTAAGCTTTTCATGATCCAATAATATATAGTCGCATGTCAAAATTTATGCTAAAACGTAACTCTAAAAATTGTAAAACTTACCTCAAACTATGCATTAAGTTGTATATTTTTCAATTATCATACAATATAAATTTGAAATGAAAAAAAAATGCAATTGTATAACTTTATTTACGCACACTTAGTTATTGTTCAAAGCTCATTCATCCGCAAAACAAGCAAACTTCAGATGCTGTAAAGAATGTGTATAAAAGACAGAAAAGTGTGTTAAGGGTGATTAAAGCTCATAGACTTTGTAGCTAGAAGCACAGAATTAACAAGAACAGCACTTAACATTACTTCCCCAACCAGTCGCGGTAAATATACCTAGGTATCTATTATTAGGCATATGGATATATTTACTTCAAATCAAAACGTAAAATCTTAACTTTGATTTATACTACAAATTCAAATTATATATGCTTTCATGAAGTTCAATAATTTTTAATTAAATTAGTTTTATCTAAACGAAAAATATTCCATTAGTAATTGATACAGAAGCTTTACAAGCTTAAAGTATTTTTTATCATGCAAATGCACTAATTAATATTCCAGATTTTGTAATTGCGTCACTCTGTTAAAGCAGCATTTTTGTTCGACATAATTAGTTTGTCTTAAAAACCAAGAACTAAGAAAAGCAAATAAGATGAAGATGGAGAAGTTGGTACTAGTAGTAGAAGTGATAGTACAAACAGCGCTAGAACTCGACGCGACGCTCAACACTTTTTAAAAATTATAAATGTCGCATTATCGAAAGAGGCTGGGTGTACCTAGTGTTTCTGGGAGGATGAAGGGGTATATGCTAAATATTCAAGCATTACAGCTCTGCATAAATTCATTTCATTACGCCACCAAATATTGCTCCAGCATTCTACTCCGCCTCATGCATATGAATGAATTCATTATATTAAAGCCTTTTCAATGTATAATTTACTTTTGCGTGAGTCATTTCGGTTCACTCCTCTCTTGCTTATAAAGTGGGAATCGGTCGGAATATCATAATTATATTACAAGAGTTTTATGATTGCTTCAGATTCGGACATCGCTTCTGTGATTTTACGTCTTAAGTATAATGCAATGATCTCATAATAATTTAAGAAACACGCATTAATTATTATTTTTCCAAATTAACACATTCTTTGAAAAGGGTTGATGTTCTTTTGTAAATTGCGTTAAGTCTTTATTTGAAGCATCTAGAATAAAAAGCAAAAATCTAAATGTTGTTACAGAAATAGTCACATGATTGATAAAGAAGTACTATATTTCTTGTTAATAACTTTTGAGAAAAGAATTGAAGACAATAGCTGGAAAATTTCTAAATCTATCTTCTGATACAACTCGATTGTCCATCAAATAAACATTATTATGGAACTTGAGAGACTGATGCTCTCAAGCGAAATGGATTATTGAATAGAAAGATTTCAAATGGTGAAAATACATATTGCATACTGATTATTAAAATACTGGATTTAAAAACCAAATCTGCTTCAATCAAAATAGGATCCATGTGATAGCAAGCAGGAGGTGAAATATTTTTGATAAATCGACATGATGCTTGGATAAGTACCATCACAGCAGAAAGTTGTAATGAAAACTGCATAAATAATTGAAGATTGAAAATTTTAATATTTACAATTTGGTCGAACCTTCCCCATTGAATTGGTTATTGCGAGTATAGCAAAAAACATATTTTTGATTGTATTTTTAATTTTTACAAAATAAACACTACTACTTTCTTTTAGTTGGGTCATTGGAATTATATAAAAAACCAGAAACTATAATGATTTGAATTGATTTTCTATTATATTTCAGAATAAGATGGTTTTTAATTATTTTCAACTCTATGTCACTTTCGATTATACCGGAAACAGTTACTAACTTTGTTATTTTAAATGAAACCATACTATTTTTAGCATTTTTGTACAGATGGCCCACAACTGCCTCCCCAGCGGAAATGAACTTGTGATAACAACAATGAGGATAATAAAAATACAAAAAAATGTAGGTCTTTTGTTTTTCGTTCGATAGATAAAAGAAAAGTTGTAGATTGGCCAAATCTAGAAGCTTAGGCTCAGACATAGCGCTCACAGTAAAAGCGTTACTAAGGAATAAAAATATAAGTCAAATTTACTATAATAGCGTCCGCTTCACCTTCTTCCTAAGTAATAATCATTAGAGTGTTGTTTAATCTGAATCTGAAAACCTTTCATTTCAGTTACTCAACACTCAGCTTCAAAACAAATGAAAAATTTCAAAAATTGCCGTTTGTGAAAAATATAAACATTTTTAAATGGCAAAACATTAGTAGTATGGTCATGTCGAATGTAAGAAATTAAAAAATAGTGTTTTTTACATTTGAAATTGCTGAAAAAAAAATTTAACAAATAGACCGTTATATTTTTGGATTCATAATTTATGTATAATAAGAATATTTTATTTATTAACTACACAAATAATTAATTTTTTTTTGTTTATAACTTGCTTTTGGAAACTTTGAGATTCTTTGCAAATTAAAATGCACAATTTAAATTTTTTTGTTTTCTTTAAAAAATAAATGAAATAAGAAATTCAATTTCTGGTTAAGCAACAAACACTCAACACTAATAATTTTGCAAAGAATTTCATTTTAATTTCTTATAATTACTCAGCAAGAAGCATTCAAATGATACCCTGCAATTGGCGAATCAATTAAAAACAAAACTAAAATATTTCCAAAAGACAAATCTAAAAAAGCAAAAAAAAATTGTATGATTCCTATTAAAAAAACAAAGTTAGTAGCTGTTTCCGATATAAGCGTAAGAGACACAAAGTTGAAAATAATTTAGGCAAGTAGAGAAAAAATTAATTTTGATATTTTTTTCTTCTTTAGATATTTTTGATGTCTCAACTAAAAGGAACACCTTTTATATTACATTTCTAAAATATTTGTTCATTTCAAAAATTATTGTAAATTACGAATGAAAAAAGCAATTTCATTTCAGCTCTATGTGTAAGTACTAACAAACAAAAAAAATGTTTGAATTATTCTTACAAATAGTGGCAGTGTTTACCTATTGTTTCAATCAATTTCGATATTTCAATATAATACTTATTTGCCATCGTGCAATAGGTTAGTTAGTGAGAAAATGACATGTAATTAGAGAAAATGTTACGTTTAATTGCTAATTGAACTTCTGGACGAAGTGAATCTAGTTACAATTTTAATTAAGTATCTAATTACGTGAGTGCATCAATAAAGAGATGAATTAGTAAATATCAGCCGACTGAAAAATGTATTTAGGTTGATGTAAACTACCTTCACTGTAATTCAAAAATCATTTGAAATAAAAAAATGAAAAAAAAAACATTGTGGAAATATAGTTTTGCTGTAAATCACAATTAGGTGTATTACTAAAAAACTCTGTTTTATGTTTTTAAAATTGTGAAATATAATAGTTATTGATCGTCACATAAACCACAATTTTAAAATAAATTCCAAAAATTATTCTGCACATATTTGTACTTATATAGAGAAATACGATGTGTTTGTGGATATACGTTATATTGCGCTACAAAAATACACAAAAAAAAATCACTAAACAATACCAAAGTATGAGATAACAGGTGTGATTCTAATTAGGTATAAGAAAAATCAAAAAATTTAATCCATAACTAGCGTTAACTAAATAACGTATAATTTTGAAATATCTTTTCATTCACTCAAAAAAATTATGTTTTACACAATTTGCAGAATTAAGATATTTCTAGACAATTTTATAATTATTAAAATCAAAGGGTGCCATATGTAATGTTCATTCAACTGCTTTGTTGGAAACCGAGACAAACAAAATTAACAAACAAAACACTTATTATTTAACCAAAATGTTGCCCATTGTTGTCCATTTACCTCTAAGCTCTTTAGAACTCTACAACTTATATACGATGTAGAAACCATGGCTAACACAATTATGATATATTATTAACGAAAGTTGTATCTACAGACTTTCAGATTAACCCCAAAACACTTATAAAAAGTTTACAAAGTACAAATCTCTAGCTATCGACAATTCTTGTATTTTCTACTGAGTATATTCATTCATTAATCAAATTCTATTGATTATCACTTTACTGTAGAAAATATGGTCTAGATATATACAAGGTGAATGCCAAAATTCAAGTTTTTATAAAAAAATCCAATTAATAAAACCACACATTTAATTTATATTTATATTCAATTTATGATATATTTTGTAATTAACAGTTCCATTAAAATAATATTCCCTGAAGAGAAAATTACCACTTTTGCTTTCAGTGCATATTTTGTTGTAACACCCACGTCTGCAAAAGTCTTTCTCGAAATAGGTAAAGAGATAATAGTAGCAGGAATCCACAACAGGATTATATAAAGGTGCTCAATTAGTTGAAAACCGCATCTAGAGATGGCAGTTTATGCAGCAACGATTATGTAAACTGATGCAGTGTCGTACAATAAACGCTCTTTATTTACAACCAGTTTTGTACAACTTTTTACACTTTTTTTTATATCTTGTTATTAATAATCTGCTTAAAGTTATTGTCAACGTTGTGTATTGAAGTTAAGTATAATAAGAATCCTCTCACAATACAAAAACTGTTTTTCTCTGACAGACTTAAATTTTTTTGTAAATATTTCTTCCGTTTTACCATCATTTAACATCTAACCTGTTTTAGTTTTATTGAATGTTGACAATAATTTAGACAAACAGATCGCATTTTAAAATGTAAATTAGGAGATATTAAATATATTAAAGATGACGTTGATAAGATTATTATTTGCTTATTTTGCTTTCATCAATTGTCAAAATTCGTCAGTTGTGCGTGCATCGGCAAGAAATATTAGAGTTGTGGTTAAATTAAAAAAAATATATACATAGGAAACATTAATTTGTGTTTCAGATTCTACATTTTATAGTAATTAAGACAACAAGAGCCTTATTGACAATTCACAAATCGAGTTCGTTGTTTAAACTCGCAGCTCCTGTATGGAAGGAAAATTTAATAAAACAAGTTTTTTAATATCTGTCAATAAGTGCTGTCTTTATGAAATTTTCTAACATTAGCATAATATCTAATGAAATAATAGAAACCTTATCAACAAAATATTTTATTTGCCTTTAGGCCCTGGTCAGACTGTCAAATTTACATCAAATTCCATCAAATTGTTTTATCAAACTAAAGCTATCATTGGTTTAATGTCACTTGGATGTCATATCAATCTATCAAAATGTAATGTCACACTAATCAAAGTTTTTGTTTGATCAACAATTTGATGAAATTTGATGAAAATTTGATAGTCTAATAAAATACTACATATTTCAGTTATGCTTAAAATGGCATATTCAGATTTTTCAGTTTGATCTTCAATTATTTGACTTATTGACATTTATTTGAAAAAAATTTAATTTACAACTCTTCAGAAAAGAAATGATATCATTCGTATTTCCTTCTAGAATAAAATAAAATTTCGCGTGCACAAAACTATAGCAACAATTCATAATGTCCTTCACAAATATCTCAAAAAAAGTTTTTTTTTCTAATGCCAGTGTCTAAACAAATCTACAAAAAAGATGGGAAAACATTTTAAGAGGTAATAGTATAGATCAAAATAAACAAAAAAGTCTTGATAAACAGAGGTCCACAAATCAACGGTTTTGGACATACGGAAGATTACTCTAGGGGAAGTTTGGCATTACAAGATCGCCTAATTTAAATTCACTAGATTTCGTCTTTTGGAAGTATTTTGAAACATCAATCTATGGTAGCACTTCTGCAAGTGTAAAAAGTCTGCAGGAGTTGCAGTAAAAATTAATTTAAAAACTCAACAAATTCGAGTAAACGAAGGAATTCTTAACAGTATTCGAATATAATTCATATTCTTGTAAATGGAATGAGGGCACTTACAACAACTTATATAACCTTATTCTTTTGTCTGTTCGTATTTGATAAAAGAGTAGTAAATTACTGCTAAAGTATGTTTCAAAAATGAATAGTCTTCCGTATCTTCAAAACCATTGCTCTGCAGACTTATATTTACTAAAACTTTTTTGCTTGTTTAGGTTCATACTAATACCACTTAAAATATTTTACCGTCATTTTAACACCCTGTATATTAGGCAATTTAGAGTAGTAAAACATGCATTAAATTTTACTCCAAAGAAACAAACTTGCATGGACTTTCGGTTAAGCCGAAAGTCGAATAAATCTGAAAATAATAAGAAGTAGAGTCTGTAACAGATAAGCGTGCATTCGCATTTGGAAGCCTGGGGCCCGATTCTTGAAACGCGTATGATAATTTTCGTATACAAAAATTTGGATACCGCATGATTTTGGCCAATCAGCTTACAGTTGCTGTGGTGATTTCGTATACAAATCTATTTAGCATACGAAAATAAATTTCAAGAATCGGGCCCCTGTATGTCTAACCTCACCTGATTTTTTTTTAAACTTTTATAATATAACATTTTATTAAAATATGAACTTTTCGCAAAAGTCGCATAGTTTCTGCTATCAAGAAGAGACCGCAATTTGTTTTTTTACTCAGACAACTTACTCACTATATCCCTTCTGGATCCAATCTTATTCTTTACCCTATAACAGACGAAGCATTTTTTCACAAGAGCAACCTGTAGTTTGTTGATCGATAGTCAGTGCAAGCAAGATTAAAATATGTTGATTTCTTTATACTGCATGTTGATTATATACCATCCTTTATTTACTTATTTCCATCATCCATCTTGATTGTAAAATTTACAATTAATAATATCCTGTATTCAATTTTTTTGTAATTTGTTAGCATTTTTGTAATGAATAGTTGGAATGTTTTCAAATGATATCCCTCAGAGAATAACCCTCACACGTTCAACATCGTTCAGCAGAAGACATTTGTACTTGTAAATATGTGATAATGAAATCAGCATTTGGTTCCCCTTTGAAAAGTTTACAGCTGAAATGTATCCTAGGACAATAATTTAAATAAAAATTATATTCTTCTATAAACTGATTAAATTTTACCTGAAGAGTATTTTCCGTCAAAATCCACCCTAGCGCAAATCCTCCAAATATTTAAATGACTCCATGTACTGCAACAATTTTAATCTCCTGATAATAAAAATGAAAATAAATGTTCATCGGCGCAGCATATACGGTAGTCGGGGTATAAATTATGGCCATCATATCGTCAGAGAGGGAGTAAGCCGGGCTATTTGTTATTTTTCATTTCGAAAAATCCAGTAATTTAGTTTCTGTAGTGTATGCAGGCCGCTCCCATATCACATTTCCTGCGTTTTTATGGCGCAATGATACATCATTCAATATCGGGAGTATTAATGGGCGCCGGGATGATGTCGCTTTGGACGCTCGGACGATTCAGTGCTTAGTACACACCACTCCCCGTACCTCAAACGTTTGTGACCGTTCAGCGCCGCCCCCGCACAAATATTCCACAGCAAGATATTCGACACATTTATTTACCTTTCGAGTTGATATTTCTAAATGACAATACAATAACTGAGTGATAAAAGAGGAAAAAAACTTGACCTCTGAATCTTGAGAAATTGCATTTTTACGTTCTAGCAATTAATTAAAATCTAGGAAATTTAGTCTTTGCCTATATGTAATAATACATTTAGGGTAATTTGAAACTAATTATTGTGGTTGGGAGAAATAATACCACGGCCTTTTATATGTAGTTGCCACAAATTATTCAAAGATTAAAATAAGATCAGGAGACAAAAGAAATTTAAAAAGTTTTTTGAATATAATATAGTAGAATTTTTTCAGTTTTACTCTAAAGCCATGAAATTCTGAAATAGTTTTATGGTTTTAAAGTAGAATTAAAAAAAATCTACTATATTAAAGCTGTGAATAGTGGGATAAGTTTCAAACATTTAAAGAGTTTTAAAAGCCACAATATCGTTTTCAGCGAAACCAATCAACCCTTTATACTCGTACATACAGTTTCTTGAAGAATGGACCATAGGGTAACGGTAGAACCTCTTGATGAAAATAAACTGATTTGGGCTAATTTATGTTAGTACTATTTTGCTTTCTTAGGAAATTTTTTAGCGGTAATTCCAATATAATTATAAAATTGTACACAAGATTCAATTTCTCAATGCTGAAGAATAAAAGTACTAGTTTATTTCTTTTATCTTGAATGTAGAGGGCGCTATGTATGCTCACTTCATTATCATCTTTTTCATTTTAATTTTTTCAAAGATTGTTATTTTAATAAATTGTTTATTAATTTCAAAACTGCATTTAATTTACTACTAAGTAAGATTGAAAAGTTTGCAGCACGAAATTTAGATCAAGAAAAAGGGGACTGAAATTATACATAAAGCCTTTTTAGATAAGTAAATTTCAGATGTTTAGAACGTATTTTAATCAAAAAGTTTAAGCAAATTTTCAGAAATAAGTTATTAGTAATATTATTTTAGACGAAACCATTTAGTTTACGGTGATAGCTGCTTACTAGGTGTTATTATTTCTAAAAATGATTAGTCATTTTACATATGAGAAATCCTTTAAATTTATTTTACTCGAAAGCGATGCAAGTTATCAAGTCTGAAGAAGTACACCTATTTGTAGTAAATTGGATGTACATTTAAAATTAGTACGCAATTTATCAAAATAGTAATCCACAAAAAAATAAAATGGGCAAATTTAGATTGAGGTAAGCGTACACAACGTCCTCCACTCCCGAGACAAAAATTTGCTCGTATTTTCATCCTCCGGTATCAAAACCTCACTGTGTGAAATTTCAGCAAAATTGATTCAAATATGTAGAAATTATTGTAAAAAAATGAATTAAAAAAGTCATCTTCGAAGGCGCATAACTTCTTAAGGAAGCAAATTGTATTAACATAAAATGGTCTACATCTGTTCATATTCACTTAAAACATTCACTGTTACCGTAAGACCCATTCTTTCTAAAACACCCCGTGTGACAGTCTGAGAATGATATTCTGTAAGAAAATCTTAACAACAAAAGTCTTTTTGTTTTTGATTTTGATTATACCTAAATATTAGCATCATAAGTCGACAGTAAAATGTATATCCAACTAAGCATGTATAGTCCGTTCGTTATTAATGTGCATAAGGGGCGACATGGAAATCAGATTTTTAGGTGGCCACAATGGTGACATTGGTTTATAAATCATCGTAGGTATTTTCTTTACGGTTAGCAACAAACTCAACTGAAGTTAAAAATTAAGACTTGTTTACTTTGAATTTTGAGGTTAATATGAAGCATCCTTTACGTTTAGTAATTAGTTTTAGTAACAAAATTGAAGTCGTATTTGGAGTTTCTCAGTAGATTAATAACGAATGGAGTATAGTTCAATAAAATTTCTCAAATTTGACAGCAAACAAATTTACATTCATTATTTTCAGTTATGTTGGTTTACTTACCACAAAAAAAATCACTTTTTTTTGTAATGGTAATGACTTCCGAACTAATTTTATTTTTGATCATTATTAACAAATGAGCGATCTTGAGTTAATAATAATTGAATATCGAAATAGCACTTTTCTACGTTTTTAGTGGAAATATTTTAAAACCAGATACTAAACATGTTTCGTTAAATTAAATCATTATTATTAAATTATCTAAAACACTCCATTCATTTTCGCAAATTTTTAACGGGTCAGTGGGCCAAGATAAAAATTGTGAATTGAAAATGTTTTTTATCCTGGCCCATTTGCTTCTTAAAATTCAAAAGAACCGAGATATACCTGAACGTTGCTCAGTTTCACATCTGTTTTAGATCCGTCTGTAAACCTGACAAGACCTCGAAGTACGAGTAATCTTTCACCGTTCAAGAGCCATTCTTCTTTCTGAGGAATACTGACTCTATATGGTGTTTCACAATATGTCGTTTGTATAATCTTGTCGCTTTTCATTGAGAAAACAACTTGGTCTCCGTTTGGTAAAAAAAGCGTCTTCCAGTGCCCTCCATTTCCCGATTTCCATATTCCCACACCCTGGAATCTAAAAACTGTTCCCCGGGCCTAAAACCGCATCCTTACGTATAGAGGTTCCAAACCCAGGAGCATAACCATAGATGCCTTAGGAATGGCTCTCATTACACTAGTTATCATAAGACCTTCCCAGTCGTTGTACGTGTGCTTTGATATTGTGTTTCTCTATAAAACGCCATCAAATTAAAGCAGCATAAGCAACCAATCACTTAATGCTATTCCTCCTAAACATGATCCAAAGAGTGAATTGTTAAGAAAGCCGTAATTGAGGGAAAAAATACAACGCAACAAACAAATAAAAATCAGCAAATAAAAAGTGTTATAAAGTTGTTAATTATTATAAACGAAAGCTCAAAATCATTAAATTTTAACAATGAAAGTCCGCATGTAACTCTATAAATAAACGAAATAAACATTTTATTTATCAGTATTCCGGTCGTGCAGCATCTGTGAATTCCATTCATACAGTCATAAATTGCGTACACGATAAAAGTACTCATCCAGTTTCTACAAATGAGATGCAATAATGTCATTAAACAGTTTCATCAGTGTGATGAAGATGAGAAAAAAGATCACATCTTTTCAACTTATATAAAGGGTCAAGATAAATAATTATTATACTGGATTTCTCTTCCCGATGTATATTTCCTTTTAATCCCGGAATCAATAACATCCAAGTCTCGTAATCAAAAAATATATTTTTTTTATCTAGATCGATGTCTGCTCAGACAAATTGATGTAACTAACGTTTCTGGAACACACTTGAAAAAATTTGCGAAAAGGTTTTATGCTCTTATAACATTACAAGTGATAATTTTTAAATATCGTATTTGTTTAGTCAATCAGCTTACAGCTGTGGTAAATTCGTATATGAATTCGAAAACGAATTTCAATAATTAACTTCCTGACCACTTTCTTGGATATAAACAAACAGAAAAGAGTTTGACACATCCCAGGTCATACCAAATTTTTTTGGAAGAACACAGAAATTTCTGCAGAGTAATTAATTTTCGTGATGACGGTAAAGTTTTATAATTTCTCTGAATACATTCTGTAATTATGCTCAACAAAATACTTGGATTGTCATGAGTTTCAAAACTGTCAATGTCAGATGTCATTGCATCGTTTTGCAAAAATGAGTGAAGAACCGAGTGAATCAAATATGAAATATAATGAAAATTGTTTTAACAACATTTTTTGGTGATTTACTGAAAAAATTAATATCATTGCTCTGGTGGGCAACTTGTTATTTATACATTCTTGGCTGGTCGTAGAGAAAATACGGTCTGTTACTCGTTTAGAATGAAAATTTGATGTACTCGTATTGACTCGTTACAGAATCTACTGTTCTGCCATTATACAGTATGCTGAGAAACGATCTACATGAAAAAAAGATTAGTTAAAGAGCTAGAGCTCTTCAAAATTAAAAGTTCAATTCAATTTTTCTCGAAAACAGTTTGTCGTAGAGACTCCACATTAGAACATAATTTTTCTTTACTCTAAAAAGCGTTCCAAAACACCCTGCAGTCATTTCAATAATATACAGGGTGTAACAAAAAGATGGGGACAAAAAAAACCTGAGATTCTCCAATTCAAAATAGAGCGAACTGACACAGCCTAACTATATCCAAGTTGCACCGTTGGAAAGTTAGAGGGACTTTAAATTTCTTTTGGACCGATAAACTTTAAAGCCCTCTAACTTTCAAACGGTGCAACTTGGAATATAGGTAAGTTGTGTCAGTTCGCTCTATTTTGACTTGGAGAATCTCAGGTTACTTTTTGTCCCCATCTTTTGTTACACCTGTATACTTTGAATAGAATTTTACTTATTATTTTTGGTTTTGTTGATTACATTTAAACAGTAACAGTTCACCACCGATCTACATAAAAAACTCTTGCGGCCCATAGAACCAATAAATCAGTTTTAGATATAATTATTTGAAGTAGTTTAGGTGAAGGATTTGTGTTATCTTTGTATGTATTTTTAAGTGAATAATAGATAATTCAAAATCGTAAAACTGATTAAAAAGCATAACTTAATTAAATTATTCAAAAAATACTGTTAAATTGTGTGGAACAATAAATGCGATCAGTTAACATGACATGATAACAAATGACTTACTAAAGTTAATATATTGTATACCTCTATGCATGTAAGAATAAAATAACTTAAAAAGAATAAATCATGTTAATGATTAATCGTAATAAGTTTAAAGCTAATAACAATTGCATTAATTCACTTTGTCTTACATAAAATTATAATTACTAAAATCCTCTTGTGTTAAATTAGTTACGGAACAGTAAACGCTACACTAAAATTAATTCATTACAAATTAAACAAAATTCTCGAGCTAGACCTATTAAGAAAAATTATAACGTGGCCGAAAAATTCGTTTTTAATTATATGGCTTGATTAAGAATAATTATTTTTTTGTAATTATTCAAATTACTTTTTACTATTATATAAGCTCCTAATTTGTTTAATTATACAATGTTTCTATCTATTATTTTTTAGAAATTCGTAAACTTGTAATAAATTTTGATTGCTGACGCCGTTAATTTCGTTAATTTACGTCAATTATTTTCGTTTGCTAGCCATACCTTATTTAAATATTTATTAGCTTTGATTTGTTAAATTAACTCAATACCAGAAATATGCGATTTAAACTAATCAATCTTATTATAATAATTGATGGTTGGTTTATTATTGCTACAACTCTATAATTGCTAGCAATATTCGATTAAAAATCATAAAACTGACTGTTGACATCATTCGGTCTATGTGACTGTAATGGATATTTCTCTCAAAGTCAATCAAAGTTTGTAATTTAGAAGCAACCACACTTTTAATGAAACACTCGTTTCCACCTTCAGCCACAAAAACACATTAAAATGGGACAAATGTAAATGAAAATTCAGCTACGAAACCGCACAAACGAATAACAAAGTTCATATGGGAAATTAAAAATCATCAAATACAACGTGTGTAGATACAGGTTTAATCGTTTTTGTTTCATTTGTCTGGAACGTTTATATGTATATAGCAGATGCTTTTATTAAAAATTTCAAATTAGATTTGTGTCTCTTCAAAACAAACGAATCAACAGAAAAAAAATCTTTTTTTAATTCAACTTATATTCTTATTTTAACAAACAATATTGACTAAATGATAATTAGAAACTCATGAAAATGTTTCAGGTTAAATAGACTGAGATATAAACTGTAAGATTCACAGCTAAAACCAAAATAGAAAAAATTGACTCATTTCGAATATGCACACACCAGAAAAATTATCGCACCACTTTAGAAGATCGCACGGATCATAGGAATAAATGGACACGCTCTGATCAACTTGAAATTTTTACAGCATATTTTCCTAATAAAATTATACAAGTTGTGTTAATATGATTGTGGTGCGACTAATAATTTAGCCAACTTTTGCCATTTAGGTCGATTTTTGCTTCAAAGTTTGTCATATGATTCATTTATGTTGAAAAATTATGATTTCCACAAGTCTAGCAGATACTTTTATGTATTTATTTGATGCACAATATTTGCAGTATGGTAAAGTCGTAGCCTCATTTCTGCTAAAAAACAAGTAAATAGTGTTATTGAAATACTATCTTTTTTAAAATAGAATGACGCAAAAGTTATGACTTTTATCTTATTTGAGGTCTTTTGTTTTTTGTTTGAGAAGTAATAGAGGTTTTGGGGTGACCAATACCAGAAGCTCTTGCTCAGGCATAGTGTTCACAGTAAAAGCATTACTAAGTAATAATAAATATAAACAAATAAAAAATAAAAGTTCACAAAAATATCGTACGTTTCACTCATTTTTGTTTCCTTAGTAACCTCATATTCTCGTAGTCTTCTAAAGCGAGATAGCAAAAGTTTCAAAATTAATGGTGGCCAAACTGTTAGTCGCATCATATTAATATGGTTTGTATAATTTTATGAAGAAAACACTCTGTAAAAATTTCAAGATGATCAGAGCGTATACCTGCATAATCCGTGCGATCTCCTTTATAATTATTTACTCTTTGGCGCATATTAGACATATTGAACAAAATACCTATTTAGTGTAGAATTGAAAGGCGCATCAATTTTTTATATAGTAGTAAAAGGCTAATGAAATGGAAAATAAATTAGCCCAAAAACTGTGCCGGAAGTGCTGTAACCGGAAAATTCGTATCTGACATTTGAAAGAATATTTTTTAAATAGTACTTGCACCAAATTTCAAAACTATCCGATTAACCGTTCAAAAGATAGAATGAAAGAATTCAATTTTTATAATACACTGTAGAAAGCTATAAAATAGTTATCATTTGAGGTAGGAAAAACTTCTCTCACACATTTTCATTATTTCAAAAATTCTATCCGATGTTACAATATTGCTTATTATTTTTTATACACTATGTAGACAACCCCAATGTGAATGGTGTGATAATTTTGTGGGGTGTGTAATTTTTTTATGTCATAGCGTAAAGCTCCTACTGTTTCTATGCTTGTCTAGTATTTAAATGACAACAAGATCTCTTCTGACAAAAAAAAATTAAAATTTCTTTTGTCAACAGCATTCAAAACATTTAACTTTACCTGATCCTTTCTAAATATATTTACAGTATAATAAAATAAAAAAATAAAATAAATTGCTGACAATTTAAACATTTTCAACAGTGGTCTATTGATAAAGATAGTGCTTATTATAAGTTTGTTCAAAATGTTCAAAGATATTTTTCAATGATGTTCTCATCACTAATAATTTATTTGGGCATTCCTTTGGACTAATTATTCACTTACCTAAGTTTGGATTTTCAAATTCAAAAGTGATATGAACATTTTTGAGAATAAAAATTATTATATCTTATGTAGAAATTATTTTTCGTTGATTTAGCGTCTGATTCGTGACAACTGATGAAGTCGTTCTAAAAATGTGTACAAAAATGCAAACCTATGTTTTTCATTCATTCAAATTCAAAACGCACTTTGAGTCAACACAATATGATGACATATACAGGGTGAGTTTTTTAAAAGTATATTTCTATTTTATATCAAAAAGTAATAGTAAAACAAAATCAACTATTGTCATTATAAACTATATTTTTTTCTCAATGCATGAGAATTTTTTGACATTCCTTATAGCAGATATTGATTAATTAATATTAAATTATTCTTTTTTTTATTTATTATTCTTCATCATATTCTGCAAGAAACAATGCTGAAGTATTGTTTTGCGCCAAAAAAAACAATAAATTTTTGTTTAAATAGCTTCACAAAACGATGAAATTTATTTATTTGATAATGTACATCTTGCGGCAGTGTTGCCACATAATGCATTGGTATTGTTCAATAATACGGTAGATACCACCCTTGAGCTTGTTCTCTTTTGAAAAAAATGGCGTTTTTCTTCTATAATTTCAGAAGTCTTGATGTTTGACAAAAATAATCAATATTAGATCAAATCATACCGTTTGTAGCAATTTTTATTATAATTTTTCATTCAATGTTGATTTGAATTTACTGCAAAAACAACGTGAATGACTTTTCTCAATAACTTACTTAGAGTCATTTGCTAAATCGTTGCCAAAACAGCAACGAGCAGAATGAGAATGAAATTCCATCCAATTTTTGTATTCAAAAATAAATAATTTAATTAATAATTTTGTAAATACTTTGATTTTATTTTGAATAATGCAAACAAATGATAACTTAATTAGAATTTGATTAATCATACGATGTCACATTCTTAAAAAAATAGAAATATTGCTACAAACGGAGCGCTTTGACCTGATATTCAATTTCAATTCAAAAAATTCAATTTTTGTTTGCGCAAAACAATAATTCAGTGTTGTCTCTTCCAAAATGTAGTGAAAAATAATGAAAAATTTAAAAAAATTTAATAATTTAATATTAATTAATCAATATTTATTATAAAGAGTAGTTATAAAATTCTCAAAAAAATCACATGCACTGGGGAAAAAATATAGAATATTGAGAGAAGTTGATATTTGTATTACTATTACTTTCTAATATAAAACAAAAATATACTTCTAAAAAACACCCTGTATTTGTAAACAAAGTTAATTTTCAACTCAGTTCTGTTCCTGTTTCAGTCAAGCCCATGCAGTAGTTAACTAACTATAAAACTAACTACCATATACATAGAAGGTCCATTTTTGATGGTTTTTATAGATATATTCACGTGCCAATTTTGTGACAAACTCAATAATTTAATTATCGGGTGTTTATTTGAAAAAACTTCAAGAGTGCCATGCAATTTAAATCCCTTCATTCTCACTTTTTGTTAATTCAAATAAAATTTCCAGAATATTCAATTGCTATGCTTACAAGCAGTTGAAAATATGTTTTTTCATCATAAATTGCTCTGTGAACCAATATGACAAACGAATAACACGCTATAATACAGAGCGATTAAAAATGAAGTCTATTGATAATAAAACAATTGAAAAATATGGATGTTTTTTCTCCTTTCAATTGGTACACAGGATAATCACAGTTGACACAATTTCGAAACGTCACTGTCAAAAAAAGTAGGTTACGTTAAAAGTATTATGAATTTTGAAATTTGATAATTACCAATTACAGAATGTATGAAGACACAACAAAAATGCAATTCAGAAGATATTTGATACAAAAATTTGATTTTTGGAATCAATTTCAGAAGCGCTTGTCAAAAAACTGTCGAAAGTGACAACCGATAACTATTTCGTCTTGCAGTGACACCAACTTTGTTCAAATTTTCGGTGCCGCCAACAGACTCAGTCATTGTTGATCGCACTGTATAATTCTATAGAACAGTGGCAGCTCGTCAGGGTGGGCAAGTGAGACAGTGCCTCATCATTTTTATTTACGTGGAAAAGAGAAAACTACAATGACAAAAAAAGATTATTAAATGTTATTTCACATTTTTTATTTCACCGGTAATTAGACACCCAAATATGTTGCAAGGAACTCTTAAATAATTTTAGTAGTAGTTGATGCAAATAGAAATTGAGTTTTATTATTTTATCAACATTAGAAAGATTTTTGTTGCCTCACCAATCTTTTTGTCCACAAGCCGCCACTGCTATAGAAAGCAAGTTTTAGGAAACCACAAATACAAGTGCAATTTTTTTTGTTGTAGATGAAACAATTGAAAACTTGCGAATTGAAGAGATTTCAATTCCATGGCAATCTTGAAGTTTTTTCAAATGAACACCCATATTAGTTTTACGCTATTGATTTTTGTTATCGAATTACAGCCTCTTTTTGATTTTCTTACAATTTTAAAAAAATGCTGTAATTTCTTTGATTGTGATTAATAAAGATTTTTACGTAGAATAGAATGATCTAACTGAATTTTTTTATGTCTTTGAATTTTCGCAATACAAACTAAAGGTATATTTTTTAAATATAAAGCATAGTCAGCTATAATTTTAAAAAATGTTTTTTGTTTACAAAAATAGGTGTTTTTTCATATTTAAAATAGTTTTGAATTTTTTGTTAAGGAACTACATAAAAAATCATAGTAGCCTCTGGAAGCAAAAAATCATAATCAAAATATTTTTTATCTACAAATGTTGGTGCTAATATTAATGTATGTTTTTCTGTGTAAAAAATGGAGAAACTATCAAAACTTTGAACAATATGACATGATTAAAATCCATAATTAAAACAAAAAAAATACATTTTTTTAAATCATAACTACCTATGCTATTCTGTTTAAAAGGATGTAACTTGAGTTCACAACTTAAAATATTTCTCACACTATTTCTACTTCCAGAAAGAACTATGATTTTTTTTTTCAAGTTTTTCTCCTAACTTCATTTAAGTTATTTTTATATAAAATCAGGATAGACCAAATTGGATGTCCGTATAGAACATCTTGATAAGTATAAATGCTAGTACAAAACTAATAAAACATTTTCGATATAAATTTTTGAAATTTTTCAATCAGAGAACACGAAAATTATCATTTGTTTTTCTTTTTCAGTTATTGACAACAAATTATCTTTTGAACTCACTACGTTCAAAATGACATTTCGCAAATGCAACAGTCAATTGCGAATGTACAACTCGCACACGAGTGCGCAAAATTTTGCAGAAAACACTGGCTGTTTCGGTCATTCTAAAAATAAATTGACTTAATTACAATGAAATCTGGTTTACAAATCGCTATTTTACCAATTCAAATGTTAAAAATACCGAAATATAAAAGGAAATCCTTATTCAAAAACCTTCTTTGACAACTGTCAAATGGAAACATGTCATATGATTTATTTGATGTTTTTAGAATTTTCGCAAGAGTGTTCACTATCGATGCATTTGAATAATTAAAATAAATAAATAAAATTCGTTTCAAAAAGTACTGTTCAAAGCTTGTATTTTGGTTACCTTTTAAATACTGAAAAAACGGATTGACGGCGGCCGTTATATAGCAAATGACATACATTGTGTATAAAATTTTCCATGACAACTAGCCACTGTAATTTTTCTTACAAAGACAGTTAATTTCGACCTGTCTGCTTAATAGCGTTAATAGCTACAGTAGAATTCAGATATATAAAAACACCTACGCCACTGGAATAGTTTGATAAAATAAAAATCCCAATGTCATTCATTTAGTTTATTTCTGCTTAGCAGGATTATAACTGATGGAGATGGTAGAACTTGTCTACATTTTATTAAACTGACATGTCAGGTTATGTTTATGCAAATGATGAATTTTCTCAATAAATGATACTATCAACTTTAAATTTACTGAAGAAACAAATTCTGAATGGTTATTTTCAGTTACCGATTTACAGATAGTAGTAGTAGATAGTAAAGAAAGTAAAATATTCAAAATACCAAGAATGAAGCTGCAAATCACTCTCTTATTTAAACTGAACGATCAATTATCAATTTCGAAGAAACTCTCAGACTACCACTAAAGTTATTAGATTTATTTGTTTTAAACACTCACTCTAGACTTCATGAACTAATTGAATCCACCGAGTAATATTTTTAAAATAAATTTAATTTCTTCAGGTCAAAAATGTAGCACAGTTTTTATCAATTACTGACTCCTAGCCTTAAATGTCACATCAATGACATCATGTAATTTTTTTTAATTTCAAATCTGCAAACTTAATAAAAAAAACACTTTGAGGTACAGTCATTGTATCAATTTTTGTTTATGAGCATAGAACAAAACCTTGCTTAAATTTTAAGAAGCGCTTTCCCAAATGGTGGTCGCGTCCAAAATTAATTGGTCTTCGCGTCCTTTATGCCGGTATGTATTCTAGTATTGCCGCTAGAGTTCTATGTATACAGTTATTCAGTGTTTATAGTGCGAGAAAACATTATTTGCCCATTGTTTGAAACACGAGCGAAGAACGAAAGAGTGCTTCATATGCGCGAATGCGCCAAATACGTCTTCGCACATCAGGGTTTGAACAATATATTTTGGAACGAACTGAATCTGAATTTATAAAATAGCAAATTGCAAATCACATTATTATTAAGTCGCTCTATTTTTAGGATGGCTAAAACAACTAGTGTTTTGCATTTGCATTACAGTAGTGCATTCTAAACATAAGTAATTGCTTTACAACTCCAGTTACGTACTTAACCTACGACCGCCCAACTCCAACAAAATTCCCATATAAAAATAATGTAAAGTGACCAAAGAAATGAGATCATTTATTCAGTCAATAATGGTATTTGAAAGTAGGCAAGTTGAATGTTTAAAAAATTGCATTTGATTTTCAAGAGACTCCCGACTTTAGCTCGGTTTTCGTCACTGCGAAATTTTGCAGGTTTCAGGTTAGCTGAAACAGATTTAGTTTAAGTTCTTATTTCGGATAGGCTACAGAAGATGTCACTGTCCTTGCACATGGTATATCAGCCAATAACAATTAAACCCTAACTTGAGTTTCGCAGCTTCAAAATTTTTTGAGAATATTTAGATTTGAACTTTTTGTGTTTTCATATTCCTAGAAGCAACGTTACTATTATTAAGTATCTCAACATAGTCAGATTTTATAAAAACAGGGAGAAAAATTTTCTAGTGTTTTTTTTTTATTCTTCCAAAGATATGTTTTGCTATGGTTCAAAAAGTTTGTTAAAGAACCAACAAAATCAAATTCGATAATTAATTTTTCTATAAATAGAAGAATAATTCAACTTATAGTAAATACCCATATGAAATTGGAATGTCTTAGTTTATTGTAAGTAAAATATCAAAATGATTGAATTTTTTTCAAAATGATGTTACATTGTACATTTAACATTAAATTTGTTCTCCTGAGAAAATCACATAATTGTCGACCTAGTTAGTATACCTAAGTATATGTATTTTTTTAATCTTCTCTTGATAAAATGCATTAAACTTTTCGTTTTTTCTTTGAAGCCTGCTGACCATTATCTTCAGCTGTTTGTATTTTTGACTCAATAAGGGTTTTCTTCAATATAGAAATACATGTAATTATTATCTGAAAAAAAAAAATGCTATCCCTTACCAAAGATTTATTGTTTCGTACTAGTAATTTCACATCATCAACATTTATTGTAGATCGTTTCGAGTGCCTAAAAATTGGTACTTTATTATTTTTGTTATTAGAATTTTATTTCATCAAACTTTTGAAAGGCGTCTAAATCACTGGAATATAAAACGAGCTTTTTCCATGCAAGTTCAGATATTACATCAAGAACATCGACTTCAAATTCCACTTTTACATTAGCTCCTACTTCTCGTATCAATTTTCGAGACGTGAAATAAATAGAATTCCTCAGTCTCTTATAAAAATATTATAATAATTAATCTCAATATTTACAATAGAACTTCGATTAAATTTAGGAATTTAATATCTGAACTTACTTGTTCGTTGGCTTTAGAAGTCATGTTTAACACTATAATTCTTATATTTCGAAATTTTATTTATTTAAAATTTAAAAGGTTAGGTGTTGAATATATGTTTACATGTACAAGTGCAGAATACGGTTGCCATCTATGCATAGAATGATAAAACCTCTGAAATACGCGTACGTCGAGTATCTTGGTTATGGAACCTGCTGGATAGTAGCCATCTATGAGCAGAATAAAACAGCCTTCAAAACAGAGCCTCAGAATACAGATCACCTACAAAACTCTGTTTGTTGTTTGCAATTGTTCAGATTCCTAACCATTTGAGGCGCTGAGCATTGTAAAAAGAAAATTTTAAATTCTTTTATAATAACAATTGAAAAAAGTGTTACAGCTGAGAATAATCCCTTACCCAGTTGCCAAAATTGAACTTTTTTTCATTTTTCCAAAAAGTGTTCTCTAAGATGAGGAATTATCAAAATTAGTCAAATTTAAACCCAAATTGTCTATTAAATTTAGGTACCTGTACTCTATTGCAGGACCGATTTATAAAAAACAGAAATATAAAATTATAAAATTTTGAAGATTTAAAGCTCGACATATTTTTATTATTTCGTATTTGATTATTTTTAGTATTTTTTTGAAGAGTCTTCAATTTTTAATGTTTTATAAATAACTCATGAGCTATCTTTTTTATTCATTCTAAATCGGTAGCAAAAAAATTGGTTAAATATCTCAAGAAATTAAGCTTTTTGTGACTGATTCTTTGAACCATGTTGACTTGACTAGACTTCTGTTTGTTGATTGTATAAATCTTATTATTAGTATGACCGCATAAGCAAGGTAACAGTGTTTTTTATAAATTTATTAAAAAAATAAAAAAATATATTTAACAGAACTTAGCTTACTTCAACAAATAAACAAAAGTTATTAATTAATTACATTAAAGCTTCAATAATAATACATCACAACGTTGGATGTGCTACCAAGGTCTCCACATATCACTACCACCCTCTTTTTCTCTAGACCCTGAGGCACTACTATCACTGACTTCACTCTCTTGAACCGAGCTAGATGATGGCTCTGTTTTGATTACTTTCGGCGCTGAACAATCACAATCATGAGCCGAAGACTCCGGTAATTCCCTTTTGACACCTCGAAGTCGATTTTCTTCAAAGTCAATGGCATCGTCTCTTGTTTGTGCTTGTTTATGACGTTCTGCTTGATTTGTAATAATACATAAAGGTTCAATAATTTTTCTTGGACTTAGTAGTTTTCTCTCACTTCCGGAAAAAGTATGAGTTGGAAAATTTAATGTTGAAATTTCACTCTTTCGGGTGGGTGATAATAATGATGAGGAAACTTGGAGTACTTGAGGCTGTTCTTGATAATTTGATGTATTATACAATTGTTGAACTGGTCGGAATGCTTTTGGACTTAATGGAGAACTTGTAGTAGATGATGGTACTACAGCAGCAAAAGCACTTGTATGTTCTCTTGGTTGGGATGAGCTAGGTGCAAAAGGCGTACTGTTGAGATTTGATAAAAGTAAAGCTAGTTCCCCACTAGGCAATCTACTAGGTATTAATTGTATGCTTGATGGTACTTGTAATCTTGCGTTATTGTTTTTATCACCAATTGTTGAATCACTGTCTCTCTGTTGCATCAACGCTGAAGAAAATAAAGAAAAATTACTTGGGCATTGATAACTAAATTGACTGAATTGTTCAATTCCATTTATACATTTCTGAAGATGAGATCTTATCCGTTCTTTCATTCCAAAATCGACTCCTTCTATTTGATCAACAAATTTATCAATTTCGTTGGCGCATTCGTTAAAACCTGTCTTAAATTTTCTCATTACTGATGGATCAATTGCCATTGCTAACGCCAACTGCTGTTTTTGAACATTCTGTAGATGTTTGACAGCCATTTCAAGTATATCCGCTTTCTCTAGTTTTGAATGACGAGCAGGCTATAAAGACAGTTAAAATCAGCAACATAATATTGTATTTTTACTTACGTCTTTATTCATTGCTTTGAGTATAAGTGATTTTATTTCGTTCAAGCAATGATTTATGCGAGCTCTTCTTCTTTTTTCCATAATAGGTTTATGGGTCTGAAAGTAATTATTTTACTTAAGTAATGTAATCAAAACTTGTAATGTTATAATCACTTACTTTTCTCATTTCTGCTTTCGACATGCTGATAGGTGCTTGAGACGATCGGATTTCGTACTCGTCTTCACTTATTGGCATATTCGTTCAGCAAACTGGTTGATAGTCACAGCCTATAACGATAAATTTTTACATCAACTATAATATTGTCTCTTCATAAAAATATTTTCTTAGATATGAAATACAATAATACAGAGTGTTCCATTAGTATCGGCCCGATAGTTCCTAGCGTTAATCTATGTTATGGATTTTACTTATCAAAAATATTTTCAAATTTATGATACTTTGATACTTTTTGTGTGTTTTTTTTTAATAATTCTCCAATTACCTACTTAAGTTTTCTCAGTAAGATATTGTTTTTCATGACTACTTGTAGAATGACTGAAAATTTCATGGTTAATTTTGTCTGTCAGGAGACACACAGTTATAGAAACAATATTATTTCAAGAAATATTAGATGTAATTGATTACTTTTTCAAAAAAAGAATTTTGGAAATAGATATGTCATATCAGATCAAAATATGACAACTGAAATAGCGGAAACAATTGCGTACTGAAATATAGGACATTCCATTGGAAAAAACAAGTTTCAGGTGTTTGAAATGCATCGAAAATAAACACATCGACAAGCTATACGGTCCTTTCTGAAGAGTTGACTAATTGCAGAAATATTCATCATATTTGGAGAACCATTAAAGTAATAAAGTTTTCCCTCATGCTTACATTGAAATTTAGGAAAAAAATATAACGCAAAAAAATTAAGATAAATTGACTTAAAAATCAAACATAAAACTGTCACTTTTTAAACTGTAAATTGTTATTCACATTAGAGTGTGGAGTTTTTGAATATCGTGAAAATAAATACAGTAAACGCTAAAGTCATTCACTCGCTGAAGTTTTACATACCTCAAGTTTGTATTGATTGATAAAATATTAAAAATTCATTACATTACTTTACATCAGATGTAGGGCTCTAATACCTTTTAATTCATGCTAAATATCAAAACTGTGAGAATTGGGAGTTAAGTTTTAAGGCTAAATGCTTAATTGATATAACTTAACACGTGTGAAAGCCAATAAACCATATTTATCATTTAATCATGAAATAGCTATTTGTATATCAAGACCGTAATGCCGAATTTTCTGTTACAAATATGGAAATTGGGTATTAATAATAGGGGAAAGTGAGGTATATTAATCCCTTAAAGTAAAGTGATTTTCCAAAGTCAAGAAAATTAGTAACTATCTATGCACACTGTTTAGAGACAGTCATATTTGAACATTTTGAAAATAGTCAAAAAAACGTATTATTTGTTCTGTCATCTTTTGTCATGACTTTTTGGATTAAAGTAAGTTTCTGTTTTATATTCTACGTTAAAACTATATCCGGTTTTTAATTAATCTGCATAATGGGCGGCCGTAAAAATAAAATTTTAGGATGGCCTTTTACGTTTAGTAACGTTTTCATAAAAATTAAAGCCGCATTTAGAGTTACACAGCGTACTATGATGCACATTCAGAAATGGAGTATATATTCCGTTCGTTATTAATATGCATAAAGGGCGGCCATGGAAATCAGATTTTAAGGTGGCTACACTGGTGACATTGGTTCATAAATTTTCCTAGGTATTTTCTTCACAGCTAGTAGCAAATTCAAGTTGCAAACTGCAAACTTCAGGCAGATTAAAGCTTGTTTGCATTGAATTTTAAGGTTAGGAATATAAAGCGTCGTTTCAGTTTAGTTAATAATTTTAATAATAGCATTTAGAGTTCTTAAGCTTTCTTGATGCGCATTAATAAAGAATGGAGTATATGTGTTAAGATTCATTGAATTAGGTGTGTACACCATGAGTAAAGAAATATGTAGTTGGTTTGAGAAAATTGGTTGGTAGTGACATTTATATATAGTAACAAAAAAACTGAGATGTTTGAAAACTGTATTTCATACGTTATTAATATGTATCAAGAAGGCTGAAAAACTCTAATGCAGCTTTAATTTTGTCACTAAAACTAATTACTAAACGTAAACGACGCTTTATATTCCTAACTTTAAAATTTAAATTAAACAAACATTAATCTGCAATTAATAATTTAAGTTAAATTTATGCACATTTGTAACGATTGGAGTATATGTATCTGTGGCAAAATGATCTTGAAATAATCAACTTCTGTCAAATAAATTTTATTTTATTTTTTACAACAAAAAGGTGACAATTGTTGCGCGTTATGAAAAGATTAATAAAAAGTCCAGTCAAACTGCTTTGGGTAAAACCAATAAATTTTTTTCGTTTTCTTTAATTAAAATATGACAAATGTATTGTTGGTTGCCTGCATTAAGTAACATTTGAGTCTTAAAAAAATCTACTTTAGCGACTATTTTGAGTTCCGTAATAACAATAATTCGGCTGTTTATTTAAAAAACAAAAATAGTAGCACAGCTCTTCTACGTTAATACAGTGGTATGTGGAGAAGCACATTCTCTACAGAGCGTTTGATAAATAAGCACAAAACATTTATTCCCAAAATGCTTCTTTAATAAATCTTGTTTTGTTCAAATGAATTTTTTGGTGAGCTATCAAATGTGTGCAGAATCTTCTATTACTTCTTCAAATTTGTTTAAACCAACAGGGGTGCATTACATTCAGTTGCAGTTTTACAGCAATAAAAGGAAATGTATTCACTTTGTGTATTCTTAAAAGCTTTTAGAAAAGTACATTTCTTCTTGTGGCTTTTATACGTAATATAATGATGAAAATTTTCATTAAAAAACTGCGTTGAATCTACGACATTTATAACTTTCTAAGGCTTTTCAAAATAAGCAACCAGTGAAAAAAAATTGCCAATTTTTAAATTAATTTCCAGTTAGTAGATATTACATAATATTGCATACAAGATAAAAAAATAAAACAAATATATTAAAGTGAAGAATGTCTATTTATTAAACGTTCTTAGATTTTTTTATCTTATTTCTCATAAAAAAAAAAAATCTTGGTACATACCTCCACCGTTTTTAAATTGGTTACAACTAGTTAATGTTATAGAAGTGTGTCTCCAACAGCCGATTAAAAATAAAAACCACTATAAATTTAATTTAAAGTAAGAAAGACATCCTGTCATCACACCGCTCGAATTTTATTTGATGATGCTCTAGTATTTTAGATGTTCGTGCCGCACTGTAAACAGGTCATTAAGGTGTCTATTGGGAATGATCGGTGCTTTAGTGGTGTACATTCCGATAGAGCGTGGGAATGCTCTGAATTTGTACCCCCACCACTTATATGGATGACATAGCGCCGCATAGCTGAGAAAACAACACCCTGACCACCCCGGCTACTTCTACACAGGGTAGAATAACTAAAAGTTCCCACGCGAAAGGGGCTTTTAACATGGGAATTATTATAACTGTAGATGCACAAGTGAGACGGATGTCGATTGAAAGACTCAGGTTGGGGGAACGATGTGCTTTATCGGATATGAACTTCCGACTCCAATTGATATTAAATTGTATAAATTATTTTTACATTTTGTGAAATAAAATTAAAGGTTGTATGTTAATTATTCTTTAAATGAGAAGATAAACACAGACTTGAACATCACTGAATCAATTTAAAATCTCATGGTTAATTATTGACGGATTTTTATATAAGGGAATAAAATGAGATTGTTTGTTTTATTCAAAATTGAAGCATAAAAATGAAGTTTTTATTTATTTTCGGAGTAATTCTCTTAAGCGTCAGCGCAGTAAGTTATCAATAATTATGAATTATTAGTTTTCAAAATAAATTCCAGCTCGACGATGATTATGTATCAAAAGTCCTTACGGAATTACAAGAAGTCGCTGACAAATGTACACAATCAGTGGGAGCTACAGCAGGCAACTTATTACGAATTTTTCAACAATAAAATATAACTATTTGTTTGTAGATGATCTTGCAGAGTTAATAAAACAAAATTTTCCTCCACCTACACATGCAGGCAAATGTCTTTTAGCTTGTTTTGACGAACATTATAAAATGGTAAAGAATGAAAAATAAACGACTTGTTATAATAATTCTCAATTCTAGCTAAAAAGTGATGGGACATTTGATAAAGAAGCAACGATCAATGTATTCAGTGAAATAAAAAACCAGGATGAAGATTTGTATAGAAAAATTATCAAGATTATAGATATTTGCATGGAAAAACGTATTGATTTCTGATAAATTTTTTGAACAATTTTCCAATTTTTGCCTTTTTTCAGCGGAAATTTTCGAAGATCGTTGTGAAACTGCTTCTGCTATGTCTGTATGTGTTAAAATGCAAGCTGAAAAAGTAAGTACTCCAAATATAAATTGGAGATTACATGTTTTATATTTTTTAGTTGGGTGTGAGCAAAGAATCATTCGTCGGATAACAAACTTTTCATGTATAAAGGTATCCTGTTCTTCATTTGTAGTAACTTAATTTAATAATATAGTTGACGAGCATTATTTCTGTTTATTGTCAAATAGATATCCCATAAAAAATTAGATAGTTGATGTGATTGCAGGTGGTTTTTTGTTTGTTCAATTGTTGATACACAGCCTGTCCCTAAAATAATGGACATGCAATTCAGTGTTTCTAATAGAAGATATCATATTAAAGAACCTTAACTTTTTATTTATAATTTGACAGAACACGAACTGCGAGTTATTATTGAGTTCTTTTAGACTGCATTTTACTTATTTGCATTTTAGTCCTTGCTCTCTTTATTGCACATGCATAGAACGCTGCCGAGAATTTCCTACACATGATTTAGGTATTCAGGGTATGTTGTCGGCATCACTTATCAAAAACGAAAATTATGTAGCTTATGCAGAAAATTTGTAGAACTCACCTATCGACTTTTTTTTTTTCTATACAATTAATTAATTGGGATGTGTAGGAAACTACGTCTAGGACTTTTATTTCAATATCATAAAATGCAAATTATAAATTTTAAAATAGTTAACTCATACGCTCAAATAACATTAAAAAAAAATTATAATAATCAATTTAGTGAATAAAATCACAGAAATTACCTAAAATTATATCTAATGATAATTTTAATTTGGTGAAGCATATGTCACTGTTAATACTTATTATCCATCTTTAATTTTGGTGTCGTCCGCACGCTGAGAACGTTTAAATAGTTTTGTTCTCACCAAGCTACGTACGCTCGGCTGCGAAGACGTACGCATAATGAAATGGAAGGAGCGAATTCGACCTAATGTACAATGTTTTGGAAAGTTTGCACCACGTTTCTCAAATCTCAAATTACTTTTATTTTGTTGATTATGATTAAAATGTAGTTTGTTTCCAGAAAATTATATAATGACAAATTGCAGACAAAATTAATATCCAATTTTTTGTTTCAAACAAATTTATATTTACTTTCGCTTAAGTTAAAAAATACATAAACTATATATTTTTTATCAATTTTATATTTTCAAAAATAATTTTAAATTTCCATAATGTTCCATAATTTTTGATAGATAACACATCAACAGTTTTAACGTGGTGCAAATTGCTGATATGTTTCTGTTTACGTTCACACGGTAGGGTAACAGTTGGAGGTAAAACCGGAAGTTTCTCTGCACCTGTTTACCTAAAACTAAATAAACCTGAGAACTTCCGATACATAATATAACATGTACATGTCATGATGTTCATGAGGGTAGGTAATAATTCAAATGAGAGTAGTGCTTCTTAATTAATTAGTAATATATTCCGCCCGTTGTTTTATGTTGAAATTTTTGTTTATTCAGCAAGTGAACGAATTAACGTCATATTCAACTATACAAATCATCATAAACAAATAACATAATTACTTAAACAAAAAAACTAACATCACTTTAATGAATTATGTATACATGTAAGTAATTAATAAATAATTAATCTAATGTGATAAGATTTAATCACAAGAAGTAAAAATAAAAAATGTACCTAAACATAATAAAACTGATATTATTTGATTTTAGTATAGTTCTCTTCAGAGTGATCTAAACAATTCAAAAACGTTTATCAAAAACCTTTCTCAATAATCACTTCAGGTAAAACTACCTAAATTTTGTGCACACAGCTACCTGCTGCCTGAAAGATAAAAAAGTTTTATGACTGGCTTACTGAACTACCTTAGTTTATGTCCAGTGTTTATTTCAACATCGGGATTGTATAAGGTAAAATAAAAAATTGCAACAATAACAAATACAACAAAAGGGAAAATTTTTATCAATTATACAAACAATCAAATGAATTAAGAAACCTGTTACAAAAAAATTTTTGATAAGGAATTATTAACTTTAATAAAAATTTTGCTTTTATTGATAAGACAAATATTGATTAACAACCAATTTTGAAAAGCGATTTTACTGCTTTCCAGAATTTTTAACTTAAACTGTTGAGAGATTGGGTGCTCTGAGTTTTACGAGAAATCTTAGAGAAGAGAGAATCGATTATCCAACAAGGGTCTTTCGTTAGAGTAATTTGACAACTTCACAGTAAATCTGATAATATCTTTGTTCTCCACAGTCAAAATTAGAAACAAATGCTACTAATTTCGTTTAAAATATAAATTTACAAACTTTTTATTAAAACTCAATGCCATTCAGATTACTCGACGTTCCATTTATACAACCTAAAAAATCGAGCTAGAGAATTTGAAGATATTTATAACTTTATAATTTTTGAAAATTTTCAGATCAACAATCTTAAGAAAGATTTTAGAAATGTATACTTGCCAAACGACAACAGGAAACTTTGACTTTAGTCTTAAATTATTTTTTACACAGGATCCTACTTAAGCAGTATAATACAGTCTTTTTCTTTTGCTTTTCATCTTTTGTCAATTGCTGTTCACTTTTTGTCAAATGAGTTTCCCACATATCCAAATAAATAAATAAATAGCCGTCTAGCAATAACTTCTGATTAAATTTAACCCTGCACCTGTTATTTTTTAAATTAAATTGTAGATATCTTCAAAATAGTTGACTTTGGATAAAAATTATTGATTCAAAATGACCTAAAATTCTTTGAAGAATTCAAAAATGTAAAAAAATATAGAATAAGAACGGAATATAACCGAAAGTGCCACATCTCTAAAAATATTTTATTAATATGGAGAATAACTAAAAAAACTTTGTTGCCAAATTTTCAGTATAATGACATCAGCATTTTTTGAGTTATGGATAAACGTCCACCATCGTGGGTCAGGCTGTATATTTTGGTTTTAGAAACATAGGGATGTGTTATGAGCTGATGATAAACACGTGATTTTATATACGCCTCAATGAACGCGTGGCCCTTCAGTCCTTGACTCCAGGTAGGGTCGGCGCGATGAGCTGAGAAGTGAAAGGTATTTATGATTTGTATGCTTCCACACAGATGCTGATTCCGTTGTATTTGCTAGTAACTGTCCATTTTGATAACATTTTGTGAAATAAAAGTGGAGATATTTGACAATGATTGTTATCGTATTGTTAAAATATGAGCTCTGAGACCATAACCATCGCGAGTCCTCATTCAAGTGAAACGGAACATGAAAATTGGTAACATCATTTAACAAGTATCTCGATATCTGGGTATCTTCATTCATATTTAGTGGAAACATTATTTTCCTAGAATTTTCTGTCTACTCGCTATCCAATTTCTACATCTTGAAAAAACTGTTGTATTTTTTATACCATTGTATGGGTGAATGGATAAGGTGGGTTGCATAAACTAGTTGCAGCTTTGCAGTCTTCAACCAAAGCAGATGTATAGTGATATAATTTTTTGTACTTTTTGTATGTTTTGTAAGTTTTGGAACTTTCAAAATAAGGCGATTTGTGGCACTTATTTCTGTTATTATTCAATTTTTTCATGCAACCAACATTACATTTCACTTTTTGCAAAGAAAATTAATATTTAGAATTTAAGAATTTCGCTTTTATTATAATTATGCACAAAAGATTTTTTTTGCATCATAATTATTATCCAGTTAGGCCCATTATTTCTCAAGAATCCACTTGATTTACAATATAGTCCATTCGTTATTAATATGCATCAAGAAGGCTGAGAAACTTTAAATGCGGCTTTAATTTTGTCACTAAAACTAGTTACTAAATGTTAACAACCTCAATGTCACCAGTGTGGCCACCTTTAAAATCTGACTTCCATGGCCGCCCCTTATGCAGATTAATAACTAACGGAGTATAACTTTCTTCGCAGCAACAGTGACGAAGTAGTTCAGGGATCAAGTGCATGCGAAGTACGTTTTAAGGACGTTTGCAGTAAAGAAATCTTGAACTTTGGGTAATTGCTGTTCACGGTAACAATTTGAAAGTTCCGAATTAGTTCAGAACCAGCCCAAACGGTTCTTAGACTCAACCAAATACTACCAGTGCTAGACCTGCGCAGTTCACGAATGCTTTATTTCGAGAGAACAGTAATCAGCAATTAAAAAGCATTCAACAGAGATCGGGGTAAAGTTTGGCCACATTTTCCACATAAATGAAGAAAATTTAAAAGATATTTGGGCAATACGGATTTTTTGATTAAATTTTTTAGAATTACAATACTAAAAGAGCACTTTACATTTGAAACATCTTTCAAATTTTGTAATTTACAAAGTAATTATGTTTGAGCACTGCACTTTTTAGAACATCAACTTTTAGAACTTAACTTCATCGTTCGCGGTAAACGATAACCCAGAACTTGTGCAAAACTGAACATGTGCTTTATATAAATTCTGAACTAGTTCAAAATCAGTTCTGAACTCTTACCGCGAACAAAACTAATATGTGACACAATCACTTTCCACACTTTTTATATAAAATACTATTACAAACAAAAAACAAAATCGTGAAAAGTATATAATATATGTGTTGTGAGTCGCTTTTCCCCTAAGAAACAAAAAATGAAGAGGAAAGCTAATAAAACCGGAAATCAATTTCTCGTAAATACTTACCTTATATGATACCTTTATGTATAACTTTTTTTCTTAGTTTTCAATACCTAAAAGGAAAATAGTTGTACAACACTGATGCTCATGCCTGAGAATTAGGAATTTAAACAAAAGACATTGAAATTGACATTCACCCAACCGGTTCAAATCAATCTGAATCCACCAAAGTGTAACCATCAACGCGTTCGTTTACCAAATCAGGCAAAACGCTTCAATTAATTCACCATTCTTTAGAAATCTCTCCATAACAAAAACTTTGTGCATTTTATTAAACTATTTGTGGTTTAACGCTTCTTTCTTTACTTGAACTATAAATACGAGAATTTCATTCGGTACATTCAGTCATTGTCCAACATCACACACTTAAAGCCACAATGAATCTTATTGTAAGTACTCAAAATCAAAATCAAAACACTAGCAAAATTTGTTTTTGTCTTTAGTTCACTGCATTCGTCATCAGTCTTTTCGTCTGCAGCCACGCCTCAAATATCACTGAAGAAGCTTCTGTAAATAAAACAAAACGTACAGTGGCTGGCCAAGTTCAGACTTACGGGGAAAATAGACCAGTGGTTTTGTTATCCGACACTCCTGGTGGTCCTCTTCCTATTTACGCTCCTGTTACAATTAAGCCAGTATTTGATCCAGAAGTTCCCAAACAAGTTGCTGCACAACAGGTGTTGTATGAATTCCAGCAAACTCCAACTAATGCTGTGTCTAATGTCCACGTGAATCAGTTCTACCAACCAGTGCAGCCAAAACCAGATAGTGCTCTTCCGCCAAACACCGGTCCTGCTCAATTTATCAGCGGTTCCGAATCAGTGGCAACTCCTGTGCAACATAGTTCTTTGATACGTCATGGACAGAATTTCGGGCAAGTGCAATTCCATCCTCTTCAAGTTGCACCGCACCATGTGCAAACTCAACAATATATTCCAGGGAAATATCTGTATGTCAATGGAAAAATCATTTATCAACCACATCAACAAAGTAATATAAATCAACAAAATAACTTAAACAATCAACCTAACATATTTCCACGACCTGCAAATTTCTTGTATCAACATCCACAAATTAATACGCAAAAATTCATTACTCCGACACCTATGTTTAGACAAATGAGACTGCGTCAGTTTCAGCCTCCACAGCCAAATCAGTTCCAACCAATTACTAAGCCAATGAAAGCACCTGAAGTTACTGAAGAACAAAATGAAGAAGAAACTGCTGAAGAAGCACCGCGTGAAAATGAAGAAACTGAAGAAGAAGAAGAAGAAGACAATGATGAAAAAGGTAGTTACGAGGAAAATGATGATGGTGATGATTACTTCAGCAAATATTCTTTTGATGATGACGAGCATAACGAAGATGATGATGAAGATAACGAAAGAGGTTCATCGAAGCATGTACCAAAGAAACATAAAAAGTCAAACAAACCAAATAAATATAATAAAAGTAGCAATTTCAAGTACAGCGAAAATTATAGCTCAAGCAGCAAATATGAAAAACCTATGAAAAAAGGTAAAAAGGGCTTGAAAAATCCTAAAATGCATTATAAAGCTGTAAAATACACAAGAGAAGGTGGAAGACCTCGGACTGAGAAAATTGAAGGAAATCAGTCGCAGAATGTTCCAGTGATTCATAAACAAAAGATCTTCAAAGAGAAGTGGTTTGTTACGAAGAGTACCGATGACTCACGTATCTAATCTTGTATCTCTAATCATATCTATATCATTTTTTGTTGTGCTATAATTTTTATACTTTCTATTGTTGTAATATTTTTGTTTTTTTATAAATATTTTATATATATACCGAACTTTTAATTTAACAGATGAGTTGATTTGGACGTGACCTTTGATATGATTTCACTTTCTGTGTGGAACTCCATCGACTGTAAAGTAAAAGTGACAGTACAGTCCTTTCTATTTAAAATTCTAAATGTAATTAATATTTTTCAAAGCTTTGTTAAGTTTTTCTGTACATGATTTGACATATTAATTTTGTATTCTTTGTGAAAGTAAGAATTATTAATTATCGTTGATGTACTTCCGTCAACTATTAAAAAATAAACTTTTACAATTAGAAGAGTATCTACACACTCCTTCAGGTACAAATTATTATGAAGATGTAATAAAACTGCAAAATAATTGACTTCTAAGATTGGCATATATCCGCTGATTAAGTACAAAGAATCCATATTTTTATTTGTATTCGGTTCTACAGTATTTTATAAAAGCTTTGAAATTTTAATTTTTATATAAGTTTCGAAATTTCTAGAAAAACTAATATCGAAATCTCTAAAGTAAAAGTATTGTAACCATTTATTCACAAGCTTGAAATGTAAATTCACAGCACTCTCCCAATCACTAATATCTATCTTCTAACACTTAGCTACTCTACTGACTGTCTTCTCAATGACTTCTTCAACTAACTCTTAACAGTTTTCTACTCTTCTCTAGACTTTTCTACTTCTGACTGACTTTAAGGCAAGTCGCATCTTTTTATATGTATAAGAACGAGGAATATCCACTAATTTCCATTAGTTCTTGACATACTCCTTCACAATATATACTATAGGTAACCTTTACAACCATAAAAGTAACCATTCACAAGACTAGAAACTTCTAGAATCGACAACTACTGAAAACACTAGGACTTAGGGCTCCTCGCTCGTAATAGTAATTGATCGTGTCTCAGTGTTTGACACTTCGAATAATAACCATGTTCTTCAAAGTTTAGCAGAAACTAACATCCAAATTGTAGTCAGATTTATGAAAAACACTCTTAACTTTATAAATTTTACAAAAGTTGATTGATCAGCTTGATCTTAATTGAAATTTTTCTGGAATACAGAGTTTGAAAATGAACTAGTTAAAAATACGCTTCAGTTGCTAAGATTTTTATTGAAGTATAAATTTATAAGAACTGGCGACTGTATAATTATGCAGTATATAAGCTAATATGAAATAATGAGATAAATACAGAGTGTTCATCTTTCTTCACTCTAAATACAGTGCACATTATGAACAATTAACTAAATTCGATCATTTTTGTCAGTTTTGAATTATAGCTGAGAATGTACAAAAAATTTTGACTGTAACTTAAACAGTGTTCAACAGGTCCACAGTATGAATCGGAGAAAAAAAAAGGTAGTAGTTAACAACTCTGCTTTAAACCTATTTTGCTTAAGATGTCAATGATTAATACCTTTACCTTATGAATCTATGTATATATTAATAACAAACAGAAACAGTTTTTGTGTGGCGATTAAATAAAAGTATGAAATTTCAGATAATAAATGCACAAGTTAATTTTGCACCCCGTCGGTAAACTGTTCGACTCATGGCGTTTTGAAGATCCCGCTGCGTCTTTTATTAAATTTTGTAGCGGATGTCAACGTGTTAACTACCCAAAAAGTAAAAAAAAAACGTATTGTATTCTGTTTGCTTCTATTTTTTGATAATTATAAAAAAAAATAAAAACGGTAGGTGTTTGCAAGTGTTAAATTATTGAATATTTGAAGTAAATAGCGTCGAAAAATTTTGAATACGATTTTATGAGCACGACGTAAAAGAGTCAAACTCCATTAAAAAAGTTTTGCTATTTTGATGTTTGTTATTTAGATTTTGAATTCTTTTATGCCGCATATTTAGTTTTTGCTTTTAAAATAACTAACTTGTAATTTATTCTAATTTTGAACAGGCAATTCATGGAGATATATAGGTACATACAAAATAGATGTGGAATTTGTAAACTGTATAAACAAATTCATTTAAAATTTTAATATGAATATTCCGATATTCTATTAATCCTCTAGAAAAAAAATATAAAATATCGCTAAAATCTTAAACTATGAGATTCACTAAAATGTTCACATTAGTATATCTTTGGTGAGCAGATGTTTTTCATTAAAGCAAACTGCTTCAATCTATGACAGCGTTTTAGTTTTGCTGATAGGTGGCGCCTAATTCTTAAGAAACAATAAAATTCAATAGTTTTATATTTTTAATTGAAAGCTCATATGCGAATTTAACACGAAAATCCTTGAACGGAACTTTAGAATATCCATTAATTTTATTAATTTACCAATTAATATTTTTTGGAGAATCTACAAAAATTAAATAGATAGAACTAAAACAAATGTATTTTACTATTGCTGTTCTTCTCAATTTTTGTTAGTATTTGAATTAGGTTTTTTCGATATATTTTTTTCTTATACAGGATCATTCACAAAAAGAGAGTGAAATCAATGGAGCTGAAATGTTGCATAGAGGAGTTTTTGTCAAACTAAAATAACGGCAAACTTGTGGTTATAAGTACCGAAAGTTGATACTTTGTTATTTCAAATAAATCATTCGGTAATAGTATATTACATAGGACAAGAAAGTGGAACTTTATACGACGAAGCGATTGTTTAAACAAACGAGGCCGATAGACCGAATATTGAAAGATAAACACAATTTAATTGAACACAATTTTTAATGATGGTTTCTACTATTAATATTAATAATAATAAGAATTCAAAAAAAGATTTATTAAAACTTGGCAAATTGCTCACTTGTTTAGGTGTTTTAATAGGAGATTGACTAGAATTGTTATTATTAGCATATGTATATCGCCGTCGATGTACGTACTGGGTTCATTCTCCTTCCTTATTCCTCTAGCGATTTTATTAGCCAGAGCTATTTTATTTGTTATATTCCTCCGCTATATTTGACGATTTCCATCCTTCATGTCGTTTTAAGGTTAGAATATCACAATATCAGTTCCTGCCTCTTCCACTAGTGATGCTGGAAATCGTAGAAAGCAATGACCAGTTTATTCAACTGCGTTTTCAAGTTTAAGAAATGTTGTTGGAGCAAGACATTTTTGAAAAAGAATAAATGCCGACCGCTTGTTAGGTGCATTTTTTGCTTGATAATGATAATTTACAAAAAAACGACGATGAAGTGTAGATGGTTTTCTGAGAACAACCTACTTTTTGTAAATTGTAAATATAGACCCAGTTTCTTCAGTATCTTTTATCCCCATTTCACAAAATTCGTCGCAACGACATGCTACAAAAACAACAAAAATTAACGACCTTAGAATACAAAGTAAATTTTTGATATAAATCTAAAAAAGTATTTACTTTCATTAAAAAGTATTGCTGGTCATGCGCTTCGAAAAGAAATTAAATGATTTATGTCCTAGTTAGAATTTTTGATTTTTTTGGTTTGCAACTAAAATTTTGTTGTCTTGTAAAGAAAATTAACTTTGCTAATTTACTGATGAACATATTATTTTTTAAATTAATTTTTCCTGTCAACATTGAGTACTTAGACCACTTTTTCTCTTCAATGTTTTTGCCTTATGAGTAAAACAAGCCAGCATTACGTTTACATTAATATAAGGAACCTTATTCTGGGTTTTCGATTCTAAAAAATTCTGGTCTTCTAGTAGTTGACTTCCCCACATGTTCCCCAGTAGCAAATTTCCAGTTGCCGTGGCTGCTTCCCAAAGAATTTAAGGCGGAGTACCGGATAATAATAATAAATAAATTTTTGTTTTTGTGCAGTACAATGGTTTCAACTTCTCTGCTTTGTTTCTTCTTCATTAGATGATAAGCTATGTTACTGCTGACATGTTAAACTTGCTTTGGTTAAAGATGTGAGATTTTGTGTACTAGTTATTACTATTACTACGACTAATTAATTAAAATCCTGAAATGTGAATAATTAATAATAATTCATGCACACAGTTGCAGATATCCCACCAGTGCCACTTTTACATGTCGACAATAACAATGAGGGCAAAATTTCATAGCTTACTGGTTTTGCATCAGTGTTAAAATTAATTTATTTTCTGTTAATATATTCTGTAGAAATAAAGATTTAAGTGACATGTAATATATTGCTGAAAAGCTATTTAAGTAATAAAAAATTCAATATGGCTTCCATAAGAAAAACAAAAGATAGAGTTACTAACTCGGAAACAAATTAGAATCGGCGGTCTTTGTTAGTATTGATAAACTTGTCTTGAAAAAGTGTCTTAACAATGTATACGTTATAACTGAAACAAAATGAAATTGGCAAATTTTAGTTTTTCAAAATATCTCAAAACTGAAAAGAACCAGAATGAATTTGAAATGAGATTTATTTTGAGTATTGAATTCTGCAAAACATTCTCTATTCAACTGTTGTTCTATGCGTATAATATTCTATATGAAAGAGAACCTAGATCCCAATGGTGAGCATCGAAATATGAACACACTGCATAGGGTACCCCACAAATCACGATCCAGCGGTAATGTTCTAGTGATAATGGCAATAGGGACATTAAAAATGTAAAAAAGTAGTACTTCTTCTTGTTGATAATAGAGGTTTCAGAGTGACCAATCCCGGAAGTTTTCGCTCAGGCGTGCAAATTTTCACAATAATTACCTGAACCTGCTTAGTTCCAATTACCAAGAATCAAGTATTTTTTTTATAAAAACCTACAACTTGTACTAATTTAAGTTCAACCAACTTAGAAAAATAATGAATCTAATAAGCATTTACTCTATTGAGTGATTAAACCACTTAAAACTGCTGACGGAGAATATGTGTGAGTTTTGAATTTCAGTGCTAATTAAATCATTGTAAGGACGGAAAATAAATCTAGTGAATTATAAAAAGAAAAAAAAAATAGTAAATGTCAAGATATTACTTAGCAAATGCGTTAAAGAATATAATTTTTTAATTTTTTTTCTTAATTCATAGATTTGTTTTTATTTAAATAAATGAAAAATGATGTTTCTTACTACTACAAAATAAGTATAAAAAACACAATCAATTTTTTTTAAACAATCTGCAATTTTAATTAACTCTATGATACTTGCGATACTTGGTAATGAATAGTTTCAATTATTGAACAGTTTCTTTGTTGTATGGGAAAGCTATTAAATAATAAACAACAATAATGTACGTTTGAAAGCTGGGCGATAATAACAGTTTGACCCTTTATTACCTATACCTACTGTTTGTATACTGTAAACCTGTATAGCAAAAATTAATGCAGATTAATTTAATCACAATTACTTAGTGAACAAAAGCTGCTTATGAATTTAATGCTATAACGATAATATTGATTGAACGTTGTGAGGTAAACTCATCGAAAAAAAATTGATTCAAAAAGAAATTGAGACTTGATGGATTGGACAACAACTCGTAAGCCACTTGACTTCTTGGTATTATGTTTTTATCCTGGATAAATAGCAAAAAAGAAAGAATTTCGTAGAAAATTTAGAAAGTCGTGCAATATACACGCAGCTACATTGCGGAGATGAGAGATATAAAAAGGAGCATTACGGAGAAATTGAAGTGGATACCTTAAGAGTTATATTTGTCCGCAAGAGCACACACAGTTTTGCACATCGCATTGTTTGCAAACGACTCGCTCGTAAAAAAGAAATGGGACACGATGTAACGAATTAATTTTCTGTAAAGATTGTTTATCGTAAAAAAACACAAAGCAGATTTAGGGTAATACCACCGGTAGTAAAATACAGCACGAACAGTTGACCTATATCTAAACAAAAACTGGCGAACCTTTAATCTTAATATATTTCAGATGATACAAAAAGTTCCTCATATCTTTACTTTTGATAAATATTAATTTTACAAATAACAGGTATTTTTCAATAACATTTCAATTCTTTTCCTTGATGTTTTTGATACTCAGAGCGTCTGTCAGGTTGAAGCAATTTTTGCGAATTAAGCGTCAGCTTTCACGGTATCTGAAAATAGAACATAAAAAGAATAGGAGTGTAGATTAAACATTAAAGAACATTATCGGCAAATGTTGCGTACTTACTTCCTTCATTTAATACTTAAGTTTTATAACAATGACCCTAATAGAATTTATCATCATAAGTGTGGAATTAATTAAAAATGAACCCGATAACATTTTCCTTTGAGTTCTTAGTAGGCGTCATCAAAGGGAAAAAAATATTTTTTTTTATTAGTGCGGGGCGCAAACTATAAAATTAGAAAACCTACAATGCTTTTTTTTTGAAATATTTCGGAAACTGACTTTCAGTGACATAAGATAACCACATCAGAGTTTTGTTAGTTTCAGTGATAGAAATTTGCACCTTCGAATTTGGAATCAATAGTGTTGATTGTATGAACCCATTGAATGATACAACTGTAGTCAGCATGCATGTATTTGCAATTTTGTCGCTCTATAAAAAAAGTGATCATTAATTTGACATATTTTAATTTGAAAGAAACGTCAACTTCAAATCTGATAGATTTTTGCTATATAACTTTATCCTTTATTTACTGAAGCAGCAATGAATAATTTTGCATGTGAATTTCCAGCCAACTTCGACTACAGTTATTTATAATGACCATGTATAAAGCGTTTATTTTAATAATTATCCATAATTTTGATTCATATTCTATTTTTAGAAATATTTGCTTGGATTTTTTGTTGAATAATAATGTCAATTGTTGGTGAAAATTTAATAGTTTTGTTGGAAATGTTTACTAAAACAACAACCATCTTTTAATAACCCTATTAGGCAAATAATATATGCTTCATTAGAAAGATAAAGGGTGGAAATTGCTTCCATAATTTTAATCTTCAATCATGCACACATATTTTAGTATTTTATTCCTATTGTTGATTGAAGACAGTGGCGTAACTAAAGTCTAGAAATTCAGAAATAATAATAAAATACAACAAAAGCATACAAATTTGAGCACTAAATTGGAACATAACAAAATAAAAATTAAAAAAAAATAGTCAACAATGCAAGTTTTAGCAGCTTATAAATTGACCAGTAAACTAAACAATCATCAAAAGCGGTATGATATTTACATCCGGGAATTTTTATTCTGGTTTATTTAATATTGTTTTTTTTTTATGAATGTAGAGAGTATAACAAAAATTGGTGTCAATAACAAAGACTGGATAATTTAAAGATGATTTTTGTAAAACATTATTGCTGACTTTAGACATATAAGTATTTGCTTATCCTAGGCATAATAAAATATTTGAAACATTGCAAACAAATATATAACGGCAAGTTTTTCCACAGAGAGACATGATGCAGATACTGACCCTGCAAATTCTTGTTCGACTCAGACAGCCTTTGGACGTATGGTAGCTGTCAGTATCGACAAGTTGAACATAGCAGTGGTGACAAAACAACAAGCACCTATCGTAGCGTGTAATTTAACACAATGCAACAGCTAAATGTTAAATGAAATGAATAAATAATAATGAGCCGTTACGCACTATCGACAAATCAAAAACACTTACAATTACAATGTCAAGATATTTGTTATAATTTATGAACAAGTTTACACTCTTCTGATTACTTAGCTATAATAGATGCGACAATTAATGTAAACTATACATTATAAAGTATAGAATATCAGAATGCGAAACATATAGTAGTGCAGTTTATATTAGATTTGACTGAATCAGAGAGAAAGGTGAAATATACAACAAAATTGAATCATCAAATATGGCCAGATGTTTGCGTAGTGAAAAAGCACATCAACAATATTGGTGTATTTAAAAAACAATCAGGATAAAGTGGGTACGCAAGTTGCATATATGGCGACTGCAATATTAATTATATGTAAAAAGATAATTAAATTTGACTGTTTTTCGAACAAATTGAATTGTGCGAAAAGCTTACTCCTTCATAGACGCATGGAAGAAGCAGTTAACTCAAAAATTGAATGAAGCAGAGCGATTTAACAATGCGACAATGTTTATTTTGTACAGGGTGTTCTATCAATATCGGCATAGAAGATCATGGCGTTATTTTTGAATTTTGAAAAAACGTAACTAGTGAACGCCAATCTGTGTTGTAGACACTAATTTTCAAATATATTTTCAAATTTATTCTAATTCCGGTTTGATAGAAAATTCAAGAATCTTTGTTTCTTTGAAGTAACATTTAATTTATCTCAAAATATTTAAATTTTATTCTGAATGAATTGTTTAATCATTATTTATTTTTTCAAAAAATTTTTTCATTTGCAAATTATCAGAAACAAAAAGATAATTTCTCTATTATTTATTATTTCTCTATACAATAAAATAAAATTTTTATTTAACAATTCGCAATATTTCTTTAAGAATATTCGAAAAAATCTCAAAAAACAAAGTGTTTTCTTATGCCAGTTTCTACAAATTTATCTTATTTTAGGTTCTTTGTTTTTTGATGTAGTGGTTTTAGGGTAACCAATCCCAGAAGCTCTCTCTCAAACAAAGTGTTCACAGTAAAAGCGTTACTAAGTAATGAGAAATAATTCAAGTTCACAATAATATCGTCCGTCTTACTTATTTTTGTTTCCCTAGTTACCCTTTTGTTAACGTAGTCTTCCACAGCGAGGTAGCAAAAGTTAATTGCGGCTAAACTATTAGTCACACCACAATCATATTAACGTGATACGTATACATTTATTAGGAGATCATCCTGTAAAAATTTCAAGTTGATCAGAGCGTGATTTGTGCGATCTCTTTTGACCTTAGTTGCCACTAGAAAATTCAAAGAAAATGAGAAGAAAATATATTTTTATCCATATAATATAAAATCGGCTCGGTTTGATGTTAAGTGTCCCAACTCTCCAATATAGAAACTCTAGTTACTTTTGTTGGCAATATGTCTGCCGTGGGGCCAGTAATCATAGAAGCAATAGATATTTTATCAAGAAAAAAAACTAGATAAAATTGTAATTTTAGAAAATGTAAAAATTGCTTGTTGATTGCTTATTGAAATATGAAACATTTCATTGAAAGTAAAATAAATAAAATCACTGTTTTTAGTTGCGTACCAAATTTCAATGCATTATTATAACATAATAAAGAGCCATTATTTCAAGTTGTAAAGGAAAATCATTCAAACAATTAAAGACCAATTAAAACAAAATAATTAAATAGGTAATTTTAAGCACAATCCAGTAATGCAAAAATTAATAAAATGTTAAGTTTAAAAATTGAAGTTGCATATGTATTTAGTGCGTCGCGTTGCTCAAAATTTATCTTATCTTATTTATCTCTTTTTTTTTGAACTTTAATATATGACATATAAAATAAGGTTTTTTTAGATATTTCTTGTATTTTAAATTAAATTCAGTTACGAATCAGTGAAACACGAGAGGAAAATGTTCTAAACTCAAGAGAAAATTTGTGATATACTCGTACCTTAGTAAGTTTGTTATGAAAATAAAAAATCCATCATTATCAAACTAGAATTCTGAAGTTTTAGAACTTGCTTTGTATTCTGTGTTTATTAAAGTTTGGATGCGCTCTCAGCTCTTGCTGGAATTTGAGTAGGGTAAAGTAAATGTAAACTCATTTATATTTTTAACTTTATAAACGATTATTGTAGTTTGATCTTCAGAAAAAAGTACATTGAATATTAATGCCTTTTTCTTTGTTTTTCTGTTTATTGATTACTTACCAATATGTTATCAACGGGAAATCCAATATAAAATTTTTTAATTGTGCAATTTTTGGTTGAAATTATTTTAACGACTTATTGACATACCCTGAATATTTCTGTGACACTACTGTTTATTTTCACTCCAATTTAAAATTCAAAAAATCATCGGCAGTTTATCAAAACCTGTATAAAATTCAATATTGTTCTTCTTATGGGAATAGAATAAATCAAATTTTCGTTTTCGCATTACTATCCATGTCTAGACACGCAAATTTATTAAAACTAAGGACCTGAACTGTATATTTAATGTCTCTCTGGAAAAAAGGACAAATCATCGAATATGTGAAAATGAACGCATCTGTGCCATAGCACGGTCCTAGTGCGATTTTCGACTTTATATATGATATGGTATATTAGATAAGTGTCAGCGCGGATCAAGCACGAAGCAGAAAACTGTGCGTGACGAGGAAATAAATCAAGGAAAAAGTGTGATATGGCCACTTCCTTTGCGCGTCGTAGAAAGCTACATTTCTGTATTCGTGCTACAAGCGATGCGTAATGTTTCGGAAGGCACTGTCTAATAAAATGTGTGAAAAATATTAGTTGCCTTGATTTTAATCGCTACAAACTATTGTTACTTGTTGATTCTAAGTTCATCTAATTATAGGTAATTAACAGAAATTATATTCATTCGAGTCTTAAGTTGGATTTTAGAGAGATTTTAAGATTTACAACTGTCCTAGTATGCAATAAAATTTAATTTTATTATAAATTTCAGCTTATAGCAACACACAAATTTTAGAAATTTTTTAACAAGTTTAAAGTTTCCTATACGCAATATTTAAAGTATGTGAGTGTATGAAAAGCAAACTGCAATGTTTACTAGAGGTTTTCAAATAATTTTTTATTATAGGATTAATAAGGCTAATCAAATTTTTATGCATAATAATAACTTTTACCATAATAGGCATTATACACAATTCTTTTACAAACAAATAATCGTTTTGATTTTTAGATGTCATTTTGTTTCGCAAAAAATTAAAATGTAATAGTGATTGCATAAAAAATTCGGTTAGACTTATTACTTGAACTGAAGTGTTTAGAATATCAAATGCATTATACTGCAGTTGTTATTTTCAACAAAAATAGACTATCAGGTTAATAATTTGAAACATAATTTTAATTTAGAGTCAGACACAATGAGAACACTTTCGTAACTCATGTTTGCTTTTTTGTTTCTTTCATTTCGACAATGAAGTCGTTTCTACAAACCCGATTCTCTTTTTGCTTGCTTTTTGTGTACCCTTAGAATAATTATGGCCAAACTCTACTGGTTACGTATCACCAAAAAAGCTTTGATGAATCCTTGCTTCGAATTCATAAATTGCGTTTTACATTCAACAATAACGTTGATTGAGTACCAAAATTTACTTACCAATTATTTTTCTTCTTTATTGTCTTACAGCTTCAATGTGCTAATTAAAAAACAAGTAATTACATAAAAAATCTCAAAGAAAAAGAAAAATGTTTATTGGATTTTTTTTTAAAGCACATTCTATATTATTTCTTTCTTTGGTTTGTAATTTGATTTGACTTATTTGTGACTTTGTTCTGCAATATATCCTCATTTTGTTCTCACAAGAAGTTAATGTTGTGAGAAGTTCTTTCTGTAATTAACTGACAAATTGGACCGATAATTGTCGAGAACTAGTCCATGTAATCTAATGAGCACTTTAAAAGTGATGGTTATACGATGCGCTACGTGCGTTGGAGAGAACAGTTCCGTTTCCGTTCCGGGGTTCTGCCGCAACCGCAACACGCTGCCACAATTGCTAACTTTACCGGTTTTACCTGTCAGCGCCCCGCCCCTTAAAATATTACCCTAACTTTACCACTTTAAACCCGCCGCAAGCCGTAATCACATCAAACTGCATTCAACTGAATGTATTCTTCCGGACAGGAAAATAGAAACGGACAGAATGTCCTACAAATTTATATAAATTATTCTCAAGAAGAAATTCTCACACTAACAAAGTAACTTGGAAGTACAAATGCTATTTATGAGTCTCTACAATTATTTCACAACTATTTTACTTTAACATTTTTGTTCAAATTAATTAATTTCGAGTAAGTTTTTCCATTTCCAATAGACATTTGAAACGTTACTAAAAAGAAAAAATATTATAGTATTTTTCACTGGATTTTACAGATCGCTGAGTTCAATAATATTTTGTCTTACCTGCTTTCCTGTCTATCGTCTATTGAACATTATCTAAACAAGACTGAAATATTTAGTAGTTTCCAATTTCTAGAACAGATGAAAAGGAACTGAACAGCTTGAAAATACGAGTACGCTCGAATGCTTAGTGACAATTTAGAAAAACTGTTCAGTCTCATTTTCATAAATGTTTTATTCTCTTGTATTGGGTCCCACGATGATTCTGAAAATAAATTAAGGTAAAAGTACTAGCGATTGACCGTGTTCCAATGTTTAACATTTTGAATAATAATTATCTTTTTCAAAACATCACAGTAACTGGTGAGTGCATAATTATATAGTGCATATATTGAACAATTAACAGGATTTGATTATCTTTATCGGTTTTAAATATCAGTCGAGAAGGTACAAAAAAATTTTGGGAGGTAAAATATTGAGACATTTTACACTCCGATAAAAATTTGCAGAACCGATTCAGTATTGAAGAATATTTAGTTGAAATATTAGCTGAAGCAATGTCCACAGCATAAATTATTATTAATTATTCATCGACTTTCTGATAGTAACAATCGGTCATAAATACTATAAAATAATAAATAGGTTGCGTTTGAATTCAATTTAGGTCAAATCACACGTTTTTTGAATAAATATTGTGTTAATGGGTTTTTTGTTTGTCCAGTATATTTTTGATTACAATCTTTAAAATCAATTCCATAAATAAATAAATGAGAGGATGTAAAATTGTTTCAAAATACAAAGATTGAAATTTTAAAACCTAGTGTGTTTATAATTTTTTAAAAGTTTGAATTTTATATAACATTATTCTCTAGAAAGAATGCTACAATGTATAATAAATTATCCGCCAGTTTCCTTTTCAGCAGTTCTGTTCTACGCTCTTCTTTTGCCATACTGAACATCAACGTTATAAACTGGTTTAAATTCTACGTTTCTTTTTCAAGAAGTGCTGTACAGAATATTATGAATGAATATTTCTCTTGGGTTTTTTTAATTAATAGTGTAGCAGATAAAAAAACTGCACTTTTATCTTTGGATATTTGAAAAAAATTTAAACTGATTTTGAATCAAAATAGGTTATATAATTTTTTGTAAGAATTGTCTTCTATTGTACTCGAGTTGTTCAGTAAATATATTTCTGGAACCCAGGTGTGCATTTCTGCATGCTCTGTAAGAAATCGCATCAGAAAAATACAGAATATTTTTCAAATAAGTATACATATAAATAAGATTGCCAAGTTTAGTATTGCAAAGAACCTTGCTGCTGAATGATCATTTCCTGGAGTGTGCATAATATGCAAATATTTCGTTTCATAATAAATATTTTAAATGACTTCATACTCACTCTATACATTTTAGTATAATTCATATAAATAACTTTAATATAGTTAGTTACAGAAACAAATATTCAAAAATCCTATCAAAAGAAATCAATGTTTTTATCATAGGCAAGGATAGAAGAATTACAATTTTAAAGGTTTTCGAGAAATACACCGTTCGACATCTGAAATATGTTTAAGATGCTGTCAAGCAAAATACATCTTGTAAAAAGTCAAAATTGATAATACTAGAGGTACTCCAATAAGTTACTCAATACTTGAATTATTGATTTCTCAACACTCAAATTAGAACATTTGAAGAGGTATTTAGTTTAGGTCAGACAGACGGAAACTCCACTTTTAAATGACGGTGCAGATTTGTTAGGGTTGCAACACTATGGATAATGAGAGAATTCAACAGTTGCTTAAAAATGAGCAAATTTTTTAACTTGGCTTTGAAAATAATGACGAAATTAGTTTTTTACAAGACATCTACCGAAAGTTGTCAATATCATAAGACTAGTATGAAATGGAAATCAGATGTCATCGCACACAAGTAAATTCCCAATGATTTCTAAAATTCAAAAAGATCAGCAAACACTAGTGAGTACTTTCTTTAATCCTCCGTTATTAATAAACATACTTGAATGTGTTTTTCTAATTTTTATGTCCAGTTTCTTGTATATGACTTTATGATAGAACTGTCGTTGATATTTTGACGATTTGTGAAAAATTGAATCTTTCGTTAGAAATTTTTGCTGTAGACATAAAATAACTTGAGGTCATGTAAAAAAATATTAAACGTAATTCGCTGGAAAGATCGCCAGACTCTCACTCGCACGATATCTTTTACTTTACACGCTTGTTATGTAAATATCTATTAACGGAAAACATAATTGAATTAACTATCTATAAAAAACTAATTTTTGCTATTCAAGAAGAGAAGGTTGTAAAAGTTACCTAGTATTGTTGCATTAGAGTTACCAAGTGAAGGAGTATGTTAAGAACTAATGGAAATTAGTAGATAAGTTTTATTGGGTAGAAAATTCTGGTATCCAGAGATGAACAGTGAGAAAGATAAAACACCTTTGGATGATCTGTTTCTTGAATATTCCTTGTTCTTATACATATAAAAAGATGCGAATTGCCTTAAAGTCAGTCAGAAGTAGAAAAGTCTAGAGAAGAGTAGAAAAATGTTAAGAGTTAGTTGAAGAAGTCAAAGAGAAGAGAGTCAGTAGAGTAGCTAAGTGTTAGAAGATAGATATTAGTGATTGGGAGAGTGCTGAGAATTTGCATTTCAAGCTTGTGAATAAATGGTTGTTTTATAAAGCAAGCTCTTTAACCCGTATGAACGTTAAAATAGTTTTACTTTAGAGATTTCAATGTTAGTTTTTCTACAAAATTTGGAACTTATATAAAAATTAAAATTTCAAAGCTTTTGTAAAATACTGTAGAACAGAATACAATTAAAAATATGGATTCTTTATGCCAATCTTAGAAGTCAATTATGAGAAAATCTTCAGTATCAATTTTGTCACTGTATTGTGATGATTCGATTTGCTATTAATTCCAGTATCCTTTAATTTACTGAACTTTTAGTTTTTTTATTTATTGATTCTATCACATTAATCTTTAAACTATTTTTTGAAATTTGGACTAAATTAAGTTTATTATTTTTTTATATTGGTTTTAATGAAAGCTATTAAAAAAATGTTTTACTGATTGGATAAATAGGATCGAAAAATATGGAGTTGAAAAACATACGTAGCAGTATGTGGATTAATTATAAAATTCAGAAAAAAACATTAATATAAATATAATATACTTTTTAGAATGCCCACAATTAGCCCTCATAATAATTATGATAAACAAAACGTATAAACAAACACTGTTGAAAACCTTTTAATAAGCCTTTGTTAACATTTAATCAAGTTGGAATGTTTCTTTGTTGTTTGCAAAGTTACATTTGTTTTGTAGTCCCGATAGATATGTTGCAATAAATTAAATAATAAAAATTGAAAAAAGTTTGCTTTATGTAGCAGTCTGATTTTATTTTTTTTAAATAAATGCTTCAAACTAACTATAGTTATTCTAAATTCTTAAATTTATCAGTTAACTTGCATTGTATTCGTTACAACTGCGTTTGTTTCAAGAGTGGTCAAGCACTTAATAAATTGCTATATCCACCATTGAGGGAACAATTTCACGAGTATTGATACATTTTCGATTATATCTAGTAAACACTAATAGATTCAATTTTTGTTTTTTTGATATTGTTTTCCATTTTTTTGTGCCAAAAAAAATTAAACTGAAATTTTGAGTTGATATACAAGATGCTGCTTTTCATCTTTTTCTCTCATATTTGCGTCAGTGGTTATAATTCCCTATAATTCCCTAGATGATTTAAGCCCCTTTTCAATTTCTAATTTAAATTCAAACACTTAATTTATAGTTCCGGTTTTTCTCGGCAACTTTTCCGGCGAATTTTATAACGATAGATTAAAAGTGTAATCTCTATTACAAGCACATATCCTGCCCCGACTTAGACACGTATGTATGTATGTATTATGAAGGGTAATCCGGTGACCGGAGGTAGCTCGCTTAGAATGGAAGTGGAGCAGGAAGATCGTTTGTTTGGTAGGATTAAGGTCGGATATTCAAACTGGACGCAATATTCATAAACGGGGACCAACTTGTACGGGTTATCATCCTGATATCATGCTGCTTTATTAGTACGATTAACCGTTTCTGTCCATAATGTCTTTAAAAATGTTACTGGATACTATCCTTTGTTGAAATTCTTGTTAATTTTTGGCACATGTTTGATCTTTGATATAAGAGATTATTTACAATATGCACTCAATCCATAAATTTTAATTTATGTTAGTAGTCGTTAAAACATGATTGATGAACTCTGGTCTAGTGAGATTTTATAATCATCAGATCGACAGGGAATTCGAATGCAGAGTTGACAACTCAATATACGTTAATGCTTTGGACCAAGCCACTGAATAAAATTCAACAATTACTTTTGATAAATAATACCTAAAATAATAAATTTTATTTTTTTATTCATCATTTTTTTTAACAAAAGTTTTTGACTTTATTTAATGAAAGTTTTTTGTTTTGGGTTTTTATAGTTTCAATGCGATTAATTTATTTTACAAAATATATGTTAAGAGAGATTATAGTTTGTATTTTACTTTAGGTTCAGCCCGTTCCTCTGATACATATCTGAGTCCATACTCTTTTTTGTCTTTTATCAAAAAAATATTGTTTGCGTTCTCACTCATGTTTGTTAAGAAATTTAATGTGGGACAATCGTTCTTTTAGTAATCATATTTAGGAACCAGATTTAAATATTATTTAATATGAGAGCTGCTGCAAAAGTTTCTGGAAAAACGTATAAACCACAAATTAATGGGTACAAATCGATTAATTGCTTCTTAGAGTATTCTCTTTTAATGTTGATACACTTTTGTTGACCTATTTAATCACCACTTTTGATGACAGTTTAATCATTTTTTCCATTCAGAAGACATGATTTCAGAAAAGCTCTGACTGCTGCTTTAAGCGTCAAACCTTCTGTCTGCTCATTTTTTATTTTATGTGAGTAAGATTTATATAAATGGATGTTCTGTGCTTTCAAATGGTTTAAAGTTTTTTACAGGGTATCCAAAAAAAAAAAAAAAAATAGAGCTAAGTGCTTATGTAAAATCTTGGATATATTTGCCTATAGTTGTCTTAATTTTAATTGCCAATCAGCTTAGGCACAGCAGCAATATTTGCTGAATTAACTGCTGTTTTTGGAAGTTTGTTAAATTTCTGTTATTGAAGTTCTTTTCTCTACATTTGAATTTGGTGAATCAATCACATAGTGTACTTTTGAGTGATACTTAGAAACCAAATGCAGAATGACGCCGGTACATGTAATTTCCATTTGAATCAAAATTTGTATATTTGTATATTTGTAGACTAGATGTTTACGTATTCAATGCACTATGAACATAATTACGAAAATGAAATTGCCAGAAGTTCCTTAAATTTTTGAAGAAGTTATGCAAACAACTAAAAACAGTACCCAGGAAAACCAAAGAAGTGTATGCTTTAATTTTTAATTTTTTTCAGAACATTCTAATTCTAGTAATAACTCAAAGAAAAACTAAATAAAATTTTTTGTAGACAAGCTTGAAAAAAAAATGACTAATATTAATTTAGTTACCATCGTTCATTTCCTTATTGAAAAATATAAAGTAAAACATACATCAAGTGATTTACGATGGGAGAAGTATTTGTTGACGTCTGGTCAAAAGTTGAGATTTAGTAAAGTATCTGAAACTTCTACATGAGATTTATTCATAAGTTTCAGATGAATGTTTTCTGTTGAGATGAAAAGATTTACCAAAACCATGTGTTTCTGGATTCATACAATGTCTTCGCTAAATTCCAGAGACGTAAAATTAAACGTAACATTTTTTTCTTTTGAAACATTTTAACTGTAAATTGAGTATTGAATAGAAATGTCAATATTGTTCCACTGAATTAAAAATGTAGATTAGATTTTACGACGAATGTTTCTTGCGAATATAAGCTTTCTCATGCATCTGGTGAAATTAATTTATCAGAATAAACTAAGATTATGTTGGTTTGAGTTTTCAGAGGTAGTCTAATGATATCGACATTATTCGGTAGAGATTGTGTAAAAAAATTATTATAATTATTTTTCTTTATAGCGGTCTATTGCATCTTAAAACAACTTTTGAAAAATCTAATTTTGCTAAGTCTTTAGACTTTGATGGTTATGACAATGATTCTCCTCTCATGTTCACATATCTGTAGAATCTTTGTGTTATAACAACACCATTTTATTATAAGCACATCATTTGCTTTTTATATCTTACATCTATGTATTCAACAGTAGGTACGGTTCATGTGAGTATAGAATGTTCATCGTGATATTATGTAATAGTCAGAGATTTTAATTTTACTTAAACTTGTAAAAATTATACAAATAGAATAAATGAATTATTACATAATTCTGATAAATTTTAGAAGAAGCTTATTAGAAAGACATTTTGTAGTTTTTTTTGGATATTCATCAAGATATTAATCTTTGAATTACAAAAAAAATGTCAGATGATAAAGCAAGATGAAGAAATATGAAGAAGATCTTTAAGACTTTCTAAAAAATTTAGTTATAAAAAAACTGTACCAAAACCTCAGGTAAAAGGTATTAAAGAATTCTAAATGTTGAATTGATTTTACTACAGACAGGTAGTAAAAAATCTATATTCAACTGCAATTATTGTAAATAAGCATTATTAGGTATGTTCAATATATGTATAAATTTCTCTTGTTGAAACTGCTTTGTCAAAATCTGGAAAAATGTTTAAAACAAAATGTAACTGTAATTCCGTATGGCTAAATGGTGGATGCGCCGGGTTAGCTAAATGTATAAATCGACAAATTAATTACTTTCTTCCAAAAAAATTGTAAAATTTTACTAATAGATTTAGAATAAAATCTAAATTAATAACAAAATCTAGATTTTTTTTTGAGTTAGATTTTGTCAATAATTTGGTATTTTGTTTTTTTCTCATCTTATCAGTAACAGTCGGTGGAATTCTAGCTTTAAGTAAAATGGAATTTCTAAACTTCTGAATTACACAAACCCTGTAAATAGTTTGATATTATTAACATTTTTAAGGAATTTAAGTTTCATGTTGTTAAATTACTGTTTTGAGGATGTATCACGTTGCTCAGGTCCGTGCGTAAATGCCACTACGTTAAATTTCATAAGGAATGTGGTTGAATTGCGCCCTACGTGAGATTGCTTCCGAATTCTCTATACAAGTATTGGGATTTCAGTTTAGAGGAATATTAGGTTGACGACAGGCATTTCCGCTCTTTACCTACCTGTTCGTCCCAAAGTCATCCGGCATTGGTTGACATAATAATTAGATTAGGAAATTCAACATTCAAGCAAAAAAAAATTAAATTTTGTTAAATGAAAAATTTTAAGTAGATAATGTTTTGATGAGAAAAGTTTTTTTTGTTGATGATTTATCAAAAACTTCTACGTCCAAATAAATATTTTATAATTAAAATAATACAGTTATAAATTTGAGTATTTGTCTGTAAACGCAAAAAGTATTTCAATTTTGTTATAGGAAACAGTTTGTAATGATCCAAATACAATAGAAATTTTAGAAAGTCATTTTTATATTCATTCCATTTTCAACAATCAACAACAATGTTTGGCAAAATTGACTGCATTATTAAATAAAAATAATTTTTCATCATTAAGTTGAAAATCATAACATTCATCGACATGAAAATAAACAGCAAATAGAATGCTTATATTTATTTCTATACAGTGGAGAATCTCTATTCTTGGTCTGATTATTTTTTCTCTAGAAATTCCCTCATTCATTCCGTAGTAAAACATTTTTTGTAGTCTTATCTTAATTCAGAGCATCATTGCGTACATAAAGTACGGGATAAATTCAGTAAGTACATAAAGTTGGTCCATCTACATCGGCATTACAAACTCGTTATGATTTTATGATCGAGAATTTTAACCGAAACTTTGTTTTACGACAAACTGAATTTATTCCATATTTCTAAAACGCACTTTGTAGAGTTCATAAATGATAAAATGACTTATGAAAACTTGATTCTGGCCTTATTTTTAATTCAGATGTACATTTTATATTATGAAGTTATCTTTTGTTCGAAAATATTAGAAAAAAAAGACCAATTATGTTTTGAATATTCTAGTCTTCAGTCTCAGTCTCACTGAACTTCAATGTTCTTAGTTCATTAGTAGTACACAATGAGATAAAATGATAAAAAAAAAACAAATTTGTTAACAGAAAATGGAAATGTTCTTTATTCAGTTTTGAATTAATTGAATCTTGTTTTCATCATTCTAGCGAATTCAAATGAAATACCTAGAATTAAAATTCCAGAAGTTTGTTAAATTAATAAAGTTCATAATAATTCCAAAGGAATAAAATTGAAGTTCTTTGTTTTACTAATAAAATATATTGCGTTTTTTCGTGCGTGTTATTTTGTTGCCAATGCATTTGGCAAAATAACTTTATTAATATAAGCACACAATTGGTTCTTTTTTTTTTTTAATTTGTCAATAAAATTTTACACATTGTTAACTATTTTTTGAGTGTCATTTGGGAGAATTATAATTTAGAGAAAAATTACATAAGTACACTCAAATATATTACTGATTATAAAACATGTTGAAATAAGCAGTTAAATCCTGAGTAAACAATATTGGTAATCTACATAAGTTAATTAAACGCAAATAACACGCAGTTTCCTTGTTAAGGTGGGATTTCATCGCTTGCACAAATAAAGATAACATATCCAGCAGGTAAACAAAAAGGATACGTGGATAAATTGTTAATTTTGTTCACGTACTTACACCAAACAATAAAAAATATTGACTGAAATATTGTATTAGTAAATTGGGTTTACACAAATGGTGAACTATTTCTGTATTCATAGAGAAAAATTCAATGCCATTATATTGAATTAACAAACTATACATTAGATTAATAATAAGCTGCATCTTTTCTAAATTTTAGGAAATAGTTAACATTTTTTTCAGTTTTTTGACTGATTTGCTTCATCCAGAAGCAAACTATTTAATTATTTCAGAATTAAATAATTCATGATCATTAACATAAATAAACTGTCAATCTATTACAAGTCTAGGACATTTTACTTTTTAGAGCTTATAGCCGTGAAATCTCAATATTTTTTATGTTAACAGTAAAATTCATTAGGAAATGGTCCTTCTCTCTCAAAATTGTAATTTGTTTAAACATGTTTCGACTCACATAAGTAGTCATCTTCAGGCTTAAAAAAACAATATAAGTGTTCGCTGATTATTTCTTTTTACTGCTCCAACTTCTTGGTCATAAGAGTGACACAATTTATTTTTAAAATTATATATTTTTATACTAAATTTATTATTCATATCCATAAACAGTTTTATTTTGAAATATACTATTTTTTGATTAAAGAAAAAATAGAAATAGAAAGAAAATCCAAAATAAGACGCTGTATTGGAAGGTATAATTAAAATCATGAATAAAGTCGAATAAATATGTTGACAAGGAACATAAAACAGCTTTTTTACACTTACTAATAATAGGGTCATTTTCAATTTGTTGCTTGGAAAACTAGTTAATTAATCAGTCTTCTATGATTGCTATGATTGGCAAAAAATATTTTATCAGACACGATTGATTTCTCTCAAATTTGCTTAAATTGAATTTTTTAGAGGATCTACACATTACATATAGAGTGTTTGGTAAAGTGCAGAAAATATTATAGGTTTTGGAGAAGCTCAAAATAAACAACTACATTAAAATATACCTGTACATATTCTCCAATAATGATTTATTATTGCTATTAGGATAATTGATTAGTAAAGCCCATTCAGAATTAAAATCAATTGTCAAAGTGTTTTAAGGTTGGTGAAACATGTGAGTTACAATATATCTATCAATGTTGGTGTGATTACATTTCAAATTTGACAGTTGATTGTCAGTTGTGACAACGATGACAATTCTTCTTCTTTATTCCTGGCTTTATCGAAAATGACACTTCACCAGTTTTGCAAATAATCGTTGTATTTTTATATATCTAAATATTTTAATTAATTTTTTATCTTAAAATATGCTTGACAGGACCTTACTTAGTTGGGTTACTAGGTTTGGGAATATTTTATATACAGCTGTTCCGTAAATCTACATTTTAGGGTGGTGCAGGTCGGTTTTTCAAGGAAATTTGACATTGACAATTGATTTTAATTGCGAATGGACTTTAGGTATTAAAATATATTTAAATTTTCCCTAAATTAGAATACAAAAGTGTATTTTAAAAATAATATTTTGAAAATCCATAATCAAATTCAGTGAAATTTCACTGAATTTTAACGTCAGTGTGCACTACAAGATAATTTGTAACTTCTGTATATCCTAAAGTATATCCAGTACCACAATTATCAACAAAAAATGCAGCAATACCACTTAGTGTTCCAGAAGTAACAAGAGGTCCTCCTAGATATAACTGACAAATTCCAACATTATTTGTTTCAAGAGCACATATAATAATTGAATCCAACTTTTTGGAACTTTGACAATTCTTACTATCAACAACCTTATCTTGTAAAAACTGTAATATAAGAAACCACTCATTATCGTTTCTAAATGTACCCCAACAGTAGCTAAATTTCCAATAAAATCAACATCAAAAATATCAAAAGGTAAATAAGTTGGATGAATTGCACGAGTTAGCTTAACTGGTCTTGGAAACTTCACAACTGCAATGTTATTGCAGTTGTGACCCTTACATAAGAAGCTCTAAAGAAATAGGTTGTAACACTATTTGGTGAAAACTTTCAAAAGAAACTTACCCATAAGTGCAAAAACCTGATATGAGTAGATAATTTTGTGAAATTATTGATCCGCCATATGTCAAAAAGAAGTATTGCTTGGTATGGGAAAGAATAAGGAGTAGCTTCATGTCCTCCAAAATTCTTGGTTTGAGATGAAAACGGTCAGATTTAGCTAAAGCCACAGTAAAATTGTATAAATTTGATTCATAAACTGAAAACGAATAATGTAAAAGTGTTTTAACTAAAGTACTTACTTTAGAATTTTCAAGAATGGCAGAAACTACCAGCACTAGCACAAGGATACCACTCGTCGTTTTCATCTTTACTTAGAACTGTAGGTTATTCCTGAAGTTTTTTTATTTATGTCCACTTGTTTTTTACTTTTTTTTTTTTCATTTTATAATCATAAGTATATCAAATAATTGAAGCAGAAGTAAACAGAGTTATATTGAGAAATTTCAAACGTTACATGTTTTGTTTCATAAGAAATAGTCGTTAATAGTATACAGGGAGTTCTACTATTCTAGAACCCTAGTCAATTTTTGTATATCAAATAGCGACCTATACGCTAGGGAAACATCAAGATTCCGCAACACGCGCACCACCAACACTGCTGAAAGGGATTCCACCTTTTTTTCATCATTTCCCCCTTGTTTTTTGATCTTTTTTTTTATTCAAAAAATTTATAACAAAGTTGTCTGACAATGACAAATTTATTTATAAATTGACATTTCATACACGGAGTTGGGTAAATAATTGCGCAAAGATTTATGGTAGATAATATACAATAAAAAAAAAAAACATTTTTCCAATCAAAGTGTTTCTGTCTAATTCAGATTTGTTAGATTTGTAATTTTAATTTTAAACTCTGGAACCCATGGTATGAATGGTTGGAATAAAAAATAAATAAAAAGATAGAAGGCTGGTTAGGTAAAAAAACCCTAGTCAAATGTTCTAGGTATTTTATATTGAATTGGCTGCACTTGTAACAGAAGGTGATAGTGACAGACGTGACAGTTCGAACACTGTTTTGAAAATTACAAGTTTCATTAAAGACATTAAGGCATGGTTCAGGTCTCAGTTGGGAATTTAAGTGCAAAAATTTGAAGGTGAGGTGAAAATAATATGATTTATTTACAACATACAAAGAATTAGATATTTTTCAACAAGATGTATTAAAAATCCCAAGAGAACCATAACCTAAACGTTTAAAAATGTCATTTTGATAGTCCTTCAATTGACATTAAGTCATTATTGAAAACAGTCTCTTCCAAAAAGTTCCCCTAAAGTATATCCTCTGGCAAAATTTGATGTGTACAGTCCCAAAATTTAAGCACTAAGTGACCTCGACCTGGCACCAGTATCTGCAACAGATATTAGTTTTTTCTTTGTCTTTATCAATTAAACAGTTCAACTGTTTTCAAGCACAAGTTATATAATATTATTTTGAAATCAATTACTTGAAAGTTCTTGAAAAAGTGAGTTTCTTCTTCTGACTGACTTCAGTAAAACAAACAAAAGTTTAATAGCGTAATAACAGAAACACTAACAACTTATTTTCATGAAAGCTCTATTTGTCATTACCTGACTCAGATGAGTGATGCAGTGCAGATGTTGTAGTAATTAGCGTATCTTTGTATTTTTCTTTGATCGAGCAAATGACATAGATCAAAAGCATCCAAGATAAAAGGAAAAAGGAACTAATTTCTATAGAAAAGTGAAGTAGTGGTTATTATGGAACAGTATTTAGTTCTGCTATTAAACATGAAGAGCTTTTAAAATTTATGAAGTTGTATGATAACCAACTGGTATAAAACGCAAATTTTACATTCAGGTAGTTGTGTCAAGTTTTTAAACAATTTATAAATTTTGTACAGATTTAGTTTGAATTCAGACTAACCTGTTATGGTTTTATTAAACAGCTCGTGTAAGAGTTATTTTACCGAAAAGTTCTTTATTTACATTGAAAAGCCGTAAAAATGGCAATTTGTATTTATCTGATGGTTAGTGAAGCATCTGTTCATGATTTAGTGGTATAAATGTAAATATTTCACGGATACAATGCAGAACAGCAAAGTAAGAAATGTAGGAAACGTTTTTGAATTAGCATACGGAGTGGTGAAGGTGATTTACATGCAGGAGGAGGCACAACGGCACCGTTTGACTGCTGTATTCAATATGTATGGACATACTCCGAGGTTGTGCGTCGCGCTTTTCTATACGAATCACACTGTAAGGTCGAGAAGATCCAACATGCCTCTTACATTACAATCAGTCGATTTTATTGCCTATACATATGGAAGAATTCAAATATCAACATGAAGGTGTCAAAAAAACAATAAATTGATGTTGGAAAGACAGAAAATTAAATTATCAATTACGTTTTGACTTATATTTTCTCATTCCAATTTAGTTCCATTTTTTTATTTTTATTAATGTGAAAATTATATCTATGCTTTTATTCATAAACTAAATCACTGTTTTTATAAAATAAAATACAAGAAATAATTTCATTAATACAATTGGCAATGATTTTATTTTCTAAATGAACCCTTCAAAAGACTTGTAAATGGAAATGTCATTTGAAGCTACGGAATAAAATAAACATTATTTGCTGATCTCAATTACTGAAATTCACGGTTATTGAATGAATGTTTTATTATAATAATATTGTTTATTAACAGCACGTCACAACAATAATTATAATATTTACATTAGTTATGACAAAATAAATGATATTCGTAAACACTCAAAGATAATATACAAAATTACACATAATAAAATAAAAATGAATTGTTAATATTTTGCTTTCCGAGAAAATTGAAATATTTGAATTTTTGATTGTATGTTTAAACATACAGGGTCATTATAAATAACTGTAGTCGAAATTGACTGGAAAATCACATGCAAACCATTTCATTGCCGCTTCAGTAAACAAGGGATAAAGTTATATAACAAAAATCTATCAAATTTGAAGTTGACGTTTCTGTTAAATTAACAAATGTCAAACTAGAGATCAGTTTTTTTAGAGAGACAAAAATGCAAACACATTGGCACATCATACTATGACTACAATTATTTATAATGACCTCAACCTTTGTGAAACAAAAATGTATTAGACAAAAATAACTTTTTCAACTAAAAAAAAAGATTCAATAAAATAACCAGATATTCCAGAGAAAAATTTTAATTAGCATGTGCTATAGCTTCATTATAAAGTAAATAAACATAAAAAAATCAATTCCTCTACTCAAATAGAGTAGGTGGATGCTTTATAAATATTGCTTTGTACGGGGGCTGCGGCAAAAGTTTCCTGGAAAAAATTGATAAAACACTATTTCTTGATTACAAATTGATTAATTGCTTCTCAGATTATACTCTTCTAATGTTTAGACTTTAACTTACAATCGAATTATTTGTTGCTACTTTTTCCATTCAGAAGATATGACCGCAGAAACAGGTATTATGCATTATGAAAGATGGCTGCTTCAGGTGTTAAACTTACTGTTCGCGCATTTTTTGTTTTATGTGAAAAAACAAACGAAACTTATTTAGTGATAAATTTAAAGAACATAGACAATGATTCATAACAAATGGAGATACTGTGCTAAGTCTAATTAGCATTTTTTGTTTACGTGAAATTCAAAGCGAAAAATTTATTTCCAGAGCTAAGTGCTTATGTAAAATCATAAATATTCATTTCATGTTACAGTCTATAGTTGCCTTAAGTTTATGGTGAGTTGGATGAGAGTCGTCTCAATCATCAACGTGCAGCATCACGTGCAGAACAGCTGTTTTTGGACGTCTTTTACGATCTTTTGTCACTGAGCCTAGTTCCTCTTCATTTGAATTTGGTAAACTAGTCATAAACTGTATGGATGATACTTTATAATCCAATGCAGAATGAAGCCGGCCCATGCATGGTTGTTGAGTTAGTCTAGTAAAAATTATGTACGAGAAAGTGTGATTCTCGTTTGAATCAAAATTGAATTTTTCAATATTTTATAAAAACAAAACTACTAAGGAGATTTGTGATCAGTCAGATTTTTGAAAAATTCAACATTCTGTGTTACCAACTAAGTACTTTAGCAACAACCCTCGTATCGAGATTTTCAATGTATCTAGTAAAAAAACAATGAATACTTTGATATATATAATTTTCTTTGAAACAAATGCATGATATTTCATCAACTAAAATTTTATTATTTGTTATGTGATTCAATGTTTGAACTCGGCCAGACAAAAGAATTTCATTTGACTGTAGTAACAACAAAGCTTATTTTCATTAAAACAAAGATTCATACATTTTTCTGGTTTTGCGCAAAGAGTGGAAAATGTCAGAAAATACTTTTTTATTACATGTTAAAATAACAATTACATTTATCATCACAAATTTATAATAATAGTTACAGCTTAAACAACATCAAATATGTGTTTTTTTATAAACAAGCACGAGTTTAAGTTTAATCAATTTAATTAAAAAGAAAAGATATTAATAATTTATTAAACTAGAAGTAACTTTCTTTAAGTAAATTACCTTGAAATGTTTTGTAATGAAATGAGGCCTTAGTGTATTTTTACGAATCAATTCTGATTTCAATGTGAGCTGTAAACACCATTTCTTATTATGTTGAACCTAAGGGTTTATTATCTATAATAATATGGATAACATTGACCGTTTTGCTATTTGCACAAGCCTGAGATCAACTAATCGAAACCACAATTTTGCATGTTCATTATTGTTACAATGAACTATGACTATGTAATTCGTTAATGAAACAAAATTAATTCAGCCAATCTTAATAAATACAAAGGTAGTGTGAGATAATTTCTAAACGTAGATTTTAATTTTATGGAAATTTTGATGTTGTAAAGCTTCAATTTACACGGGAGAACAATTTGATTCGTGTTTTGTCGCTTATAACACTTGTTTGATAATTATATACAGGTATGACTTAATCTACACTATGCATAAATAAAATAAATAATTCAAATTTAGATTGTTGAATTAAAAATTAGTGATTAAAACGGCGGAAAGACTAAAAAATGACTGGCCTGGAAATCTCTGCAGATTACTTTATTTTTAGTCTGTTCATCGTTTATTTGTTTAAAAAAATCATTTCCGTTTAAAAATTCAAGACTTTTTGTCGTATAACAAAGCAAGAGTTTATCTGGCTCACATCAAAGCTTTAACTTTTTAAATCTCTGAACAATAGAATAAAAATTACTGACCGTTGAAAGCAAAGAACATTGCAAAATAAGCAAAAAGTTTTAAAATTGAAAAACAAGTTTTTTTTATATAGAGTGTTCCATTTGTATCGGCACGAATGATTACGGCGTTAAATTTAAAAGAATTGTAAATAGGAAACGTTATTTTGTGTTTCAAATCCACATTTTATTAATATTTTTATGTTATTTTAACTTCTGGTTTAATCGCAAGTCCATGCAACTTCGCTCTTCAATAAAACATTCAACTATTTGTTTTCTACAAATTGATCCTCAATTACTTGAGTCAATTATTACTTTTCAGAAAATACAAAGTAGCATGGACTTTCGGTTAAACTACAAGTAGAATAGATCTGAAAATATTTTTAAAAGTAGAATCTATGACAGAGATTAGCGTTTACTAGTTACACTTCCTCTAAATTCAACTATAACGCAATAATCTTAATACTAATGGAACACTCCGTATTATTTCAAAATTTAGCAGTTGATTCGTATTTTATAAAACACTGGTAGATTTTTTTCAGTGTTATTTTACCTGGCTGTAATAGTGTTATCAATTTTTTCAATCCCTGTCCGTTTAATTCGCACAAAGCTCCCTGGATGGTACGTGTGGTTTTAATTAGGTACAGTACAGGATCCCGGCATTCAGTGCGCATTGTTCAGGCCTATAAATTAATTTAAATAATTAGAGGCAGAGTTCTGATAATAGTTGCTGGGAGCGGCGTAGCATTCCGCTACTGACATCACACCGGTTCAGTACATTGGTGGTGGTAGCGTCAACGGTAGCGCGGTGGCGGGTTAATATCACGGCCTGAATGCTAATACCAGCCTGGCTTTGCAGATATCGACCCTTAGTAATGAAACACGTAAACAACACCAGACTCTACTCCTTTAGTTAACCGAGAATAACGAAGATTACGGATATACGTGTGGTTGGTTGGCAGCAGACACTGCTGGCAACGACTTTCGAGTGGAAATAAGAACGATGATTGGAAACGGCGTTGGCACGATCGCTGTTTTTAAGATAAGAGAAATTGAGATTTGGCGAGGGTGTTAATTTGAAATTAGAAAATAACAAACGGTTGGAAGCACAAAAAAACCATAAGATTCTTGTTAGTGATTAAATAGAAAACGACAGTTAAGCAGTCAACAAATTACTGATTTTTATCAGCAAACTAGTTTTTTTTTGTATTGAACTGAATGCTCTAACAAATAAATTATGATTTAGATCTGAAAAATATTCCTAATTTAAAAAAATGTGATACACATTTTAAATAATTTTGCATTAACTGGGACATTCTCAGTTTATTTCTTATCACAAACAAACTTGCATAAGTATACCTTCTTCTTATTACGGATAATGATAAAAATAACAATAAAAATAATGCTGAAGCAAAATCTGAACTAAGAAATAATTCAGACATCATAATTTTACGTGTTTCGTTTCTAATGGTTCTCATTATCTAAAATGCTTTTAAAAATGTCATCCACAAACCCAATCTTAATTTGCGAATGCATAAAAATTCCTTACTTATATTACTTTATTCTGCTATTAAAGACTTACTTTATTTATTTATTAATCTTTTCTTTCAACAATTTACTGTCTATATTCAGAGTTTATAACAAAAAAGGCTCCAAATGCATACAATTTTATCATCAACTTATCAGTCTCCGGAATCTCATTGGATGACATTCTCAAATCAAACTTTCACACTTGCAATCCTTATTAAAGAATTAAATCATTATTAATTAATAATTATCTACCTAATCACCTATTTTTTCTATGCTATCGATTATCATCTTCGGAGAATAGTTTTCATCCCAATAAAAATGAAAAGTGTTTAAACAAATAAATAATTAACTATTCTTCAAAAAATTACTCGATTTTGAATTTTAATATGTTCAACTTGTTACGACGAAAAAAATCAAAGATTTTGTGCCTTAAATGTATCTATTTGTTAATTTAAGTAAAGATTTTCTCTGAAACCACCAGAGACTTCTAAGCGACTAAACGCATTGCATGGTTTTAGACTGGAGCATTTGAGATTTCCTTCTATGCTCCATTAAGGTTCCATATGGTATTTAATTCGAAATAATTTTGACATTGCATGGATTTATTACAGACGTGTTACATCTCAGAAACATAGGTCATATTATAGACAAGACATAGGTTATCCATCAGACATTTTTTACGTAATTTGAAGTTGCTAATTTAAATTTTTCAAATGCAAATATAGAAAATATGGATATGTGTCTTAAAACAATGTTTGCAATTTTTGAAATTGTGACTTAAATGACAAATTTTTGTTATCAAAATCGAATATTTTTTGTACAGAATAAATTGAATTTTACAGTCAACAGTGATTGATTTGGCCGACCATGTCGAAAAACTACTTCAATATTACAAACAAATTATTCTTTTATTTTCAGATGTTTGACTTTAAATCAATCAATTTTTGTTTGCTTTCCTTTTAATTCACGTCTTTTGAACACCGTTTGCCGCAAAATACAAAATAAAGAATCAAGCAAACGTAACGCCAAGTTTATTAAGATGAAATAGAGTTTTTGATTTGTTTGTGAGCTTAAACGCTGTTTTGTCGGATTTAACTGTATTCTATAAAGTTTCAATAAATTTAGTGACGAAGTGGATTACAAATGTTAGAGCTAGGCTCATATGGACATGGTAGAACGGAAACGTTTGCTGATATGCCAATGCAATGATATATTTTCCAGGTCAGAAGAAATGCTTGATAGATGTCTCCGCGTTACATTCTAAAGAATTATGCACATTCGAAGACGATTTGCTAGAATAGATCATTGTGGTATAGGTGGAACACAGTTTTATTTTTGTATAGTTTATATATAGAGAACTAAACTTCTACGATTTTTAGCATTCATCCTTAAACATGCCTGCTTAAATTTCATTTGATTCTAACTTTTTGATAAGTCTTATTTATGAATAAAAGTTTTAATAATAATCATTGATAGTTAGATAACTATTTTGAGTCATAACTGTCATAAGGCCTTAATTCCAGTATTTATTAAAAATATCTTATAGAAAAATTGTCTTTTTTTAGCCTACTTGTGTTGATAATGTTAAGACTGTCTAAATGAATGATTTTCTTATTACTTGCCTGTATAACTATAGGTCACAGTTTTTGTATTAAGATTATCTCAACTAGTTAGTCACTTATCAAAATTTTCAGATAGTCATCGACTTTCGTGCTAATCATGCTTCACTGTTTTAGTTAACACGTAAGTATAAAGCAACACGAAATGGGTGTATATTTTCTTGAAGAGTGTGAAATCTGCAATAACAAAATAATCAAAAGTAGATACTACAAGAAGAAAAAATTAACTTAGTCAATGATGATCTAGAGATTTTGAATACAAAAACAAAATTGACTTAAAAAATGAATGAGAAGTGCTTTTCTAAGTTTCAAGAAAATCAGTGTTTTAAGTGTATTATGTGTGTTTTATTATTTTAAAGGTTGGAAAGTACCGTTGAATAATTGTTGCTCTTAAGTGAGCAAATCAGCAAGTTTCGAAATTGCATCAAATGTACAGTGGTTGAGCCACTAACCTCTAAGCCATACAGTGAATTAGAAATGAAATCATCTTTTTTTAAATTAAAAAAACTTTGAAGCCTTACAGTTATTAACAATTTATAATACTCAATAATTGCAATGCATATGAGTTGTAAAATTAAAAGAATACATTTTTGTCACAACAAAAATTTCTAATTATTGGAATTGGAACTATGTTGTGTTTGTTGATGGTGTTATGTTACGTTACAAATTGATATTGATAATCCAAATGTAGAACAGAGATGCATTTATTTTTTTTCTATCGGAAATTTTTAGAGAAAATACCACTAGTAAAAATTGCCTGTTAATACGGACGTGATTGGTTCATTTTGAAAAAATGAACTTATCTTATTCGTCGAGAAAATATGAGTTGAATAGTCTCAGTTATATTTGCGCTTAGTTATCAATTAATTTATTAGTTTCGAAATACTTTAAAATTCAAATGTTCTGAAGACAAACTGATCCCAAAATAGAGTTCAATTTAATTAAAAATTTTTTCTCTTTCTATTCATCTTTATTATAAGGACTATTTCCACTTCTTTGCTAATGCATACACATGGAAATTTGACAATTACTCATATCTGAGCATGGCCAACTATATCAAATTCCGATACCTATCATTATAGCTGTGAGATGTTTTTCATTTGACTGATTCTTGTGTCATAAGGATTTGCCTCTTAACTAGCTCTAACTGCTTAGGAGATTAAATGAACAAAAAAATCACCACCATGTCTTATCTGACATTTGGGGCTGCCACTATGACACTTTGTTAAAAAAGTGGTAATTATTTTTATATTTTGTCATATAAACCAGATGTTAGTGGGTAAATTAAAGTCTACGAAATGCAATAGTGCATTAAAATACTATAAAATGAATTTTAAAAGCCAAAAAATGTAAGTCCATATCAATTTTCATTTTGAGTACATATTTCCATTAAGATGGAAAAAAAGTAACAAAATGGTCTTACGTATTAATGGAGGAATGAATATTAAGAGTTCTGGAAATTCTGACTTATGGGAAGTGAATTTAATAAATATTGGAGGCAATCCCGTTGTGGAATATCTGTTAGAGAAAAAACTTATAAGTCCAAAAGTTGATGAAAAAAATACAATTTCTACATTTTGGCTGGAGAAAAAATTTCTTAAAAAAACGAGAAAAAATCGAATGAAAAATGCATTCTACTAAGGTTCCTCTTCCATAACTTTTATGAGTGTAAGAGTGGCTATAATACGTGTACTTTTTATCTTCTGCACTACATCAAAATATCATATAAATTCTGGTTTACAAAATCAAAAGTGTGCCACAAGTTTATTCATAAAAAATAAGGTTTCATCCATTTTCCATGATACTAAGGGTAGCTAAAAATTAGATAATAGCTCATGTGGCAATTATTTCCTTTGCACTCATTTTTCTTTTGATGTACAGTTTTTTTGGGAAATTTAAATGAATTACCACCAAAATGAGTATTTTTAAATTATCCATGGAAACAAAATTTTTATAGTTTCCAAAATTTCAATAAGATTTAGTAAGAATTTTTTAGGTTATAGGAATCAAAATCAACAATGAAAAATGAAGTTTTGTTATGACGCGTAGTGGAATTGGATACAGTTAGCCATAACCTGAGAGAGCAATTTTACACCCATTTATTGTATTATTTATAATGTCTTGCATGACTGTTAGACCTAGAAAACAATTTGCACAAATTTGTTCATGAAATCTAAAATTAGAAAAATATAGAATTATAATCAAAAAGAGGGATAAATGATTCCATATGGTTAGAACCAGAAATTTGAAAAATGGTGGATGCGCCAATTTCTTTTTATTAGATGAAAAATGATATCAGAATTAACACTAACTTCAAATTAAGACTATTTAAAAAAATTGTTACTACTTCCAATTAATTCTAAACTGATTGTAAGACCTGAACTTGATTTTTGATTAATTTAAATAACTTCCAGTAAAAAATTTATTTGAATAGAGCGCATGCGAATCAGCCATCGCTTTGAGTCTGTACAATAATTGACAAAATTTTAAATCAAGCAAACGCTTAAAGCAGTCTTTAAAGACCATATCAGGTCCAGATAATATTCTGGAATAAGCAAAATTTACTAACATTTCTAGAACTATTATATTAGAGTCTATTACAAAGTTGTTAATTGCTTTTATTTGGTTGGATAGTTATGAGCAACTCCAAGTTGAGAGTTGAATCATAAAATATCTAAACTTTGAAAAATTATTAGTCACCTAGTTTGATAGTTTTTCCGGATTAAGCCATGGTCGTTGGTGATATATTGATATTCCGACTAACAGGTTATAGTTTCTTTCAACATGTAGTTTGAACATAAACAAAAAACAAGAACTCAATCCATAAACTACCAAACTATTAGAAATGCAGACTGTTGTTATTAACTTGACTTTTAAAACAACAGAAAATCAATTTATTCTCGGTTTTTATTAAAACAACTTAAAACAAATAGAACAATCGATCAATTAAAGATCATCTACATTTGAAAATAAAATTTCCAAGGCATTAAAACTTGTAGTAAAATTATCCTAGTTTTTGTGTTATAAATGAAAGCACTCTGGTTACTCCGAATTTCACTCGTTTAATTTTAGTTTTAAAGCATTTATGAAATGATTTACCATTCTGTTGCAGTTTTATCTATTCTTCTGTATATCTTTCTTTTTAGTGTCTATAAACCTATTGCCAGCATCATACGTTGAAGTGAATTCTTTTTTAAAATTTCACAACGTAATCAGTTCCGCAAAGCGTAATTCTAAAGGAAGAAGATCAATCATCTCCACTGCTAAAAATTGTATAAGAGACTTTTGTTCCATGCTTTCAAAATTAAACGAAATATATTGGTTCAACGGATATGAATAAAGTATTTTGTAAAAATATAACCATCACGTATTTGATTCAATCAAATTCGATAGTTATGACTTATAATATAAAATTATTTTTCTGTTGGAGTATCTGAATGTAAATTTTTATTCTGTTGTTCAAATTGGACATCAAATATGTCAAAGAAAATATGAAAAAGTTGATTGTTTTGAATGCAGAATAATGATTCTATAGATTTTAAAAATACATTTAATTTGAGATTCAACAAAAAAAGTAGTGCCGTCTAAAATTTTAAGAAGGCTGTTTGTCACGCAAAGAGGTCAATTGGTACAAATTTCAAAAGTACACTGAAAGTGTCTGTCTCTCAAAAAAATTGGCCTGCTTCCAAATTTTTAATTTTAAGATTTCTTTTCGAGAATGCCACGTTTTCAATAAATCACCATGTTCAATAAGTATAGAAGTCAAAAAGACCATTAAGTCCCAAGAAGAATGCTTCCATTTTGTGATTATGAATAATTCCTTCTATTAGGTTGGTCTTATAAATTTTTTATACCTATTGACAAAGTACATACACCGATCGACTAAACTTGACTTAAGAACTGACTGGGACTGATAATTGAAATTGGAAGCATAGACCAAGAAGCCAAATAAGATTACAAATTATCAGAGAGTAGCAAATCAAATATAGACTATTGGAGTGTCTGTTGACCAAAATTTCAATTATTCTGCAAAACATTCCAAACAAGTAAAACTTGTCTGTTGAATGCAGTATCTAATAATTTGACACTGATATTAATTTTTCTCAACATCAAGAAGATTCCAGTACGATCACGAGAAGATGAAATAGGAAAAAATATATTTCAATGTATGTTCTTATCAAAATATAAAAAAATTGTAATGGGAAGGATGTGAAGTTATAATTTATTATACATGAATCATATACTGAGTGATTTATATACTATTTGTTTAACCATTAAACATGATTCCGCTGTTATGGGCGAAAAAAAATACTAATAATTCAACAATTTCCGATTGAAAAGTTAAAACGGTTAATACAAATTGCATTAGAAAGATAGAGATGCGAAACCATCGGTTAAGAGAAACATGAATCACCAAAAGTCAATTGCTGGGCAATAATGTTTTACTTAAAACTTCTTTGAATTACCATTGCATTAGATGTTATTTTGCTCAAGGTGCAAAAGTAAAGTTGGTCGCCTAAAAAAATTTGGTTTTGCTCATTATTCCTCTTGAATCACTATCCAATCCTGATAGACAGATCAGGCGAGTGGAATAAAAAATTACTTTGTGACACTGGAATGCTTTGAGTTAAAAAAGTCCTTTGCTTGAACAAGTATCATGTTCAACTGTGATTTAAAAACTCGATATTCTCTTTTAAAACTTAATGTCAGCTAAATTTAATAACATTTTACTTAAAAATTTTATAGAGAATTTGCAAATCTTTTTTATTTTAATTTAATTTTTATTTTTATTTTTTAGCTTGAATTTGCTTGGCTTGATTAGAGCTCTAGCTAGGTAAAAAATTACCTTTGAAGCTTTGTCTATTGTGTCTGTATACAGTATATTGATTACAATTTGAATTCAATTTATCACATATTGCATTTTTGAGACGGTGATAAAAAGTTGAATTCGATTTTTAAAATAGATTTAAGTGCTTGTATTCTATCTAGATTATCCTACTTTATAGTCAATAAACAATTATGTGTAATATGACACATTACAATAACTACTATTTATACTCCTATCATTTGTTAATAACATTAAAGAATAATAATTATACTATGATGGATAGATTAAAGGTAGGTTGTATTATGGGAACACAAAACACAAAAACAACAGTTAATGAAAGAGAGCAGATTATAAAGTGTGCCTGTCTGATTCGCCTAACATTTAACCCTTTCAATTTTACCCTTAAAATTCGCATGCGCCGCCACCGCCACCGCCATAGCTTTTACCATTCAAACTGTTAGCGGATTCAGTAGCGTCGCGACGTTGTTCGACTACGACGGCGGTGGCGGCGGGGAGGTGTTGCCGGTAGCTACGCATAATCAATCCATCAATCCGGTTTTTATTCTTAAAATTAAACAAGTCATAAACAAAATAATATTAATGTAGATGTTAAAAATATCTCGCTTTTCGCTTTTATCTCTAAAGGTCAAGCTTTTAAATCATAATGCTCATCTTAAATATAAATAGTTAAAAGAATATCAAATATGAAGTCGAAGTGTAGACACTGTGATGAATATTTCACAAGATCCACTATGTTCAAGTTGATTGTGTTAATCGGTAAGTGTGATTTATTTAGGTAAAATTGCATTTGTCACTGATTCACTGACTTTAATCGCTTTGATTTTACGCGCTTTCGCGTTTATTTGCTGAAAAGCGTAGGTAGTAGCGCTAAATTTGCCTTAGAGTTGTTATAAACAAACCCATTATTCGAGTTCGGAGTTCATTCTTGTGTACATAATTACAAACGTATATTACGTGACGAGTAAATATTTCCTCTATTGAAAAAAAATTTCATTATTAATTTATCTGATGAATACTCCTACTCATTACTGTTAGCCACATGCATATTTTAAGTAATCAAAAACAACAGATGTTCGGGTAAACAAAACAAAAACGATTCGTTAAATTTTATTCAAAAACATTTTTACACAAACAAAAACTGTTTGAATATAAAACCGGGTAAAAGGTTTGATATTAACGAATTAACGGATTATTAAATGACATTATTGCTGGATTATTTTGTTAAATTCGCTAGTAAGCTCTACTCATCATGAAAATAGCATTAAATATTTAAAATTGATAAAAAATTTATTAACATATCAGAATAAGTTGATTTCTAATTCTAACACTTAGAAACTTAAATGAACAGTAAGGAGGTTTCTTTTGCTGCCATTTCTTTTTGTGTAATAGCAAAACTTATTTGTTACAGTAGAATTCAGTAAAATCATTTCTAGAGCATCAGCTTTTTTCTTTTTCCAAGTTATAATAAAAACGTCCATTTCTTTTGTATTTTCATTGTAGGAGTTTTATCTGGTTGAACTCTATTTTTGTATAAGAAGTATTCGAAAGAAAAAGAAACTTCTAAATACTCCTATTACATAAAAGTACGTCCTCGAGCATTTCAGCATTACCACAAAGAAATTTATTTAAGCTGTATTAAGAATTTCATATAGATTTATTAAAGTAGATGTATATAATCAAAGCACATCTCACAATTAATGCTTTTAATATAAATTGTGATTATAAAGATTTATCGTTGTTTAAAGTTTTATGCAATTATAAAGTTATGACATGATTAATAGTCGTAATTTCAAGTTGGTCATAAAGATAATTTCAATTAAGACTTCGAATAGAATACTCATAATAGGATTAATAAAAAATTTATAAATTGGATGAATTATTAAGACTATTTATCAATTTCTCGGCTTTGCACAGACATTTGATGAAAATGTTTTAATATATTTTGTTTGTAAGCATTCCACTGACAGGTTTACAAAGTTCTGTTTTTTTAATCAAATTAAACTTTCGTGCTGCTTTCATATTCACTTGTCAGCTCTAATGTAATATAATACTTATAATCCTTCTTTACTTAATATGCATAATTCACTAACAACTAGTGTAAGCCGCATTTTTTTTTCAAAAAGTTACTCTATTTAAATTTAAAATTAAATTTTTTCATCAATTGAAGAAAAAAAACATTGTTGTTTCTTATCAAATATAATTATTTGACCTATTAACGAACCGAAAAATGAGTATAATTTAACAAGATAAAAAAAGATTGTGTTTCAACTTTGACAAAAGAGCGTAATATAGAAGTTCACGCTAATAGTCATTTTCCTACTAATTCGGTACAACAAGTCCTGTCAAAAGTTTTCTTAATTGTTGTTAGAACTCATACAGTATTGAGCGGTGGAAGTTTACATAAAATTCCTTTACAAAAAAATGCTATCTTTCGAAAGTGACCAATTGTGAAAGATGTTGCTTGGGAAGTGCGTTGCCAAAAGATAGGAAAAAGTGGAACAGATGCTATTATTGTGAACTTGAATTATTTGCAATTTCTTGATAATGCTTTTACTGTCAGCGTGAGCGAAAGCTTCTGGAATTGGTCACTCTAAAATAAATCTTTATTATTTTCAAAACGGAGAACAAAAGACCAATATTATTTTGTATTTTAGCATCCTCATTGCTGTTGCCACAAGCGCATTTCCGCTAGGAAGGCAACCAGCCTCTATGATAAACTGTGGTTGCGGACGAAAAGATAAAGACTTAAAAATCAAGATTAAGTTTAATTTTTTTTTTGTCTGCTACTATTTCACTAAATTAATAAATAATAAAACACTTAATGCTAACCATATTTAACAAATTAGAATTGAACTTGGAGCACTAAAAGAGTGGTCAGTTGATACTGACGGGCTCTCGCGTGTAGAACTATGGCATCTTTAAATGAGTAAGTAGTAGAGGTTGTTTTGACGTGAATTTATGTGCTTTGTTGTAGAAGACTAACTATATTTAATGTTTATTATTTTATTTACTACACACAGTGTCCCAACGATATGACAAAGTTAACAAACATTTTAATTTTTAGAGTTATTTAATCTTTTTATTATTTTTCAGCGGTAGTCAGTCGAAACATTATTATAACTATAAATTTGAACCTTTTTCCTTTAGATAATATAATTGTTAAATTTCTAATTTTTCTTGATATGTAAGTATTATAAGTTCCCAAAAAGTGGGTGTTTTTGCAAAAAATTAGATTATTTCAAAAAAGAAGAAAAATTTATCAATAAAAGTTTAACATAAATTTACATCCAGAAAAACAAAAAAAAGTTGGGTGTTGTATTTACAAAAACATAATTTTACGTTGCAACTTGTTGGTAAACAACTCTGTATATTTGTTTTAGCTGATCCAGAAGATTGAAACTGTATGCATTGTATGTATTGTATGCATAAAATGCATACTCTGTTATATCGTTAAGACATTTGGTAAATCATTGTAAAATTAATGAAATAAAATTTCAATGTAAGAAATATTGCTTATTTTGAGATGCTAAATAATCGCATCTGAACATAAACATCACTTACTACTTACATCGAAAAACTGTCAGATGAGTGCAAAAAAAGTAAATTCCCTTTGGTCAAATATCTGAACATTTTGTTTTTATTTCATTCATAAATTCATGTTACAATGTTTAACTTTGATATCTGATCGCAGAGACAACTATTTTATAATTCAAAAACAGAAATAAAAATTTCAAAAACAAATTGTTTTTGATCTGAAATAATGTTTTTCTGTAGCCTTCAGTCACTATTGAAATGTTACTTCTAAGATCCACTTCATAGATGGAAGATATCCTAGATTTTTTGTTTTTATTTGCTATTACAGTCTTTAGAACAAATGACATTAAATACTGATAAAATTCTTTGTTTATTTTCTTGAATTTCTAACATTATTAAATGCGCGGTAGAAAAAAAAGTGAAACAAATAGAGAATACAAGATCTAACAAATTGCCCATTTTTATGAATTCATTGTAATTTTTTTAATCCACATAATTTGTCAAACGTCGCTTGCACAAAGTCCTTTTAATCTTCGATTCAAAAAGATAAAGTTTGTTCAAAGAATTTAATTTCAATCGGCTAATATTAAAGTGTTAATAGTGAGTTGTTTGAAGTTGCATGAATAAATAAAAGTGTTAATAGGAAATGAGAGTATGCAAATATCTGATCATTCTGTAATGAAATGGTGTATTGTAAAAGAACACTTAAACAAAATCCCCTTGGAAGAAAGATCGATGACTGCTTTCAATTTATTTAGAAACAAGTTGTAGAAGATGAACATGAAACTAGAAGATTGTTCAGGAAGCTTCACGCGACAGTAAATCATTCGTAAAGTTAGGAAAAACTTTTATTCATCCATTGCAAGACGTTAAAATTTTGGAATTATCGGTTTTGCTCTACTCGACAATTGCTACAATAACAGTTATTCTTGCTGGAATGTTAATAATTCACAAACATTTACAGCTTCTAATTGACAACTAGAGCTTTTATTATATCAGTTCATTCTCGTTTCTCTAATTCATTCGGACGAGTATAAAACCAAAAAAATTTAAATTACTAACCTGAAAAAAAAAGAGATTTTCGTCCCTGAAAGCAGCAGTTAATCTAAAGTTTGACTCCATATAGAGTTACAAACCATTAAGAAAGTTTTAATTTAGCGATATTAACCTTCCAAATGGATATAAAGTTTTCATTGCAAACCTGATTACTTTATCATTTTTATTGCCTTCGACTTGCTTCTGGAACGGATTTTATTTTTGAATTACGGACGCATTGAATGACAAAAGATAAAAGTGTTCTAAATTTTTACGTTCGATTATAAGTAGCAGTTCAGCTGAGTAATGTTAGAAGGGAGAATTAGTAAATGAACGCATTTATAATACTTGAAATATTATACTTTCAGAAAATTGAATTAAAAACGAGATAAAAGGATATCTTCAAATGTACTCAATTCAGTTGCTTACCACAGAAATTCGTTATCAACTTCTTACTTTTTTGTTATTAAAAATGCTGTTTCTGCAATAATTACAAAAGAAATCTAAATCTTCAGTAAAGTGAATTTTTAATTACACAAATGTCGTCCGACAGTGTAGATGGCCCTTTAACTTCCTTATTATAATGTATTGTTGGTTACATACAATTACAAACATTTTGTGTCTCTTTTTTTCTAATTTTCAGTTAATTTTTTTACAATTTTAGAAAAAACGCAATGTACACCTTGGCAGTTATTTAGTTTACTTATATAGTTATTCGTAATAAAAAAGGAAAGCTTCAGTGCTTAGGATGCCTAGATATACAAATAACAATTATTTTTATCTCTCTATTTTCTCAAAAAAGTCATTAGATTCAATTCGATTTTTTTATATACATTTTTTTATAACACTAATAAATATACTTATCAAAACGTATTGTGTGCCGATGATAATGCTTTTACTTTAATACAGGTGGAATGATAAAAGGTTTAAACTTTGTATTCTGTTGTGTCTTTTCAATTTGCCATCTCGAATTTTATTAGAAAATAGAGGCTCTTCTACGACCAAAGCGCCACATACCTTCTTGTCACGGAAACAATAAAATGAACGTTTAAAGTTATTACTATTAAAACCCTCACCAGTACTCCAATGGTAAATTGAATACACGAAATTCCTTGGCTGTTAGCTGAAAATTACACGAAAATAAATCAATGCTTATGCTAATAAAAATTTTCGAATAGAATTGTTCAAGTCGTTATTTCCAGGACTTTTGGAGTGCATCTGTGGAGTGCGAATCAACAGACTCCAAGTGCCGGAAGTGACGCAATTGGGCGATCCTGTTGTCCTCGATTGCGATTACACACTGGAAGAGTCTTTGGACGAAGGACTAGTCGTTAAGTGGTTTTTTAACGAGACGCCCACTCCTATCTATCAGTGGATTCCCAACAAAAAACCACAAGAATTAGGTGAGATTTTTCCTTCTTTTTTTTTTCTCGCTTGAGTAAAATAAGTCGACGAAAATGTTCGTTTTCGATTGAAAAACTGACTTGAACATTTTTAAAGCTTGCGTCTCTATAACATCCAATTATTCTGATTTGAATTGGAGTGGTGTTCATAAATAATTTATTTTAAGAGTTGAGAATAGATTTTGTAGGAATCGTACCGAACACAGGCCGATACAAATTGGCGCATAATTTTGTTCCGAAAATTCTGAACTAAATTAATAGTTGAAGGTCTAAATTAGTTCAGTATCGATTTTCTAGACATCTATTATTTAAATTAAACACGACACGTTGAATGTGGAACACTAGATTTAAAATGTTTAATCGGTGTTAATTAATTTATTGGGAAACGTGAAAATTAGCTGAGCGGATTTTTTGCTGAATTGCGTATATGTCAGAGCACATTTAAATGATTCTGATTCAATGTTTGTTGTTGAGATGGCTGGTGTTTATTTTGTAATTAAAAACATTCAGTTTGAAACATTCAAGGCTTTGTCGCTTTGAAACTAATAATAAAGTTTATTAACACATTATTACATTTAAAAAAAAAAAGAATTTCAATTTTTTAGATAAACATGACTACATTGAAGAGTGTTAAAAAGTTTGAGAATGTTTAAGCTGAAAACTTTTTTCAGCAGTCTAAAGACTACACAATACGGATTTAGGTATTTACCAAGAAAACTATAAAGATATATATTTATGTCCATTTGAGGATTGAGTTTTACAACGCTAAGGGACAAAATGTTTCTGCTGTATTTAGTTATTTATGCGTTTTCGAATTATATTTTCATTTGATGTCTTTTATTTTTGAAATAACGAAAAAAAGTTACTGAAACTTTGATAACAGAAAATGTTTGTATTAACAATTTTTTTCCACACTCATATTTCTAAACGGAGTGGAAACAAAATCTTGCAATGTTTATCTGACTTCTAAGATTATAAAGATTTTTTTGTTTCGTCTAAAGATTTCCTTAAAACGCTTTCGTATAAAACATGAACAGTATCAATTTTACATCTTGTTACAGCAAATGATGCCTTTCTTCATAAAATACAACTTTGTAACGAGATTTTCTGTTCTGAAAATAATTGCTTTGGTTTGGCGTATAATACAGTACATGCTGATTTTATTTCATATGTAGAAAAAACACATGTCAATAATAGAAATAGGAAATTACATTTGCCTAGTCATTTTAATTCAATTTCAATTAAATTATTCAGTTTTGTTAGAATATATTGGAAATCGATAAGTAATTTTGTTTGACTATAAGATGAAATTTGATGCAATATGCAGGAGAAGTTTTATTTTATAATGTAAAAAAACTAATATAGTGTGCAATATTATTTGAAGTGCATTTGTAGTCAAATAAAATAAAAAGTAATAAATTTAATTATATTTTTTGATAAATAGCTTGTTGACTAGACTATATTTCACATCAACTGATCAATTTTGCATCATTATTTATTCTTTTTTTTACTAATATTGGATGTTTTTTTGGATTATTCCAGAGTTGGTATCATAATTCATACTATGTAGAGCTCTAGCATTGGTGTTGACTATGTTTTCTGTCATAAATGTTTTTATTTTTGCATATTTATATTTATTATCATATTTGTAAAAACACATATAAATACAGGGTGATTCACGAGAAGTAATAAAGCTGATTAAATTTTCGATGAAATCAGTATTACATATGATACGAATTTTTAGACAAAATTCTTTATCAAAAAATTTGTATCAGCTGCATCAAAAATTTAGTCAGAATTTGATATATAGATTGTCTCATTAGTATCAGCAAGATCATCATTATTATAGTTGGATTGGATTGGAAACATAATTGGAAACATAATTCTTACATTTATTTTACTTCCAATTTGAACGTAAAACTATACAAATTTGCTTTTCTTTGGAGTAAACAATTGATACGCTTTTAAATACAGTGTGTATCAGCTAAATAAATTAGAGTCGATAATAAATAAGTGGAGTTTTGTTTAAAAAAGTATTTGCACACGTCGATTAATACTTTTAGTTGCTCAAAACAATTTTTCAATTTTTCGGAAAATTCTAGACATATTTCAAGCACAATATCAAAAATTGACTAATATATAAAGCGTCGCAAAAGTTGGTATTGGTTACTGTATAGGAAGAATTTTTGAAAAAAATATCAATCGACGTATCCGAGCGTTTTTTCGAACTAGGTTTCATTTATTTATCATCAAATTAAAGTTTACCATCCTGTAATACTTTTAAGAGTTTATCTAGTTTTTTTGATATTTTTGAATTGGTTCCAAACTGAGTTATTAAAAAATACAACTCTACAGGGTGTTATGGAAGTCCACGTAGATAAAAAAAACATCCATAGAACTCGTAATTTTGAGCAATTTCTCCTAATAGCATTTTTTCGAAATCTCTATTATTTATTAACCTTTGTCCTCCCCCTTATTTTGGCGAGCCGCTTGATAGTAAAAGTGAAAGCGACGCATAAAAGGAAACAGATTCTTTTCGATGGCTAACATATTGTTTTTGTGTCAAAAAACAAATTGAAACTTTTTGCACAAAAAGTTATCTTCATTTTACCTGATATCGCCAGTCTGTGATCGGCTGCTCGTACGTGTAAACGAATTAGTGTTCATGCAGTTATCCGTCGTTTGTTTATTATTAATTTAAAAATAGTCAATTTTTCTAATTTCATACTCGTGGATATGGTGTTACTGTACCTATTAGAAGACTTGCCCTTGGCTACACGACGTGGTATGCGGTATTTACATAACGGAGTTCTTCCGAACTCCATAAGGGCCGTAACAAATTGGCTAAATAATAATTTTGAAGAAAAATGAATAGGTCCTTTTTGTTCTGTGCTGTGACCTGCTAGGTCTACGAACTTAAATCTGTGTGATTTCTTGTTACTGGGTCATAAGAAACAATTAGTGTACGCGAATATGGTGAACACAGTTGAAGAACTGACTAAACGTATGATTGAAGTAGTCGAAACTATCAGAGGAAATACAACGATTCCAGCTCGAATCTAGAGTTCTTTATCAAGGAGTTTGCAGGTCTGCATTTAAAATAATGGTGGACATTTGGAGTAATTATCAAGAATGTCAGGTCAGAAATCTTATAAATAACGTAGCGCAATGTATTTACAATAAACAAATTTTGCGTTTAGTTTTTATTTGAAACTGAGATTATTGATAAAATTAAACATACTAAGTATAAGCGGGAAAGGGATTTTGGGTTAAAATTACATTAAATTTCAACTCTGAATCGGTTGAAATTCGGAAAAAGTTCTAAATAAGAAAAGTTCTTATTTTCTTGAGTTCTACTAATGATTAAAATTTGTTTGTGAACTTCCATAACACCCTGTATAGTAAAAATATATTTGTTCATATTTCTTTTGATTACAAAATAAAATTTGCCTTGTAACAGCTTTTTATCTTGTCAAGTATACTTGGAAATAGTGAAAATAAATCTTTTTTATTCTAATTTTTACACATTTCAATTTACTTCAATTTTATTTATTGGCTTCATTACTTATTATTATTTCTTTAATATATATATATATTATAAGCTATTCCACCTTCAATTAAGTTTGTGCAAACGACTCTAATTCTCCTTATTTTTGAGTTTTTTGAGAAATTGTTCAATAACCTGTATTCTCTCCTCAAGAAAGTGTATTCTTTGTTAAACAGATCAAAATACAGTTTGAATTATTCTAAAATCAAATGTTTTAACGTTTTATCTTAAAGTTGCAAAATTCTCTTTGTAACATTATTCAGTTGAAGAATTGTTTAATTCATATTAAACAGTTCTTAAGGTATAATGGCCATTATTTTGATGAAACTAACATTACACGTATTTTGAAAATCTAGATAATAATAAGAGTAATACACAGTTTCTCTAAAAGAATTTAATCGTTTTTAAATAAATAATTTTTTGATAAAAAATACCAAGTGCTGGTTTATAGCAGCGTCATTGAGTTAATTGCAATCAAATTTGATCACGTTGAAGTAATTAAATTCTCAGATTCATAAAGTTAATCACAATCAAATCGTTAATTGCAATCAAATATTTAATCTATTTTCTGGAGTTAAGAGTACAAATTTTGTATTCCAAACGATGAAAATATAATAACAGTGAATCACACTGTAGAGTATTTCGCACTTTATTCATTCTGTAAAAGAATAATATAACGATTTTTCTGATTTCTGAATGCTAGTACAAAAATGTCATATCAAAAAGAACTTATTATAACATTTTGCATTGGAGAGCTAAAATTGAATTATTTTCTGTAAGAAACCAGTAACTCACACAAATCAACACCAGCTTAAATGAAACAAAAACCAAATACTATGCATAAGGAGTTAAATAACATAAATTTTTATTTGTCGGTAATAGTCGGAAACACCATTGTCAAAATTCGAATCTGACTATATAGCATTTGATGTGACAAATTAAGTAGTAGGAAAAAATATTTAGGTGGCTGTTCAAAGTTAAATCTTCCTGGAATAATGGAACACTCTGTACAGTTGAAAGTAGTTTTAACACATGCAGTTCTAACAATCATCTCAATACATATAAAAAAATTATGAATTCCGTCCAAAGTTCAAAGTTTATTATATTTATTATTGAAGAAGTTTTATGATTTAAGTCCCTAATAAATAATGTTTTGTGCCGACATTTCGCTGATTAGCTTTTTGTCATTTTCAGGACTATGGTAATGGTAACACATACATACAAAATAAATGAAAAATTGTAAATTAAAAATAATCAAATTCCTTTGACACATTTTTATTTTGTGTGGTCAAAAAAATATTTTCGAAATTTCAGTAATAAATTAAGTTAGTAGGTTCTTTTGAGACCGCACTAATGGTAATGACTCAGCATGTAGGTGAATACTTTGAAGGACTATGCTCGAATTTCAACATAGAACTTGCAAACCATGCAATAATCAACTGCTAACCTGTCCTAGCTTCTCTTATCGCTTATAATATGTTTGATATCCTAAACTGCATCACGAAAACTATCGACTTTCGAGTCGATTCAACAATACGATATTTTTCTAATTAAAATTTTTACGAATCGATCAAAGACATATTTTATATACAAACAAGAACTAGGTGTAGTCGACTTTAAGGCCATTTAATATCGATTATATGTTTAATCAATAAAGAAAATGGAAGGAAGTCCTATAGTTCAAAATTATGTTTTCACAAAAGAAATAATTTAGATTAATTAGCATAATTTAGTGTGATGACGAAAGTATAGAATTACGAATTTGATTAAAGCCCTGTTCAGTCCTCTTTGTACTAGTCCTATTAATAATAAAATGTCAGCATTGCGTGTTGTCGAAATATAATACATTAAAATTTTAGTTTGTAATGCAAGATGAGGCAATATACACCAAGTTGTCCCGTAAAAAGTTCTATCAAATTTACACGGCCACTCGCTTTTACAGTATCTACAAAAATAACGACCAACGCTTGCTATAATTTATTTATCAAGAAGAAGTTAGTTCAAGACTAGAATACTCGACATACATTCTCTCATTCTAAATATTTTATTTGTTGTTGGCGCATAAACAGTTTATATGATATAAACAGCTTGATTCCATTATCTCCATTTATTCTTAAAAGTTTTCCTAGTGGCAATTAGGCAAGTCTTATAAGTTAAGAAAACTCTTGTGTTCTAAATGATACAAATTAAAGTTCGTGATTCGTAAAACTAACAAAAACTACTCAAACTTGAAAACAATTAATTATATTAATTTTCTTCAATTTATTTGTTACGGTGACTTTTCCTTAAGATAAATAAAAAAAAAAAACAAATCCCTTAGAAACAGGAATAGTTTTCTTTTACTGTAAATATTTTATTTTTTTAGTAAGATAAATGAGATTTGAACTCCAAAAGTCGATTATGTTCTTTAAAAATTAAAGAATCTTTGACAGAAGTACGTCGATTTATTGGTTCTAGCCGAAGCTTACGACACATGAGATATTGCAAGATATATGGAGACGGTTGCTGAAAAAGGTCGTATCAGCAAATTAGAATTTTTTTCGTTGTAAAAAGTTAACTCTAGTTTTGTCAATTTATAAAACTTTTAGCAATTATTTTATTTCAAAACTCTAACAACGAATGAAAATTCCACTGAAAAGTAATTCGTTATAAGGCAAGACATTATGTAACGGAAATTTATCTCTGCTCTTTACGAGATAACTTCATTTGAACTAACCAATAGGAAACATTGATTTCCAAAAATTTCTGCGCTAAATGAGATTTATTTCTGGAACGTTTATACTGCTTTTTTCGTTCCAATTTGGAACATTTCTTAATGTTTGATTTTATACAGAAATATCATAAATGATTAATGACAAAATGATTAACTTATTGTGCTTCACAAAAAAACACTAAATATTTAAATAATTTTATATCTAAGTGAAAAAACAAATAATATAACTTTGATATTAGAGTTTATAATCAAAAATTATCTTCTATAAAGTTAAGCAATAGAGTTTTTGATTTATTAATTTACTTTTTCAGGTCATATAGCTGTTCGTTGTTTCAATCTATCATCTGTCAAAAATATCACAAGAATAAACTTAGCAGTAATGAACTGTCTATTGTTAGATTATTTGAAACTACGTCAATCAATACTTTCCTGGTTTTGTGATAATAATCACGTTAGTGTGTGCCTGCTTGCTTTTAGTATAAATGTTTAATTTCATCATCTGTCAACTGTCACGAAATTCTAGAAAAGAACTTTAATATAAATTATATATTGAGAATGAGTATTATTATTTCAAGATAAACGCGATTAGCAAACAGATACTAAAAATGATAACATTTACCTATTGGTCATTATTTAACAGAACCATTAATATTGATTTAGATTTTGGTTGATAATTAAAATTATTTTTGAAAAACAATAGTCACAATTTTTTTTAAAAGAAATTGACAGCGCTTGTTTGAAAATCATGTTTTTTCTTAAGATTAAGGTTACACAGAAGATACGAAACTGTATTATGTTATCAACATGTACAAAAACATGTGTCACTGCAGTAGGAAACAAATTGCGAATACAGCGACTCAAGTATAAAGTTACTGGTTTCTTAGATTATTTGAAATAAAATAAACAAAACAACGGATTTTTATTTAAAGTAATCAATCTAAACAAAGTATGTTAGATAAATACCGAGAATTTTAATTTAAATTATTAAAAAAAGCAGAAAGCAAACACTGAAATTTGTTCTAAGCCTGAGGAAAAAAAAATTTGAAGGTCGCAAATTGTTAACATAAATGAATGGCTTAATCGTTTTGAAAATGGTCGTGAAGATGTTGCTGGTGATGGAAGACTTAGATGTCCGAAACATAGCATCTAAGCTGAATTAGTAGACATTTTGCGTGAAACAATCACCATCGATGGAAATATGTCATCTAGAATGTTGACTACAAAATTAAATTTAATTTCTTCTATGATTTGTAAAATTAAGAATTGAGCTGTTTTTATTGCATGATAATTCTCTTGTATGTAACACCTCAAAAATTAAGATTTTGAATCAAAAACAAATTTTTATGATTACCTATCGACCGTATTCAATGGATATGTCATTGTGTGACTATTATCTTTTTCCAAAATTCAAATTTTGATAAATGTGAGGTTGTGATTGCAACACAAGGTAGATTTCCGTTGCGTATGCACAAATTTTCGTTATTTACCTAACATCAGCTGTAAATAGCATGGGAACTTACTCAACTTTGTACATAGGAGATGAAGAAATGAAGCAGATGTTTTTGTAATTCAATTTATTTTTAGAAGTTTTAAGTTTCAAAAATACCTTTTCCCATAACAATATTTAATTTTTGTTTTTGATACTTTTTTAGAATAAAGGGTTATGTGCTTTCATTAATTTAGACCAAAAAATGTCTAGAATCTACGTGTGATATTGCCAAAAATCCAAATATTGGATAGCCCACAACTATTTTCCCAACGGAAATGGGTTTGTGGTAACAGCATTGGGAATGGTAAAAATACAAAAAATGTAAGTCATTTGTTTATCGTTTGGTAGGAGGTTTTAGAGTGACCAATCGCAGAACCTTTCGCTCAGGCATAGCGCTCACAGTAAAAGCGTTATTAGAGAATAAAAAATAATTTAAGTTCTCCCAGCTTTCCAAAGCTACACAAAGGATCTTTTGTGATCAATCATTTTCAAACGTTTTTATCTCCCAAATATACAAAGATAGAACTTTTTGCATAAGAATTTTATGCTCAAAATTGCCAATACTATACACCTTTTCGGTGAGGAGGCACTTGTGGGCCATTCTGTATATAAAAAACAATCTAAAATAGAATAAATAAAAATAAGGATAAAAGTTTTATTTTTTTATCCCGACGTTTCGGCTGTAAATTTTTCAGCTTTTTTTGAGGCAACAAGATTACTCTTTGAAGTATCACAAAAATGTAGTTATTACAACCATTTCTTCCTCTAATATTGGATTAATCCATAGCTGAAACGTAAGAATAAAGAATGTTTTGTCTTTATTTTCAGCTTTTTGATAACAATTTCTAAAGTAGGTTTAATGCGTGATTAAATAAAATGTTCATCAAAGAACATGGATGTAAATTTTTATTAATATCAATTAATTACTAAATTTGATATAGGATTCAGTATTGACTTCGAACCAGACAAAAAATGAGATCCAAAATTATATTTTAGCGATGTTCTTTTGCTGTCAAATTTAACATTTCTTGCAGGGAACAGCTGAAAATGACATTTCTAAACAGATTATTGAAAAATTTTATGTTAAAATGTTGTTTATTTGCAATTTTAAGCTTGCTTGCAAATTTGAAAAGTTTAGCGTAAAGTTAACATTTTAGGCATTTCTGACGAATTTTTTCCTTACAAATTCAATAATCGTCAAATAGATATAGATAGGTTTACTTTATCTATTGTTACAAGTTGTTTTAATAAATTCTCTCCTTTAATTTCAATTTTCTTAAAACTTGACTTGAACAAAGTTATAATAATTTTAAAGTTCTTTTGAACATATTTGGATACAAGATATTTTCTACTATCAAATTTATGTAGGATTATAGACAAACTGTCAAAAACAGTTCTGACTTGAATAGGTATAAATATTCAAAAATTTATTTTCAGATATGGTCTTAAAACTAAGATGAAAATAGATCACAGTATTTTTTGACAGATTCTTTATAGTCTTTAATGCATTTAATGCTAAAATATATTATACATCTCAATTTCTTTGAAAGAATATTCAAATTATTAGAAACATGTACGGTTCAATTTTTTTAAAGTAACATTGAAATTATTAAAATTGTTAAATCTATAAAAGAATATTTAATACATTTATTACAATTTTACGCTAGGTTTTCCAAACTTTACATAATTGCATAAAATTGTAAATGAAAAAAGCCTTTCAAATAAAATTTTCCAAAATTCCATCTAGAAATACCATTTTCAGCCATGTTAAAATTACAATAAACGATTTTTGCTTGGTCGAATTTTTTGCTGTAATTTTTTTGTCTAATTTTAAGCGAAAACTGTTCCTTAAATCAAATTTTGATTAAAGCCAATATTTAGTAAAGATGTATTTGGAGCCAACTTTAATGGTGATTTTGTATATGCATGTCGTGATTTTTGAATCCGACGCAAATTTGTGTTTTTATTTTCAGTCCAACGTTAGTATTGATGAATTCGAAGTTGATTCAAACAGCTGCCTGTTCAAGTTGAAGCAAAAAAATTAACGAATTTCCAAATGTTAGTTTGGACATTGAATTTTATCGTACGTCATCCAAAACCACAATGTGCATCTAACAAATAAATAACTATCGTTTATATTCTTTGATGAATTTTTATTCGATTGAAAAGAATGAATTATAAAATCTTTTTTGAAAATAATTTCCTAGGTTTCAGTACTTGTGATAATAATATCCTTTAAATATTCAAACTAAAACTCTCAACTAAACCTATTCATTGCAGTTATGAGATATATATTCTCCTTTGGCTTTTAATAAAGTAATAATCCTTTCATTTGAAGTTTATAGAGTTTCCGAAAGCTTAACTATCTCAGTTGTTTACAAAACCTCATCAATAGGAGAACGTCAAATATCAACAAACCACGACCTACGTAATGTTTGCTATTAACCGTCCAAAAGGCGTCAGAAGTGAATCTAAATGTGACAGATTTGAAAATTCAGTAATTTAGATTTATATAAATTTATATAAAATTTGAAAGTTCACGTAATCACCACCACACAAATTCTAATGACTCACTATTCATGGGAACTTTGTACTTGGGCGGAGTACATAACACCATTTCAAATTTGTTGCAGAATCTACTATTTTTTAGTTACATAAACTTGAAAATTTGACAGTGAAAATTTAAGTAAATTAAGAAACGTTGTTATTGGAACTTTAAATCAGCAACAAATGTCAATTAACAAAATTTCAAACTGCTACAATTTTTGAACCAATCAGTGGATTGAATCGGATTTCAACCCTGGCTTAAAAGCAAAAATGCAAATGATTTGTATAAATTTGAATAATTTTCAAGCCTTTTTATATCATAATTTTATCTAGATTATCTATATTAACTACTAAAAGTAGTAAATTATTTTTTTTTTTGTTTTTTTGAAACCAGTTTCAGTTTTCCAATCAAGCTAACTAGATTACTCACATATTTGACTAGTTAGTCGTATATAAAATGTGTAAATTTTATTTTTTCGCATGTCGATTTTACCGAAAGCATCCACAAATCATCTGCCAAATTTATGTAAAATGAAAGTCATATTGAATGCTATTGAAGTAGCGGATGTTCAGCTCAGCTTTTACTCGTAATTTGATAATGGATCGATTAATTAGAAACCTATACGATAGGAAACAAAAGCTAGGTCACAGGTTATTCAGAAGTCAATTATTTCTATCTATTGTTATGCCCATCTCTAAAATAATTCAACGTTTGTATTTTCTAAAAGAATTTTGTTTTGGTATGTTCGTTTTAATTAAATTGAAAGCGTTTTATTCAATTAATTTATAGGGATGGTATATGTATTTGCTATTTAATAATCCTTTTCTATTTATAGATATCCATTTTAAATTAGATCTATCGAAGAGGAACTAATCAGATTTATCTAAATGCTTTGTTGCTGTAGTTAATATTATTTGGAATTTCATTGTACTATTGGTTTAAATATTTCTGAATGTGCTATAATAAATCAGTTGTCACAGTGTTTTATTTTACTTAACTGAACGTAGTAAAAATTTGTTAAGTAAATGTAAAACATTATTGTTCAAGTCGACGAAAGAAGAAAATTAAAAGCGATTCATAAATCATATCTGCTTGAGTAAATCCGACATAAATTCGAAGTAGTTTGTTCGTGAAAATGATTTAAATAAATTTTCTTCGTGAATAATCACGAGAAACAAAGCATCGTCTTTTATTTTAAGATGTGAGAATTATCCAAGTTGAGTGAAATTTTCGTCTCTTACCGGACGCACTGAAAAGTTAAAGAGTCAACTTCTTTCCTAGAAAGTTTGCTATAAGATAAGTGTAGCTGATGGTGTTTTCAGGTATACTTAAGGGACGTTTAGACTTGGAGTACTCAGCGAGCACCGATACGAACAGTGTGCATCGCGCCTTGCATATCATACAACCAGGTCCGGATCTTTCTGGAGATTATACTTGCTTCGTCTCTACTTTCGGGAGTGAAGATAGAAAGACGAAGAGGATGCTTGTTTTCGGTGAGTCAAGGAGATTTACTAATAAAGCTTGCTTTCACGTTTTGTCTTTCATCATTGAGATTAATACGATTTCTATGCAAAGTTGTTATGGCAAAGAAAAATATGTATATGCGCTGGGAGGAAATAGCCCTTTCCAACTGATATGAACCTGAGTTTGGCAGAAACGTAAACATTTTAATCAGGAATATTGATTTTGCGTTGAATTTAAGCATCTAGTTTTTCTTAACATTATTCTGAGATATTTAGAATAAAACCTTTGCGTTTTTGTTTATAGATTTGGAAGTTGAATTATAACATAATAATGTGGTAAACTGATAGCTAATATGCTTATTATCTCTATCTTTATATCTAAATTCAAAACTTTCTAAAATGCGTTTGAAATTCATAATAAAGAATTAACAAAATAAAGTAAAAGTATCTATTTGAATTTGGTGACTGGAATATATATCATTATTTGTAAAAAAAGTATAGACAAAAGTTTGTACCTGTCACTGACTATCTAAGAAATGCCAGTTAATATATTTACCAAGCAAATATCTCATAAGAGTGAATAGATTACAACAATGAAAATATTGAAAGATACAAAGGACCTCTTTATACTAGAAATAATTATTCACAAACTAATTAATTTAATCCATAGCCTTGGTTTAATTAGTAAATTAATATGAGCTCTGTCAAAATTTCACTTATCGCGTTTCATTTAATGGATTCATTAACTTCATCGTCACATTCAATTGTGGAAAAGAAATTTTAACTATTGCTGTTTTACAACTTCAAAAACGATATTCTGATATTCAAATTAAAAGAAAAATTTGCGTATTCAAATAATAATTGGGCACAAATATGAATTGGTGACCATAAAATGTCAATGTTATATGCTCGTGCCATAATTTTTAATTTATGAAACGTGTTTTTTAAATACTAATTTATAAACAAATTCTGATTTGAAATACATTTTTTACTTGAATACGTAAGATTCTATTTCTCAATAACTTCAATCTGGAGAATCAACTTACTGTTTGTATAATTCAGAAATTTGATACCTGTTGTGTCTAATTGAAATTGAAAGAAAAAATTTAATTTGATGATTTGTCAAAATTCAATTGTGAATGAAATAGCATAGAAATAAAATTTTTATTACACCCTTGAACTCTATTAAAACTCGTATATTATCATTATTATTATTATAGTAATAATTGAATTGTTTAGTATATATGACTGTCAGTTCATAACTTTCCAGAAACATGAATGTAATTGACCCGAAGTTTGCGCGTGTTAAATAAGATCTTAAAAGAACAGAATAATGGGTCATATGATATTTATATCACCGTCTTGCTCATTCCGGGTTTTTTACCACAGTTTACAAATAACATGTTTCAAATTTAAGAAAAAAGCTTTTGTATAGTCTCACCATTGAAGTAAATATGAAACTTTCTAAATTCGATAAAAGAAACAGTTTTTGCTTCAACTTAGTCAAAAAATGATGGCAACAATTGTATTTTAGCGATATTCCTTTTCTACCGAATTTAACATTTCTTACAGAGAACAGCTAAAAATAATATTCCTAGACGGAATTTAGGAAAATTGTATACGAAAAAATTATTTCTTTTGCAATTTTGAGAAAGTGTAAAATTTTAAACAATAAATATTACTCTTTTGAATAGTGGTTGTGGATGAGTGATTAACAGCATATTTATAACATATATCGACTATTTATAATTATTTTCAGCTTGATCGAAACCTAAAATCTCTTTTCTGATTTTATCCATCAGAAGATTATGAAATAATGATGATTGTAGTCGCTTATACCCAAACATGTACCTACTGGATGTAACAAAATGAATAAACTTGTCTTATATTAAATAAGAGCGAGTGTATTCTAGGGTAAAGACAAAATAAACTTTGTTTAACAAAAAGGATCATTACAGTTAATAGTTGTTGCATGCAGTCATCATTAGCCGCTTCTGTAAGTCTACTAAATTATCTTTCACTTCATTCTTTTACTGAGAATGTTGATACTTTTGTCTATTGTCTAAAAAAATATATACAAAGTGAGTCACTAATAATAGTGCAAAGCTTAACAAGTGACAGATGACCTTAAAAGAATATGATTAAACACAACTTGTCTTATCCAAAAGTTGCTCTTTTCCATTATACAAGGCATTGAAGTTGATTTTTTATTGTATTTTTTGACAATATCTTGAAAAATATTAGGTGAATCAAGTTGAAAATTAGCTCATATAGGTTTTATGAAAGAAGAAACTTGAGTTTTTCACCAATTTCGAATTATGAAATAGAGGGCGCTAGCTACGCTTATCTTTATACAAAAACAGTATCGTATTTTTTTATTTTCAAAAGTTTGACATTTTCTTAATAATGAAAATAAAATCAATTTACTTTTGAGAGCAACATTTATATTTAACTAAAGTTAAAAAACTTGATATTTCTAGGGATAAAACACCTTTAATCTTTAAATCCACTTTTTCAACGAAAACGATTTGTGATCATTTGATCGATCACTGCAATAAAAAAAAATTGATTTGATAAAATTATTCAGCTTTGCTACAACTTTGTCTTGCTCAAGCCAAGTTTTAATCGTTTTTGAGTATTAGTATCAAGGAATCCAGAACTTTGTCGTTTTAATGCAAATGATAGGACACTTTTTTTTTAGAGCATTGATGCCAATTTTATCTTGGTGATTTAAAACATCAAATGAAACAAATCATAATTGCCAGTTTCAGTAATTTCTAAAATCTTGATGTTACGTATCGGTAGATTCAATGTTATTCATTTTGAGAAAGTGGTTTTTTGAAATTTGAAAAGTATTAAAAATTGAAATTGTTTTATAATACTGTTAAAAAAAGCGAAAGAATAAAAAAGTTGTAGAGCTTTTAGTGTAGCTGTTTGTGAAGCTAGTTTAGCTGGTGTACTTTTCGTTACGTTAACGACATTTTATATTGTTTAAAGAACACCAAAGTGACATTATTTGCAGATAATTCGTCACTACTTAACAGTGGTGGGACTTTAGTCTTAAAAAGTTCAATTTTAGTTATCACTAAAATAACAAGTTACTAGTTCATGGTTCACGCTTGCGACGAAACTAAGTAAAACAACATTTTTATTTAGGCAGTTAGTAAACAATAGATCTATATCGAATGTAAGAGTTGTATACTTTGTTCATTTGACTTTACCATCATTAAATACATTCACTGTCTGCTTTATATAAAACAAAATATCCAAATTTTTCTGTACCATTCTGAAAACCATGAGTCGTATTAGTATTAATAACAAGCTCTTTACAGAATTGAACAACTTGAAACGGAACCAAACTAGAACAAGATATTATTGCACTAAATTTTACAATATGTTTCCAACTAGCTTTTGTAATTTATCATTATGTGTTTCTAAAAAGAAGTTAAAAGAGTTTTTAATTGTGAACTATGTCTATGACTGAAGAATATTTTCGCTGCAATTTCACTGACTTGTAAAATTTTTTAGTTTGTAGTTTGTATGTTTCCTTATTCTATTAACTTATGTTATGACGCAATGTTTTTATATACCAATAAAACTATTTCTAGCTGAGTAAGAGTAACTGCCGCCTTCTAGGTTGTAAAAAAAAATTGAGTGTGAAATTCTTGATTCTTGTATCAAAACATGCAAAACTGTTAATTTTTGACAGCATTGACTGACTCATTCTCAAAATATTAACAAAAATTTAAAAAAAGTTCAATTTTGATACCTTATAGATCGATAAGAAGATACATTTGGATAAAGCATAATAAGCTCATTCGCTTTTTTTGAGTTAGACTATCGCCCCTTGTGCTATGTACCATTATTAATGGCTTAGCTTGTATAAGCTGCAACAACAAAATCATAATTACTCATCATTTTAATTTTCCACTATGTTTAATTGTCAGAAACAAAAATTTCACAAAAACAGAGTTAACAAGATACGTATGACAAAATTTTCAAACATTGTTTATGAAATATAAAATTACAAGTGTAAAACCTTTTTTTTTGTAAAATCTGAATGAAGCTAAATTAAATCAAATAAGAAAGATAATAATCTTCGTGAGTTTCCTCACGTATGTGAATATTAAAACTATAAAAGAGTATTTGCAGTTTAAATTGAAATATAAATAATTACCTTAGTTCTGTTTGCATGGTCCTCTATCTTAAAAAGTTAGAGCAGTAGCCAGTAAAAACGAAGCAGTCTGAATGACGCGATCATTAAAAAAACGGCAAAATTCATGAGTCTGTTCTCGAGGGACGCGAAATGAAAGCTCTAGCCACGATTTTTACATGTCGCTGCAGCCAGAGCGCAACTTTTGCACGAGTTGGTTTTAATAACAAATTAACTACGGTTTGAATAATTTACATTTACATATTCATGCGGGAATTGCGACACAGCCAACAGTGGTGTTTGTTAATTATTGCAAATTTTATAGTGGTGGAATTTCTTTTTATGAATTAAGTTTTTTACTCCATTTAATAAAATTCACTAGATTGTAAAAAGTGGTTAATAATCTAAAGTTGAATCAAAAACTCTTTTGCGATAAGTAATGCATTAGTAGAAAAGAAGTTAATTTTTAAAAGTCCGTTAATACAAATAAGTTGCAGGAAATATGACATCAAAGATATGAGCCAATAATTTCTTAAAATTTATATCACATAAGAAGAGAGAAATTACTAAGGAAAAGCGACAGAAGTTAAAATAAAAAGCCAAAACCAAGTATTGATTTTCGGATAGCTTAAGATTTAAATTGTTTATGGAACTAGTAATGCAGCTTTAACTACGGCTGGAATTTCTAGAGTAACACGAAGGAAGCGGATTTATGTTGGGCGTGTTAAAAGCCAAGCTCTTTCCGTTGAGGATGTAGCGTAAGTGACTATGATAAAACTATTAATACCTATGATCAGTTTCCATTTGGAACAACGAGAAGGAGGCTTACAGTATAAAGTTGTATTTTAATGTAAAATTTCATTCAATGTTGTATTAACGAGTATAGTCTTTCTACGTTCATTTTAGCCATTATAAAACTTTTACAGTAATCCTAATTCTAGGAGTCAACGAGGGTGGTTAGTAAGCAGCTGATAAGCAAAACAATTGTTCAAATCATATCTGTCTAATGCTAAGGGTGGGCTCTCAGGTAGAAATTGATTTTAAAGGTGTTATTATTACTGATTGAACGTCATTATTGCATTAGAAGTAGGTTGAAAAAGAATAATATCTTTAAAAGGAAATATGAAAAAAAGTTTTATGATAGCTAAAATAAACGTAGAAAGACTATATAAGCAATTACCAGCATACCTAATGTCGTATATTATAACAAATTGAGAAGGAGTATCTAATCAATTTCATCAGTTTTTTCTTGTATAGTTCATGATATATCACAAGAAAAAAAACAACGGCATAATAAGAATTGGGACTTCTATTTGCAAAAAAAATTAGAGACATGTAGAAATTGGACTTTTATTAGATATTTTCGAATTTTCTTTAAAGGATATTATGAACTGCTGCTCTAGTTTTATGCGCGCAAAAAGGAAGTGCAGAAGATATCTTTTTTTTTAAGAGTTGCAAATGAAATATTCCTTGAAAAAATGTCAATAACTCAAACAGCTTAAGACCAATTGAAAAAATAAATAACGAATAAATAGATAATTCGGAATAGAATATTTAAAGATTAATTGAATGTTACTTCAAACTTGTTCAATGCTTCAAAGAAAAAAAGTTGCATGGAGTTCAACTGGAAGTAAAATATATCTGTAAAAATGAATGCGTTCATTAGTTACATTTTTTAATGTCCAAAGTCCAATCATAAAGCCATAATCTTTCATGGCGATACTAATGGAACACTGTGTATATGTACATTGTAGATTTTGTTTTTCCGTTAACGAAAATTTCAGTTTTTGTTTTTTTTTTGTAATCTAGGCATGATCGCTTCTGATAGGAAAATATTACAGGGCTGAAGCTTATGAAAATCCTAAAATTAACTCCTATAGAAGATTTTACAAGGCTTTCTTACTAAATTAATTATTCACTATAGAACAAAACTAATTTGATTTTGTTCTTTGACAGACGACCAAATTAACTTGATATTATTGGTGTCATATTCAATTAGAATTGATAATTTACAATTTCATATTATATGTAAGTCTACTATTACTAATTACTCTTATGTCACTTTGATTTTCTAAGAACATTGTAATTACCAACTTTCAGTGATATTTCTACAATAAAATTTGACAATTCACTTGTTGCAAATTTTATTCATGATAGGCAAATTATTATTGTATTGGTTGAAAATGAAGCTAACTAAAATTTACAAAATGAAAATGAAAATTTACGCTGATTTCAGTTAGTTGTTAAATATACAAAGAATCTAAGCTTTTTTTATACAGTTCAAGGCACAATTATCGTAAACAGTTGTGCAAGTTTGTTTCTGTATGCAATTTTGCTGATGCAGATTTGTGTATTTTGGTGATACAGATTGATGCATCGTTGGAAAAACTGGAAAATTGTTGAAGTGCAGCATTGTGGCAGTTTATGTATCGAAAAGCTGTTTTTGAATCAATTTCTGAACAATAAAGAGTCTGTTTGTTCGTTGCAATAAGACAGTAATATAAACATCATCAATGATGATAAATGATCAGTAATAATTATTTCGAAATTCATCTGTTGTAGTATACTATACAGTGCGTAAAGCGAAACAAACTCTAGTAGACTGAATCAGAAAAGCTTCGCGCATGTTTTCGATTAATTTTACCAATATTTATAAACAAACTTCAAACATTGCAACTGGTGTGTGAAGTAGAAAACAATGTTTTTAAAATATCCATCATATGTTTTTGTACATAGAGCATTGAAACTTTGAAATAACATCTCAGAGCACTATTCACTGGATTTACCAATAAAATTACAAAAAGAATTCAAGAGCTGGGAGCAACTTTCACCAAATTTAGTTTTATTGAAAAAACAACAAAATATTTACCTATGAAATTTATGTTTTGTCTACCTTGAGCTTTGAACTTTTAAGATAAAGGGTCACAAACTGATAAAACTTTTTAAGTTTCACGTTGCTGACACATAGAATATTTTTTTAAGTTCTGTTACCTTTTAAGTTATTGTAAAAAAGACTTTTATAATTGATTGATTGATTGATTATAAGAAAATAACAAACAAAGTTTCTCATTCAAAGAAAAGAAGATTCTTTTATTGCTTGTACTTTTTTGCTATGTATTTAGTTAATAATAGTAGATTAATTGCTTATAAAAATTATTTTCCGTTGATCATGTTAATAGGCTTCATAAACGTTGGCAGCGGTTCACGTATCGAAGCCTCAATAGCTCATATTAACGGTGTCATATTCTGTAAACTGTCCGTTTGGTGGAGGCAATTGAACATACTCCTTATTTATCAATTTCATTTAAGAAAATTTTTCGATAAATACTTTCTGAGTTTGTTGATTTTTTGTATATTTTTATTATATCTCAACTTGTCTACAACAAACGTTTTTGAAAATAATTAGAAGATACATTTTTCGTAATTCTCTTAGAAGTTTTGAAATTACTGATACGTACCAACTTTTTCTAGAAGCTACTTCTTTCTTTTTATTGGAAAATATTGTCGCTTGTTTTGTAGATTTTAACATATGGCTCAAAAAACATAAACAATGTAGTTTTTTTTTTTAAGTTGAGGAGTTGTCATCATTACACTATGTCTTCGGTATAATAATAAAGGTATGATTCTCTTATAACTAGCAATTTTGCTTTACACAAAAAATTTTTTTCGCATTTAAATAGAAATGTATAATTTATTTTGATTTCTTACAAAAACGGCGGACAAAATCTTCATACAACACTCCTCAAAAGTGTGGCTATTCTGGAATACAAATCCCAGACGTTCTGCCATTATGATCATATTGATGTTCGAAGACCATAGTACGTAGTCATTTTTAATCAGTTATGATTATAAATATTAATTTATTAATGAATCATTAAGATTAATTTATTTGGCAACCAAATATTCTAGATCTATTGGGATAGATGACACCGAATGTCACTTACAATTTTAATTTGTTCTTTTTTTTTCTTTGCAACCAACTCATGAATTAATTAGCGTTTAATAATCGCAACACTATTAACTCACGTCTCAATTCTTAATCGCTTTGATTAATCCACTTGTTTATTAAAAACTACTATCCTCAAATCTATGTAACCGTAAGGTGTTACAAATACGGACACTTCAATTAAAAGCTAAGCACATTTATACCAAAGGGAAAAGCGTTTATTAAACAAATCAGAAAGTGCATCAGATAAACGACGAACAAACAGAAAGCTGTTTATCAAACAGGTAAATTAAATTTGAATTTGTTTTGTTGTTGTTAATGTAAGTGTTTTCAATTTGTCTATTTTTTTATGATTTTTCTCAAAACTACTGTTTTCTGTGTTTGATTGAATGGTGGTTTATAATACGTTACAAGGGTTGTAAAGGTGGTTATTATACAGCTGTTGGTATAATCTGAATAAAACTGCATAAACGTAGAGATTTATTTTATTGTTTTAAAAATTCGAATAATACTTGGATAAACTTTTATCTGTTTTTATGTTTCGAGGGCTTTCAAAGATTTTCTCTACCATAGATTTAGTTTAGTCATTTTATTTTGTTTGCTTATTCATGAAGCAGCGGCTACGTAAAAAATCATAAATTTTTCTCGAAACTGTAATATAAAATTCTTGGAATTGCGTGACGCAGACGGGCTGTATCTTTCTGAAATGGAAGATATAAACATAAGTCTTTGAGCGAGGAATTTTTGAGGAAGTAGAATGGTGGTAGCGATATAGTTCTGCATTTTGGTTATTCTATTCACTTATTTTTCAAATAAAAATATAAATTATAACTTTTTATAAGGAGATAATCTTTTTCAAACATTGAACGCTTGAAGAAAACTGAAGTATCGATCAGTTAAGAATTTGCAAAGTTTGGACTATTAATTTAAGTAAAATAAGTTTGTTTTTGATATACTTATAATATTTTATCAGAAAACAGAGCAAGTTCTTTTTAATAAATAAAAACAGCATACGAAGCTATGTAACAAATTCAGACATCCTGACATGTTTCAAGCGTCTCATTAGTATCGGCAGTAATGTTAATATAAGAATACATGAATTTTAAAAAATTATAATCATAAAATAGTAGATTCTGTAACAAATTTAAAAGATAGCTCATTCCACCCGAATGTAGCTTTTAAAATAGTGATCGTGTTGAAATTTATCTCATCCACTATCTTGATTGCAAAAATATTTCGAAAATTCAGATCGTCACACATTTTGTTGATAAGTAAATTAATCAAATATACGCAAAGGTAATACAAATAAAAAATTCATTGTCCAAAGTTTTCTGTTTTCTACCACAATAATCATGAGAAGGATATGAGCAGATTAAGGTAAAATTCTGAGGATGACTTAGCGCCAGCTGGCTGCAGCCTCACACCCAGATAATACGAAATGGCTTGGAACTGACGCTAAGAGGAGCACAATAACAACTGCTGGTCTATTTAAACTTTAAATGTCTATATATACATTTCTTAATAATAAATTAAAGCAGTAATGCTCAAACAAAACCAATTCCATATTTAATTGAATAGAAATAAAATGTTATTTTCCGTTTGATTGTTTGATGTTCGCTGGATTAATGACCTAGTTACGGCAGTATGTTAGTAATAATGCTGATTTTGCCAAAGTAGATGGTCGATGACTTCCAGGCTGTCGCAACTAGGAAGTTTTTGAGCGGTTTGATGACCTCCACAGTAGTCAAATTAAATAAAAAAATTGTATCAGTTTTTTGGCATTATAACCAATATGGTCCATGATTGGACTGAATACGATACAAAACTCACATTTTCGCGCTTTTATTCAATAGAACTAAGCATATTTACTTATTTTTTAACAAATTACATGTCCAAAATTTATTTCTCTTTTTTATAACTGTTAAAAATTCATTCAAATTCACATATACATACATACATTTCAAGAAATGTTGAAAGGGTGCAAGAAGAATATAATATCTTGATTACCACCTGAAAAGCATTATCTGATCTGTCATATTACTATTAAAAAAAAATCAAATAATCCTAGCTGATTCATTGTAATATGATTGGTAATGTTTTTTTCTTTCAAAAAATTTTTGTTATAGTATAGCTAAGCTCAATTTCGGAAAACATTTTTCTAATTAGATATGATTAGTTATAAACAAGGATTGTAGTGCATGTATCCTCAAAAATCATTTACCTGGATAATTTTACTTCAATATAGACAAATAACAATTTAGAGTTCCTTCCATCATTCAAGTGATTCATATTTAATAATACAGCACAGAGTTCACAGGATTATAGATTATTTTTCATAGTTTTTCTCGTCTTTCTTCAAACACTAAACATGCAACAGCAAACTCTAAATGATTAGCAGTAAATTAAAAAACCAAATGCGTTAAGTAAACACGACTTTTCATTATCGGTTTTGAGAAAAAAAAAGATTTAGTTGATTCTGTATTGTGTCTAGTAGATAATTTAAATAAAAATTTCATTTCTCCGGTCCGGTCAGGTCAGGTCAGGTATGTAGATTATAGAGATGTTAAGTCGATCTCTTTAAATTATGCAAGGTCAGTTAAAATCAATAATCCTAAGAAGAGCAGTGTTTTGTAGAAAGAAAACCATCCAGAAAAAAGATACAAAATAATCATTCGGACTATTCAGTAGATCGGCGAAATGTATTTAATCCATAAAGAATCTGTCTATAACTATGAGTAAATTTCACAAAAATAGTATCTATTTTTTTGTAAGGTAATAAAAAAAATAAATTTAATGCCAAGGTGCACATAACATTTTTCTGAAATCGTGAAGACAAAAAATTTGATAGAAGAAGCACAAAGTTTGGTTTACTGTTTGCAATTAATTATACTGTATTCAACCTTTACGAAGGAGAGACTAAGGGAAAACTGATATTAAAGAAATATGAATGGAAATTTCATTGAACTTGATTTTATTTTTAATAGTGAAACGGTAATGATTTTTGTATGTTGCCAAAAAGTTAGTGATAAATATAGCAAAATTAGAATAGCAAAAGTTTTTCAACATTTTGACAATAAACTTGCTAATTATCAATAAAAATGACATTTGAGTCTTTAAAGATAAACTTTACTGACAATTTTGAATACTTTGGTGACAATTTCGGAAAAATTTGTTTGAATATTATTTTCCTTAAGAAAACTCGTTCGATTTTCGGACCGCCACTAAGTTATCGTTATTGTTAGATAGTCTATAATTTCTCATTATTATGGAAACTACTTGCTTTGTAAAATAATTGATATATATGCATTATTCATATAGAATTATATATCAATCAATTTATTAAATAATTACATTGACAAGGTATACTTGTCTTGATTTATCTACCTAATAATGTTTAATTATATTTAATTTTCTGTTCAAACATGAAAGATAAAACCTACTAGAATGTCATTTAATCTTAAATTGTCACCTTTCTGTAAATTTCAAATGACAATATAATTCATTTATCAAAGATCATAAATGAACTAATCGGAAGGCAGTGTTTCTCCTTAGTCACTTACTTAGTTAAGCGATGATAAAAAACAAAGAAAAAAATTTCGTATTTACATTCGTTGTTAACGATTTCTATAAATTTGACAAGTGAATTATGCTTTCGTTTTCATCTTATAAAAAGCACTTTTTTTTATTCAAAGTGAATAGTAATCATTAGCTTTGTTCGCGGTAACAATCGAGGACTAGTTTTGAATTAGTCCAAGATTTATGTAAAGCGCATGTACAGTTCTACATAAGTACAGGATTATCGTCTACCGCGAACGATAAATTTATTGTACTAAAGATTACATTAAGTGTTTAAAAATAATCAAATGAAAAGTCACAATTTTGAAGAATTCGTCAAATTGAAGCAGGAGATTCCAGTCGTTTTGCAGACTTTAGGTCAGTTTTACTTATAATATCTTCAGTGGTAATTTTATATACCACTAAGTGTATTATAATCGATTATTATTCAGTGAAAAAGATAACAGAGATTGCTATTGTTTGAATGTTTATTGTCACAGGAGGTGAAAATTTTCTAAAACCTATTTTTGCTTAAAAAAAGTTTAAAAAAGCCTCTTAAGACGGAATAGCAATTGCATGAAAGAGTTTATGGGTTTTATTTATTGTTAATGTATCGGTCATTTGAATATTCTGCAAATTTTGAATTAATTAACTGATTTACTTTTGTGGTCAATACAGATCAATTAATTGACAAAGTTTGTATGCAGTAAAGTTACAATTCTATTTGAAGTTCCTATCCATGCAGTTCTTAATTGAACTAAATACAGTACAATGAGTTCAAATTGTATGATTGAATTATAGATTATAAATAATCTACACTTATTTTGGATGATAATTATTTTTTGTAATATAGAGTACGCTTTTTTTAAACCTTATTTTTTATAAACTTAAATTTATGAAAAGAAGAAACTTATCTTTGCAGCATATTGAATGAAATTTTGAAAATGTAATCAATAAATCTGCAGAGAGTACAATGGGTGTTAAAATTTTTACACACAGTTTGATTTTATTTGATTTAGTAGTATGTTTTTAGTCATGTTGGATGATTATTAACAATTTCCAATTAATATTTTTTGTATCACTGTTTGTGCTCTCTGGTATGAACGTAATTGTTGACGGAACTAAACTCCAGAAATTAACAATCGTTTATTGACATATTAGTTATAAATTTATCAAGTTCATTTTGTTTCGCTTATTTTTCACTGAATTATGTTGATATTATTAATGAAAAAAGTTTAATTCACATGTTCTGCAGTAACGAATCGCTTTTGTATTTTACCTAGTATGTTAAATAAAATTTTGAGTCATTTTTTTCATTGTCATTGCTTTATATTTTTATTCATTCTAATTTAAATCAAAGAGTAAAACAAAAATAAAAGAGAATTATTTTGAAAATGAAAAAGCTTTGTGTAAAATCCTTCCATCAAAGATTTGAGCAAAATAAAGTGGTTATAATTTATAACCTCGCTCTAATAAACGATAAACAGTTCTTTCTGCAAACATAAAGCATCCAGTCAAGGGGATAGGATCATTTAAAGAGGCGAACAACCTTTGAAGAAGTAACAACATTAAGCGCATCATCACTTCTCATTGGCATTTTGAGAAGTTTTTCCATATGATTTGAAGTAATGGTTTAAAAAAATAAAAAATCGTAAGAAACTTGATGGAATAAAATAATCTGACTTGCTGCTCCTTCCTAATATTAATTATTTGACTGAATCAAGCCTATTTTCTAAGAAATAGTTTCTTGAAACCAGAAAATCCAGCAGAGAAAAATTTTCTGGCTATCACATTGAAGGAAATTATACATGACCTAATTTAGGATATGACAGTCAATCGAATTTTAGAAATAAATTCTCTGTCACTTTGTTGACGAATATTGAGTTTCTTTCTAAATATCTAACAAAAAAAAATATGTTTTTTTGCTGTTTTCTAATTTATATCAGTAACATCATGGAATAAATTGAAATAATTTCAACACTCACATTAATCTTACTAGGTTCACCACTCTTGTTCTATATACGGAATAAAAGTAAAGAAATATTATTATTTTTATTTAACCGTTTGTTTCGTTGAACCAAAATTATAAAAGTATGCAAAAATAACGGTTGGACTACTTCATCTTCACTATTTAAATGTGATAGATCGGCTGAATGCAGATAAGGATCTCATGCAGATTCTATAGCTAATCTATTCAACCAAAATTACTGTTCGCATATGTTAACTTACTAAATTACTCGATTCTCGGCTGAGTTATTGGATAGGTATTGTCTGAGCCGACCTCCACTCTACTTCAGGACACATTGAATATGCAATTTATTAACACTTGAGCTTCTTTTATGTTGCCTAAATAACATCTATTTGCATTTGATTTGTTGGCAGAGATTTATGACTACCTATTTGATATAATAATTTTTTTGCTCCGCTTTCTTTGCATTTTAGAATATTTATTAGAAAATAAGTAAAATACTTTTGTTTTATATCTGCAGTGAACCTTAAACAGACGCGTGCGAACCGCAAATGGTTAAACGAATGTGGCGCCACACCCTAATTACCGGAAAATTATTGGTGATGCAGTGTTATGTATCGGAGCATGAAATTCGGCACACGAGCAAGCTTGCAACTGGAAAACTGCTTCGTTGTGTCTATAAACCTTGACCGCTTAGCTAAAACCAAATCTATATTGGCTTTCGAGAAAGGCAACGCTACAAAAATGTTAAACACTTTAGCCTACGTTTCTAGTTGCATACAAGATCGCTTAAAATCTGGAAGGTGGTTAATGGTCTTGGGGGAAGTAAAAATAGATTCAAAAAAATTGTTTAAAATTAAAACTGATTTTAGTATTTTAGAATTCACCAGCTTATGCATACTTATACTCCTATAAACTTTGATAAAAATTCTAGACAGAATTTGTGGATATCAGTCGACTGCTCAATTTTAATTAGTCGATTCCTTTTAATTTTTGAAATAATACGATTTTTTGTTAAAAAAAATTTCTTTAAAATTTATAACAAACACAAAACTTTAAAAATTTTTTGTTAATGGTATCACTGTTTAAATAGTATGGTTAGTCAGTGATAGTACCTTTAAAGAAGAAGATTCAAATTTCAAAGTTATAACTTTTTTCGGCTCATTGCTGCTAAAAAGTTAGAATAATAAATAGATTTGTTGGAAGATGAATAACTCCAAAAATTTAAATGGCGAACCCTATTTTAGAATTGTGATCATAGTAATTATTAAGAAAATTGTGATTTGTTTTTTCAATGTTTAAAATTTTACTAGTATTTTCATTATTATTGATTGAAAAAAACGCGAAAATTGATGTCTTTAGAAAGAAATTTTGAAAATTTTTCAGATGCAAAAACCTGAGATGTTCCATTTACATTTTTTGAGTTATTCGTGTTTTTGTCAAAGAAATTAGATTGATCCAAAAAATAAAATAAATCAGCTAATTAAAATTGTGTTTAAATTAACCAAAATTTGAAACTACATTCAAACATGCAAGAAAATCAGGGTGTTCTATTTAAACAAGCATAAGTTTATATTGTACTTTGTTAATAAAAACCTTGTATATTTAGTAATAATATATACAGGGTCATTCAAGAAGACTGGCTTACTGGAAGTTTATAGGGAACACGTATTTTAACCGAACCGAAACATTGCATATTGAGATTCTTGAATATGTTCTGTCGAAGTAAGATAATGACGACTTTGCTACACTTCCGTTTATAGCGGAAATTTAAATTTGTGTTTATGTTTAATATTCACTTGAGGTGTCTAATATTTATAGTTTTAGTGTAATTCACTGCATATTCATCTGTTTTCAGTATTTCCCAAAATCTTCATTCTCAAAGTTAAGATTTTTCAATCATAGATCACTTGATTTTTTCAAATGCAATTTTTTACTTTCGAAATTAGAAAAGCAGACTAAAATAAAAATGTTCAATGCGTTCATCTCATTTTATTACAATTTTAAAAGCGGTTTGTTGGTTTGTTCTGTTTAGGAAAGTTTTGCGGATAATTTTCAGTTTGTTTTTGTGGAATTGAAGTTGTAGGTTGTTGTGTTTGTTTGAAATGCGCTGGGGTACTCAATGTATATGAAGTACTTTGAGTATTTTGGTTGTTTTGTCTAAAGTTGTCAGCATTGTTGTATTGTTTTGGTTTTACTGTTTCTGGAGCAATAGTAGTTGGACGAGACGTGGTTGGTACATAACTGCTACTAGCAAAATTATTAACAAATCCTGTAGGTCCATTTGGACGGTAAATTTGAGCCTCTACGTACTGCTTTTTATTTCTTCATTATTATTGTTGTTTTGTACTGGCCTATTGTTTTCATTCTGAACAGGTCTACGATTTTGCTGATTGTTAAATGGTCGGAGATTTTGATATACATTTTGTTGATTATTTAGTACAGGTCTTCGATTTGGTTTATTTTCGTTATTTAGTCTTCTATTTTGTTGATTTTGGTTGTCGTTCTGTACTGGCCTTCAATTTACAAGAGATAAGTGGTAACTGTTAATGCAATTATTTGCAAAAAAAATTTTTGTTGACAGATGTTTAAAATTTTATATCAAATAGAAGAGAATCTAAATTTTCTGAAAAAACGCGAATAACTCTAAAATTATGGATTTTAGATGCCCTAAATGGTTATCAGACTTAAACTGAAATCAATCAAGGAATCCAAATATGTAGTAATATACAGTGTTCTACTCAAAATAACAAAGTTCATCCGGTATATGTGGGAATGCAGCAAAGTCGCCATTACTTTACTTAAATCGCCATATTTGAAAACCCTCACAAACAACATTTCAAACCGATTGAATAACACGTTCTGCATAAAATTCTAATCGACCACTCTTTGTGATTGACCCTGTATAATATTAATAATAATTTCAGATGAAACAAGAGATTCATATCGACAACTTTTTGCTAAGAAACTTTTGTAATCGATAAAATTAAGTTTGTTATATTGTTGGGACACTTTGTATTTGTAACATGACTGAATGAATGATGTGGTGAATGGTAGTGGAGTGATTTTTATCTTCTCCATTCCACTTTTTATATTTCCAAATAAATTAAAAACGAGCAAACATTTTGAAGTAACAATCAACAAACTTAAATAAATACAAGCCTCTTGCCTTACATGAATAAAATAAACTGCCGTTAGGTAATATACAAAAATTACATATTAAAACAGAAAAGTTCCTCGAGGCCTTGTGCTTTTGTGTGTTGGCTGTCATAAACAAAGCTTAAGCATGAAGTACTACAATGATTAAAGTTATTAAATTATATGGTAGTCAATTTTAGAAATTTAAATGTAAACCACTCAAATAACGTTCATTAATTCAGTCTTGTTTACTTACCAGTTTCGAACATTACAAAATAATCTTTTAAATAAAGAGAAGTCAGCTGAATTGTAAGCGTTTAAATTAACTTGACGAACTTCGAAGCTTTATTAGCACAAAGCCGAAGCTCATCAACTTGATGAATTCTCTTTATAAAGAATTAACTGTTTCATCGACATAAGACGATTCGTTTTAATTTCTCTATTAATATTTTTCCCAATATTGTTTCATTAAACTTAGAAACAGAATAAATTAAGTGGAAGACAGAAATAGAAGGAATAATTTGTAAAACAAGATTTATATTTTGAAAATAATTTTATTTATTGACAAGTCAACATGCGTTCACGTACATATACCCAAATGAATCAAAAAGAGATAAAACAAACAAATAAATTTGTAATACTAAACTCTTACAAATCTTTTTGAAGATAAATATGAAAGAAATAACTAAAAGGAAATTTATTATCAGCAATTGAGTGGGTGTTTGACTTTTATAAAATTGTTGTCAATTTCATAAGGAAAAATTTTGATCTTAAATTCTCCAATAAAATTGAACAAAAATAACAACACAATTCCAGATTTTGTAATCGGAATCTTGTTTGTGAATTTCGTCGCTTTGTACCTCAATTTTCTTCGGTTTTGTTGGCTGAGATGGTTTCAATTTTTTTCTCCATTTATTTTCTATATTTGTAAGTCGGTATTAACATTTAAACTTTATAATTCAACTTTCCAGACTTTTAGACCTTTCTTCCTCGCTTCGTTTATTACAGAGACATTAAGTTTACTTCGTACAAAACAAAGAAAATATTGTATTTCACCCATTATTGTTTATTTAATTTTTTTTCTATCAAATGTGTTTTGCCAATTCCCACAATGTTCTAAAAAAACTCGATTAAAGTTGTTAGATTGTATAAACACTTGCAGTATGGAATATGCATTTATAATGGTCTTTGCTGATTTTTCAATTAAAAGTACTTAGGTAAATGATAATTTTTTGTAATTTCTTATAATTTTAGAGCATAATATAACTGGAAGATTTGCTTAATATCTTTTTTTCCAACAACATTGATTTTCTAACGCTGTTTTGTGTTATTTTTTCCTTAAGACAGCTTTTTTCTTATTTAATCTTTTCAAATGATTATTATTTCTAGATAATAGAAAACAAATCTATTTTGAATAATTGGAGGATTGACAAAACTTTTCTAGAAGTCTTCGTCAGGTTTACCTTGGATACTTAGAGATGTTGCTTTTGTAGGAACAAAGTCTAAGACGGATAGTTCAAATAACAATTTTTAATCAAGAAATTGATGATAACACTACACTGTCGCAAGTATTTCACTGCTGTGTCTTTGAAAATTATTTAATAAATCAAAATATGTAACTCTACTTGAGATGAATAGGAAAATAATCACATTTGAAGGAATTGAGAGTAAAACATACAAACAGTCGCAAGTCCCAATTTTCTATATGTTTATTTGTTTTCTGTAAGGTGCAATCAAATAAATATTTCATTAGCAAAAATTGCATTATTTTTTGATATTTATCCAAAATAAAAACATTGTCAAAAGACTACAAATTAGGCAAAAATAATAATTTTTTCACCCTTGTTTATGGTAGGCGACAGTCAACTTTGTTTTTTCAAATGGCACTCTATAGTATTTTCCAAATACTTGAAAAAACTGAGTTTTTCTGCATTTGAAAATATTTTCTTTTTATTTAATTATTGAAATCAATATCAAAATTTTCTGATCCAAAAAATCAAATTCACAGGCTATAACGTTAATTGAATAAATTCTCTAAACCAACAATCACACATAAGGTAATTTCCATAGTTACCATCACTAAAAGTTCAAAAAAATGACGTTACCTTAGTTACACGGCTAGGTATTTAGAGTATATTCATTTTTGCAAAAATTTACTATTTGAATCAAATAATATTTTTGTGGTGATACTTAAATGGAAAAATTCATGCATTGCCATTTAAAAAACAAAGTTGACGATTACCGACATTAGATTAACAAAGGAAAAAATATTAGAATAGTCCAGTTTATAGTCCTTTGGCAGCCTTATTTTTGATGTATCATTTGTTGAAATCTGATCACCGCTTTCGGCGTTTTTTACCGAACACCCTGTATATCCCATTTATTAATATCTCATCAACTAATTATTTTATATTTTTTGCTTTGACTTTAGTGATTAAGCGCAGAGAATAATTAATTAGAGTCTCTTTCATAAAATATTCTCTATTAAAACCTTTCCTAACATATTTTATTAATTTTCAGTGCCAGAGAAACGTTTAGAACTGCGGCAAGAACATGTTGACGATGGAACACTGCAGGTTGTGTGTTTAGCAGAAGGAGTTTTCCCGAAACCCAATATGAGTCTACATGTGGGCAACAGGTAATAAGTTATGCACACTTTACGACTCAATTAAATGTAGCAAATTAGCATTAACCATCGTTGAAATGAAGACTGTTTTAATAAAGCTGTTTTAATAATTGATAGGTACATGTTAAACATTAGATTTTATGTTTGGATGAAAGAACTCATATCACGTTTAATGGAGCTGTAACCTCAGTCGTTAAATATATTTGGTTTACTTTGCTGTCTAAAAGTAATTCAAAACATTGGTCCATACTTCAGTTATATCATTTGATAGTTATCTGAATCAGCATTAATTCAATGGTATTGACATTCCATTAGTAATGAAATCATCGATCAAATGATCATACTACTCGTATACAGAGCGTCAGTGAACACTTATTTAGTTCTGATGAATATAAAAGACAAAACAATTTTTCATCTGTAAGCCCTTAAGCATTTTTTTATTTCACTTGATGCTGAAATTTATTAATATTGATAATTAAATCATTTACAAACCTACTCGTATTTGTGTCTCAAATGTATAAAATTAAGGAAGAGATAGAATCAATAAGTTTTGAAGCGTCATCTCTGGGCAAACAAAGCGAAAGGTGATCTAAATTCGAGTAACAAAACAGAACTTTATAAGCTCAAAATAATGTTTAGTTTTATTTTTACCGAAACTTCACTCATATTACAAAAACTAATTCTTGATAATTTGAGTATTTTTTGCTTCTCTTAAAACTAAAAAAAAAATTAGTATTTGAAAAATAAATGTTCCAAACTCATTAAACAAAAGTTTTACACTTTTTACCACTTAGCCTTTTAAAAGTTTATCTATTATATTTTTTAATTTGATTATGTTTCCTTCACTCAGGACTTCAAGACTGAAATACATATAATTATTCAGTTTTAATATTACATCATTTGCTTATAAATAATTGTTTATAATGACAAGAGTTTCACCAGCAAAAGAATTAACTGGAATTTATTCGATTAGAAGTAATCCAAAAGCAACTTATTTTCAGTTTCAATAAGGTGAAAGTGAAACAGGAACAAATTATCAATATTCGCTTGCTACTATCTATTTTTTATATGAGATTAGAGAAATATACTGGTTTTATTAACCAAACTAAAATATTTCAATCTTTAAATCAATATGTTATGCGTCAAAAACTTGAATACTATAGAAAGATCTGATAAATCTGTACTTAAAGTTTTTTTATTTTCAAAACTCTGATTTATGATGTTAACCAAACCGTCAAGTGTTAGAGTTGCCAACGAATTGACCTTAACGTAAACTGTGATTGATGGTATTCTATTGATCAATAAATATTTAATTATATAATTATTTATTTTTTAGTGTTTTGGAATTCTTAGTAGACATGGGAAAAATAAATTTATCTGTATATTATTTATTGTTTTTTTTTTGGTAGGTATTTTATGTTACAGAAAAATATGAGCAAAATTTTTATAGTTTTGCTAAAAACATACAGGATGAATCTAAAGTGTAACAGAGTACATTTTGTATGAAAATTTACAAATTTCAAAAGAAAAAGTAGACAGAAGATGTCTATCAGTCTTCTATATTATCTAGAAATGGTTTCAAATATACGGAGTTGTTGACTGACAAGCTACAAGACTTATATTCAACTTTTATGATAATAATGTGATTTTTTTGTCAAAAGCACTCACTTTTTGAAAATTTATAACACAATAACAAAAAATTATATAAACAATTCTTCAACTCATTTAAATGATTTGGTTTTTTATCAAATGAGTTAAATTGCCTCAACAACTAAGAAAAATCGATCAATAAAAGTTGTATTTAAATTAATCAAAATTTCATTCAAACGTACAAACAAATCAGGGTGTTCTTTTTGGAAAATCAAAGTTTGTGAACTCTCTGTAAATACAAATAACTTTAGGTGATACAGCTTTTGTCCAAAAATAGAACAGTATTTTAGAAACATTTAACCATATGTCTGCCTCAGCTTTATATACAATTATATCCCATCTCATTTTTAAAAGTTCTTTAGTTTTCTCATTGACTGTAATTTTCTAATTTTTTAATGAATTTAATAAACCTAGTTTAGTTTGGAGTAATCCAAAATGTTACCCTGGAAGGTGTCCTTTTTTCATTGATTATTAACACTAATCATACCTATACAGTTCTGGGTCTTTTTCCAAATAGAAGAAACACGTAGCTATGTCTAAGTTTTCTATTATTTTCACCAAACATACAGATATAAATTTTTCAAGATTAGGATCAAACTCGTCATTATAATAGATACCATAAACAGAAATTACGACAAGCGTTCCTTAATCAATACTTGCTGTGTCATTTTAAATTTTATAGTCTTTAGTACATTTTCTGGTTAAATACATACAGAACAACTGGGTATTATCTCAATGTTTTTTGAAAGAACAAAATATATTAAAGCATTGTTCACTACAGTATTACTAACCATAAATCACTTGATCTAAATATTTTAACTTGATTTGTCACTTAATTTATTTCCTCTCTAACCTGGTCTTGAATATCTTGATGTCTTCCCATTTCATACAAAGCGAAAGTCATAACAGCAGCTGAAGTTTTCTATCCGGCAACAAAGAAAAGCATGCATTGTGCTGCAATTTCATCAATTGTCAGTTTCTTTTCAGTCTCATCTTCTGACTCAGTTAATAATTGAATAAAATCATTACGTCGACTATTAAATCTTTTTCTGTTTTCAATGATCTCTTTTATGAAACACATAAAATGAATAAAAATAACTACAATTAAAGTTTTGCATAATTTTACAAAAAGAGAAGCAATACTCGTGTCGTACAATTGTCTTTTTGACATCGTAGCATAACTTTTAATTTTTTGGTAGATAACAGAATTTATGTTAACAAAAACAAACTGTTGTCCATATTACAATATTGTCCAGCATAAATTAATATTAATTCATAATTGGTTATTCGGCTACTTTGCTGATTTTTGTTTCTAAATTTAATAATAAATTTCTACCACAATTTTGAATATTTCTCTTATATTATCTAGAGTGAAATTAAGATTTAAATTGATTCTGAGTATTTTACGATTTATTTTAAGACGATGGGAATTAAGAGGATCGTCTTTTTTCCTGTAATAAATTCCACGATCGCTGAAGTACTCAAAATCTTTAAACAACACATTTTTCAGATACTTTAAATCAACCACTAGATAAACTGGTATTGTAAAAATATAAAATTCACCATGCATCCAATCTTCTCTTTTCATGTCGTAAAATTTAGTGACAGTAAAACCATATTTTTCTTTTATTTTCAAGACATTAGAAAAATTACCTAACAGCAAATGAGTCTTCTAAAGATGTATATTTTTATTTTTCCCAATAACTGTAATTTTTTTCTGAAAATTGACAGTAAAAATTATATACTTAAAAATTAAAAGAATCAGGCAGGTTTAGAAATATTATTTGAAATTTCTGTCTAATATGCTATCAACTGCTGTTTTTGAATGGATTTTAAATGATGTTTCACCCTCCTAGGCCGTATTCCATTAGAAATTAATTAATAAATTTTGGTTGGTTATTTGACAAATGTTTTCTGCTTTCGGTGACAATGACCTAAGCCACCAGACTTTGACAAATGTCAGTCAGATGGATGCCATTGCCGACAACATATTTGAACAAAACTTTCTAATAATCAACAATTTTTTATTTAACCTGAAAATACAAAATTTCCTATAACTCTAAATTCTAGAGCGTGATTCTTATTTAAATCACTTAAGTTTTCAAATCATTATGACAAAATTTTCTTTTAACATAAATTATAGAGTGCGATCAGCAATGACTGAGTCTGTTGACGACGCTGAAAATTTGAAAGTTGTTGTGAATGCTTGACAGTTTTTTGGCAAACGCTTTTAAAATTAAAACTAAAAATCAAATTTTTGTATTAAACATCTTCAGAATTCATATTTTTATTATGTCTTCATACGTTTTGTAATTATTAGAAATTACCAAATTTTGAAATTCTCAATTCTCTAAAATAAACCTAAAATTTTTTGACACTAACGTTTTAAAATTGTGTCACTTGTAATTTTCCTGTGTACTAATTGCAAGCGAAAAATCTATATTTTTCAGTTGTTTTATTGCCAACAGACTCAGTCATTTTTAATCGCTGTGTATTGGTATTAACATTACTAGTAATGGTATTTGCGCATTCCAAAGTGTTGAATTTCTGAATATGTAATATACAGGGTTTCCCATCTTATATTTCTCGTATATTTTGCTTTAAAAAAAATTACATAACTTATTGAAAATTATAACAGCAGATACCTATAATTTACATTACGTTTTTTTTTCTGAACATTGAACTTAATTTTGGTTCAATTTTTTCCACAATTCTTCAAGTGTGATGTTTAAAAAAACTAATAAGCAAATTCTGAAAACTCTTTGATAATTTTTTTGATACTTTGGGAAACATATACTTATTTATGGGATAAAATATTATGTGTAGATAGAATATTGAGTAATGTATATACTTTATGCCCAGGTTATTTATTTTCAATCCATTAATGAGTAAGTATGAGGATAGATGAATAAAATATTACAATACAGTTAGGTTGATTTTTCAGTTTTAAATGAAAATAATGTTTCAAGATTTGAATGACATAATAGCATTAGTATTATTACAATTATTTTCTGAAATTTGCTAACCATGTTTGATTTAATAAATCGATATGATAGTAGAGTCTTTACAAAAATATTTCAATCATTATTTTCACAATAGGAAGAGACGCTTGTGTTGCAAAACTACGAGTAAAATACATTCAAATCTTATCAAAGCCAAAGCCATCATTACTTATTCAATTGTTGAATAATACACCATTTTAACTACTAGCTTCAAATTGTATTATTACTTGCTTAGCCGAGAACTCATAAAGTTGAAATTTTTTCAACCGATTCATTTTTTTATAGTTTTTATCTATAGTCAAATTATTATGTTTAATACTTTTAAACATAAACTGTAAACCACAGTAGAAACACTACTGTAGCCGCTCGGCTACTATAAATGTGTTTCCAACATTGACATGTAACAAACTATTATATGAACATATGTTAATACTTACTCAATAGCTTATGCTTCTAATCATTTACATTGGAGCAACATTTCTGCTGGTTATTTTATGAAAAACACAGTGACCTTCATATTATGAATGACAATTTTTCTTTTCAAATAACTCAAACTTTTATTCTCATCTTCAATAACACTAAATTCTATGAACTGCATTCTTAGGCTTCTTGGGAGTTTTTTTATCTACAGTGTTTAAATAGGACAAATAGGTAATAGAGAAACTTCTCCATTTATAAGTCTTGGATTAAAGAGGTCAGTTGCCATCATTTATAGCATTTTCTTATCAGTGTAGCATTCGATGTCGATGGCAAATGCAGTTAGGCTTTCTTATGACTGCGGGTGAATGCTTTTTATAGTAGTTGTGAAAAACGAACAGCTTTTAAGTTTAATTATGAATTTTTGTGCTCAATGATAGTATATATTATTATATTATAAATTATATATTATAAAAAGTAAAAATGAGTCTTTTGATCCTTTTACCAGAAGATTCACGGACGAGCAAACAAGGCCCGTAACTGGCCGAAGAACAATAAGAGTTTCTACTTGAATGATAAAGTCATGTGAAAAACGAATCGCGCATTCGGAATAGTATATTTTTTTTTTTTGAAAGTAGGTGAAAGTCGTACTTACAAAAAAAGGAATTTTCCGACTAATACAAATTGATTCAAGTCTGTAGGGGAAAACAACTGCTTTCTTTGAATGGATTTCAAATGATGCTTTACCGTCTTTGCAGTATTCCATTGAAAATCAATTAACAAATTTTAGTCAATTATTTGTCAAACGTCTGTCAGATGAGTGCCATTGCCGCAAACTTATATGAACGTAACTTTCTAATAATCAAAATTTTTGGATGTAGCCTAAAAATTAAAATTTTCTAAAACCCTAAAATCTAGTGCGTGATTCTTTTTTGATATCACTTCATACATGATGACCCCAACTGCCTCGCGAGCTTATGATAACAGCGATGCGGATTTAGAATGACCATTTACCTTTTCCTGTTTCCCTGGCAACGTACTTTGTTTTTGTAGCCTTCCAGAGTAAACTCTTTTGTGATTGATAACTTTCAAAGATTTTTACCTCCCGAAAGCAAAAAAGATCGAACTTTTTTGCAAAGAAGTTTTATGTTCAGAATTGCCAGTACTCTATGAACCTTTTCGGTGGGGGACCGGTGTGAGCCACCTGTATGTATAATATTTTATCTTAAAATAAATTAAAATTTTGATTCTAAATGATCATCTTGCTTTTTATCATCTAGCATTGATTAAGCATTTGACGTCTTTGTACTCCGTTTCCAAAATATTTTAATTAAAACTCTATTGTTTCTATAGAAATACACCATGTGCTATTTTCGACCGCTGTGAGATGATAGTATATTGCATAACAAGAGTTGTGAAAAGCATATTACGGTGCAAGTAGAAGAGTTGCGACCAAAGAGAGCAAGTAATGCAATCCACGCGTACTAATTGCTTTACAGCTCCAGTTACGTTCTATACTTTTTCTATGACAGCTCAACTTCAACAACATACCTATATAAAAATTCTGTAAAGTGCCTAAAGAAATGAGATCATTTATTCAACCAATAATATTTGAAAATAGGCAAATTGAATCTTCAAAAAATTGCAATTAGTTTTTAAGAGACGCCAGACTACACCTTAGTGCTTGACTCTGCGAAATTTTGCAGGTAACACAGAATGTCTTAATATCTTTTTTTGTAGGCGGATTAATTTATAGTACACGTACGTAAGGAAGGCCTTAACAGGGAGGTTGCTAGTACGACTATTTTCGATAGCGGTTGTAGTCAAACTCATATTTTAACACATTTATTTTTTTTTATTCAATTTTTCACATTACAATAATAATATCAATTTTAGTTTCTTACAATAGAAACAACTGTTTTTTAACGTGTGAACTTTTAACAAAACAAAGAACCCTACTTCATAGTGAATTTTTATTTTTGTCGCTTCTGTTTTGCCCAACACAACAATTACCAAAATTAAAGTTAAAAATATTAGAAATAATGAAACAAATTGACGGTCAAAACACAAATAGATGAAAAAAAATTTACTTTTTCTGTTACCAAAATTGCTTGTTATAATAACAGGTTTTTGCCTAATGTTGTTTTGAATCAAAAACTAACTCTTTGAATTAAATCATTTTGTCTTCAGTTTAATGTAAAACGTAAAACCAATCATTGTGATGGACTAAACAAGATATTTTATTGAAAATATTCAATTAAAATGCTTTTGAATACATTTTCAGCATTTTTAGCTGCATAATGCATAAATTAGAATGCAGAAAGCTAAACATTGGAGTTTATTTCGATATTCATTTAATAGCATTTATTTTATTTAAACTTCCAATGGTCAATTATTTTTTAATTGTGTCCCCGGATAGGTGAAACGACTCTTGTAAAAGTTAAAATTTTTTTTATTTGATTTGTCATTTTTTGGGCCTTACCTTACTTGGCTAAAGAATGATTTGTCATATGATTTTAGATTTGAAGAATCAAGTATGTCTTGAAAACTTGGGAAAAACTTGTTTTCCTGTAAAGTTCCTTTTTTCTAACAGATATGACAAAAAGTTATTGAGAAAAATTGTCTAGAATAAATACCTAAGCCCGTATACCAAATTTCAAAAGCATCGGTCAACTACGATATTTCATGTTAAAAAATGAAATTAATTGATTTGACAAAAATACATGGAAAAAACTTTTCACAAGAGCTTTTTATCGTATCTGCCACATAAAAGACACTTCACATTGCAAAATAAGTCTTTCTTAAATTTCCATAGCATACTTGATTTTTCAAAACTAAACTTATATTACAAATTACCCTTTAACCTAATAGAGCTAAGCCCAAAAAAATAACAGTTCAAATCAAAAATTTTTCATCTTTTGCAAAAGTCGTTTCACATATTCGGGGCAGACTGTATATCAGGAACTTTTAGTAATTTCTCAGTTATATTATTTACCTATATCATCAGTTTTCTAACTATCGGAATTTCATTGTATTTAATTCATTTCATAATGTATATATTCAGTTATTAACACAAAAATTTACGTCTAAAAATTTAATTATATGGATTGATTTTCAGAATTACAGTCAAAACTTTCTATAACGAAATTGATATTTCCTCGTATAGAGAGTTTTCTTTATACTAAGTGCGTAACAAAATCACAACAATTCAAAATAATGCGTTCAAGAAAAAAAGGGCAGTTAAAATGTATACAACAATAAGTAAATGAAATACTTTTTTTGTAATACTAGATTTGGAATCGTGAAGATCTCAAAATAGACCAGAAGTTAGTATAAGTTTCTGTTTCCAATTCTTATAGCCAAAAGCAATGCACTTATGCACATTTGTTCATAAGCCACCAACAAAAGTCTATTGCTTAGATTTCTTTTTTTTTTTTCAAAACTAATTAATATAAAACTGATTTTATTTAGAATAGCGCATGAAAATTATAGTGAGAAAATAAGAATTCTTCTTTATAGAGAGCCAATTAATATACGAGTTATTATGGAAAACCAAACAAATGCAGCTAATTCGTTCGTTATAGAGTTTTTCGTTACATAGAGTTTCGACTGCAATTCAGTTCAGATTTTGCTACAAAAATTTACCGATTATTAACGGAAGTTTGCCCAACAATTTTGTGAATGATATTGTTATAAAAATTACGAAAAGTCAGTCGATTGATTATTGTAAAATTATTGAGTCCACAATCGATAAATTCTTCAAGCAAATTCTAAACTCGAATGATATTTGTCAGGACTATTTCTTGAATAAAGTTGATATTTAGACAGGTATGGCTCTTAATTGTATTTCATGACATTATTGAAGTAGAGTTTAGAACGGTCCATTTTGAAAAAATTTAGTTTAGTTCTGTCCACAGTCACTTTAGCTCTGGCAACCATAAAATAATAATTATAAATGGAAAATGTTGGTTGCATCAAAAAAAGTAGTCAAGCTTATTTTCCCTTGTGAATCACACTGTATAACTATCTGAATACACACATTATTTTTATTTTTTTTTCTAGTGAAGTAAACGGCTCTAAGGTCGCTGTACAAGAAAGGGCTGGACTATTCGACATTAAAGCAACGGCAGAGGTACCGTCTTTAAACGGCCCTGAGGAATTCTCATGTGAGCTTCGCATCCCCCAGGCCAATTACACCGTCAGAAAGGAAGCTATCTATTATCCCGGTGGGTGAGCCTAATTTCTATATTTTATGCACTAAAATGTTATCTTTATAACTGAGGCATTGTATGTGTATGTGCTATTCACTATCCATTTAGAGCGGCATAAATTCATAAACAAAAATTATATTGTGCAAACTTTTAATGGACTTGTATATTAAAGTATTATACTAAATAAAGCAAATGGTAGAACGTGACTAGCTTTTGGGAAATATTATTTCAGAACAATAAAGTGCATTATAAAAAATATACAATATTAAACTGAAATGTGTCTTATGTCTTTGCGGAAAAGACTAACTTACATTAACTTTTAGTGAATATTGATTAGAAACTCGTATTTTTCGTTTTTTTGGTAGTTGATTGTTTACGTACTGAAAGCACATTTTTTTATAGAGAAAATGTTCCTTTTGTCTTATTGTTCTATTTTTACTTTAGGTTTCAATATATAGAGGTTTATTCAGATTGGCGTAAAATCAATAATATGTAAAAATCAGATTATCTCAACGAATGCTTTTCTGAGATTGATTTTATTAGACAGATTCAGTTGAAACAATCATCTAGGATAGTTTTTATTTATTTTTGCTTGTTTTAATGGCATAGCATGCATTACTTACTAATTGCCCTGAAGTACTGTTAATTCGCATTCAAAAACACAGAACTTTCCATAAAGTAGTTTGAACAGTGGCGTGAACAATACACACAATGTCAAAATTTATAGCGGCAAGGAAATCATTCTAGGAGTTCCAGTTGCGATTTCTGCGGTCATAAATTTGGTAGCCGATTTAATGGACGCCAGAGTATAATAGAGAAACGTACTATAAAGCCGCTCTCAACAAACAATAAACAAAACCTCGAGCTATTAAAACGAAATTTCTAATTAAATTTTAAAGTGTTTTAAGATCGTGCCTAGCATTTATAAACAGATGCTTTGAATCGTTTAATTAGTTTGTTTTGAGTAAATTCCTGTTCCTAAGCAAAGTAGATAATAAACTGTCCTAGGTTAAACGTGAACGGTACAGAAATGTTAGAATTTGCTGATTTTATCATGTTATTCTAAAATGATTTGAAATAAATAAGAGTAAATGCATTCTTGCTATTGCTTGGAAAACTGGAATGGTGATAGAGTGGCAGTCTGAAACCAAAGCCTAAATTCCATATGTTTTCCTATAAATTATTAAAAAGACGCTTCTCTAAATGTTGACAGAAAAGTGTATAATTTTTTATTCAGTAGCAATTTACTTTTGCATATTTTATGAATCAAATTTCAGAACAGGTTGAAGCATATAGTAGAAAATCCAAATCATTTTAAACACTGCATAAAACTAATTAGTTATATTACTGTAATGATTAGGAATATTTAAGTTTAAAAATTTACTATAAAAAAATCTTTTGAAGTTTTGAAGCAAGAATTTTATAATACACTTTGCTGTATTCCGAGTGTGGCTAATTTTTCTGGCATTTTTACTTGAAAGCTTAATAAATTTGGAAAAAACCGTATAAAATTCATGTGATTGTTTCACTTCATGGTTTTATTCTCGCCGCAGTTCTGATTAAATCCTGATAATTAAACCGCACGATGAGCCTGAAAAAACAGTATTACCAATCTTTAAAAATATGAATTATATAATTAACTGAGATTTAAAGGACAATCTTTTTTAATTTTGATTCATATGTTTTTCGTATAGTGACTTTTTTCAAACTGAGCTTTATATTTTTGTTATTGACTCTGAACATTGTTAGAAAACTTCATTCGCAATGTATTTTACCTTTTTTTGATAACATTCATTTACTAACCAATAAATGATTGTATTTTTAAGCGACTGTGTTTGAGATTTTTCTTTGCAGATACATACTTATTAGATTAAATTATAGAAATTTCAAAATAATCAATATTGATAATAATAAGAAAGAAAAATTGATTGAATTTTTGATTTAGATAGTAGGTATTGATGTTGTAAATCTAATAATTTAACTTTTTTAGTCCAAGGAATATGTTCATGGACAAAAAATATTGTTGAAATTATTCAACTAAATTATGACGAAGAACATTGTTCTACGTATCCTATACGATCTGCATTTTTTTAATTATTTTTTTTAGGTAACTAAATCGTTTTGAGTTATCTTTGAATTTGTGAACGTAATATATAATTCGTATTAGGTTTTGTTCATGTTCATTTGTCAAAAATGAACATTGCATGTCTTGTTGATGAACTGGATAATTTTTCAGTAAAATGGTATCATGTGAAAAATCCTCGAAGTAGAAAATAATTCTATTGTTGATTTTTTTTAATGCATTTGCGAGACCAATAATTGTTTTTTTCTATTTCAGTTAGATAATTAAAATAACCACACAGTTTTACATTACTCAAAAATTAATTAATATGAAGTATTGATTTTCTCATTTTATTTTATTTTGATTAAAATAATATATGTAAAATATCTTTTATTTGTTTGTTTTGAGCCAGTGGTGATAGAAGTGATAAAATATAAACAAATAGTTCATTGAACATTTCTCTTATTGATACCGTTACTATGATTGTCTGTGACATCATCATAAGGCATTTTGGTTTCTTTTTTTATTTTTGCATTCACAAAATTTTTATTTGACACGTATCAGTTTTGAAGCTTCTTGTTTCTTCAGTCTACTAATGCAGAATTGGAGGCCTTTAGTTCCATCCTTTAGAAGCTTTTTGCTAGGAAAGCCCTCACAGCCTCTTCCTTGGTCGTCTCTATTTATTCTTCATTCTAAGCATACATTTATTTCTGCTGTTGTGATTTTATTTGACAGAAAATCTTTAATGTAACCTTTGGAGGACTTCCATCTACCACAATATTCAAGAGCAACAATATCACCACGTGCATTAGCCAATAATGTTGCAGAAAAACGTTATCCAAAAGATGCAAAGTCCAAAATATGCAGGGTGTTAGAATATTATTCCGATTGATTTTCTACAAAAGCTGTTGTTTTCCTAGAAGCAATATCAGCATTTCTATACACTTGGAAAGTTGTTTTCATCAAAGATCAAGTATTTTGCTCATCTTCTTTTTTCTGTCACTTCACTAACTCAGCAAATTCATTTTCATAATCTCTATCTGACTTCTTTGGCTATAATTCCAAAAATGCATTTTTCTCTTTAGCAAAAACCTTATCTGAAATGTTCTCTTTCGTTTCAATAGTTTCGTCTATATGTATTGTGGATAAGACGTTGTATTGTATACATACGTCTTACATGTCTTTCATCTTTTGCGCAGATAAAATTCTCTTATACAATGAATAACTTCTTACTGAACTTATTAGACACAGCAGAGAGACGCTAGTGAGCTTAGTTTCAAAAGCTGTTAAAATATTAAAGTGCGTCGTCTTGATATAGTGGTCACTAGAGCATAAGATTCATTTTCAAGAAAGTTCGTTGTTGTCATACGTGGTGAAACATTAGCAGCAGTAACACATATAGTGAAATCTTAATAATAACTTATTGTTTGTATGCGTCTGAGACTTGAGTCATCATTATGACACTTTATTAGAACTAGAACCTCTATACTGTTTTCCAACGTTTCTGATCTTTCAATCTTGTGAATTGTTTAAAAATTTGATTAACCTACAAACTGAACGGATATGAAATAAGTTTCCGATGAAATGATAGATAACATTTTTTTTGTAGTTAATTCTAATGTAACTAAGTTTATTGAAGATATAATTCATTGATTTTTATTTCATGTTGCGGTTATTTGATATTTCAGAGTGCAATTAAATCTTTCAGATTCATAGATTTTTCTCTTCTATTAAATTATTCATATTGTAACTGTACGCTTGGATCAAAACAGAGCATTCATATTTCATATTTTTAGTTTCAATGTTAGTTTTTTGTTTTCATTGCAGAAAATTTCTTATTATTATGCAGATAATCACACTTATGACGCACTCAAAAGTGATTGATCTTACTGTGTTTTTCTACGACTATTACTGAATGAAAACTTTCTTTATCAAAATTTAGGCAGGGAATCTTCAGATTCTGTAACACTGAACTCTGGAATATTTACACTCTAACAATAATGTATAGAGGTAACACCATCTTATAGTCATTAAACAATCTTTCCGTTAAAAATAATTAAAATAAATAACAATCAACTCAACTGTAGATTTTATCATTCAATTATAAACTAATATAAATTCTTATATTATTATATTCAAGTTAAAATTAAAAAAAAATCCAATTTATCAAGGAAAAATAAAAATTTCAAGTGGGTGAGACATTTGTGGTGATGATAGTGAACCGTATCCGTAAAGACATCTGTCTTACCGGCACAGCTATATGTTATGTCAGTTTGACGTTTTTCGTTTATGAAACAAACAATTTTCAAATCGTATTTTTATCTTTTAAGTTATAGTCGTCGAAAAAGTAATGTCTGCAACTCATTTGGAATACTATTTTGCCTTCGTGATTCGCCTTTCTGGCCTGCGGCTCGAGTGCCATCAAAAAACTCTTCATTCAAGTCAAAACTAAGTCAATTTCAAAATATCTACAAAAATTGAACACACTTTTTCAGGTTTAAACATTCTAATAAAGCATTCACGTCTTAACCTGTTTACCATTGTTATCACAGACTTATCCTATATTTCTTTAAATGAGTTATCATTTGAAGGAAGACACTAGCATCGATATAATTTATTTTTAAAACACTAAAACAGAAACTTATGAAGTAATATAACCTGAAACATAAAGCCAAATGCAACAGATAACTCAGTAAAAATGTCACGTGCTTATTAAATTGTTGGGAAGTTTCAAATTAAGTTGTAAATTGTGAGCTAAGTGTCGGTTTTGAGAATACCTGACAGAGTTGTGGTGTAATATAAAAATCACAGAATGTTTTTAATAATCTTGTCACCAACAAATTCTATTCATAATATTTTTCACTAAATAACACAATGAGTTTTTCGCTATTGTAAAAAAACTCGAAATAGGGGAATACGTGTATACTGCCAATACAATGCATAAAAATGTATTTTATCGATGTAAACTGGCAGCTCTGATTATCCTTAGTTTACTTTAGTTTTAATTTTTTGATTTTAGTTGAACCTTAAACTATTATTTTTGTTGTTATATTGTGCTTGAATTTAAATTGATTTTTATCAATTATGCCATTATTTTTGTATAGGATTAAGATGAATTATTGAGCCCATATTGAAACAATATTCATATAATTACTAAAAAATAAATAGCACTCAGTTATGATTACCAATTTGCATATCAAATCAAACCCAGTAACACATCAAAGCCTAATCAATCAACATTTTTTTGTTCCCAAACTATAGGACATTAGGCACATTTGAGTCTGCAGTCGTGAACAATAAACGTTGAAATCTGATGATTTAATGTTTTATGATATTTGTTTGATTAGGTAATTCAAGATTTTTTATATCAAGAAATTTCAGACGTAGGTATTTGAATTTGTTTGATTTAAGTTTTTGGAACATCATATCTTCAAATTAATGTTGTCTTAGTAGAAGCATACTTTTCAGATGTTTCCTTCGCCTAATGTTCTCATTATTTCGTCTATTTTCATTTGTGAAGAATACTTTATTTAGAGCATTAAGCTTCATTTCAATCTATTCCAGATTAAACTGTAATTAGTTCAGGTAAACTGTCTCAAAAATAATTGTTATATTTTGTCTAATCTTCCAAATATACAGAGTTATGTAAAAGTACGGAACAATACTTGAACCTTAGATAATACTTTGAAAGTAATGAAATAATGTGAAAAAAAATTGGCCTATCTCAGCTATTAACATTTTTACAGTCCTCCAAAGTTCAGTATGGAATTTGAATTTTTCTTCTATATCTTCTGAATGGTTCATCCAATAATTGAGTAATTTCCTATTATTACTATTTAAAAAGCGTCTTCTTCAATGGTGCCTGCAAATATTTGGTACAACTTTCCAATTTCCGGTTACAGAACTTCCGGTTCACTTTTTCTGTTGAAACTTTTTTATCTCGTTACCACCCTGTTTTTTAGAGAAATTGATGCGCCGATCAATTGGGGGCAAAAAAGTTATAAAACGCACAGTTCATGAATAATATGAAGTTAATCATTTTATTAGTGTAGATTACTTTTGATCTGTACATTCTTTGTTTACGACTATTGACAGCCATTGCATTAAACATCAATCGGTCATTTTATGCTTACCCTAGAATTTTATTTTTGGAAATTGAAAATAACTTTCAAAATCTTAAAAATTCACTTGCAGTTTTATACTGGATCATTGTATCTATTAAATAGTAGTACATACATGACAATATGAGGCAGTTAAAGTGTCTATTCTCTATTCAAAATACTTCATTACATTCCACACTTTTAGTTTCTGATGAATATCACCCACTCATTGTGATTAGCACCACTAATGACATTTTCAGTAATTCGATCTTATTCAGATTCAATTTATTATAACTATCATACAAATTTTCAATAAATATCACTAATAAATACATTTTCATTTCAATTCTTTTCAAAATGCAATGAAAGGGTGGTATTGAGATAGAAAAACGTTTCATTCAAAAAAAGTGAACCAGAAGTACTGTAACCGGAAATTGGAAAGTTGTATCAAATATTTGCAGGCACCATTGAAAAAGACGCTTTTCAGTAATTATGGAAAATTTCTCACTTATTCAAAAGATAGAGAAGAAAGATTCAAATTCCATACTGAACTTTGGGGAGCTGTAAAATTGTTAATAGCTGGGATAGGCCTTTTTTTTTACTTATTTTCATTATTTTCAAAGTAGTATCTAAGATTTAAATATTGCTCCGTACTTTAAGTCACTCTGTATATTTGGAAAAATAGACAAAATATAAGTATAACAATTATTTTTGAGTCTAACAGTTTACCTGAACTAATTATAGTCTAATCTGAAATAGATTGAATGAATCATTCAATTCAGTTTTGGCATTTCTACAATTTGCCTTAGTTAGTTAGTGCCTACTCACTAGAGCGAAAATGTGGTGTACGTGTTTTTTTGTCTGCCACTGTACATACTTCTTTAAAGACTATAATATCATATTTCTAGACAATTAATTTTAGGGTCAAAATTTTTCGCTATAAATTAGTTTCAAAAAACAAACGTCAGACATTTATCTCTTTTACCTACTTAAGTCTGGCTATACTAACATTTTCATATAACGCAAAAATATCATTATTGCACTGTGAAAAATGGTAAAAATTACATAGAATTTTTTTTTATATATGCTGTTATTCTTGTTATATCAACATCCACATTCGAGATAAATTCTGGGACACTACAAATCCCAGAAAACTGCAATCAACTGTCAAAATTAAAATATTACAATCTAGCATACACTGCATACAACATGATAAATATAATGATGCGAATAGTAATTTCTGTAACAAATAAATAATTAAGAATTTTTTGTCCAAAGGAAAGTTTAGTCGCAGACGAGGAGGTCAGTTTACGAGGGCACAATCGTGATCCAAACAATTTCACTATCATCACTACAGATGTCACCAAATTAAAATTTAGGAATTATTCAAATTTGAACATAATAATTAGAAATGTTGAGTTTAAAGCCCACTTATAAAATCTACATTTTGAAAATACATTGTATAAATGAAAGCATTTGTAAGTATTTTTGGAACATTCATTTTTTTAAATTATGAAATTACACAACCGTAGAAAATATTTTTGAAAGTTTATTATCAAAGTCAGTATCCTTCGTGCCGATATTGATAGAAGATTCCGTATATTTAGTATTTTTCTTGGAAGGCAAATACTCATGTTTTTTCTTTGGTGACAGTCTGATACTTTTACGATGTGTTTGAGAGAAATAGATGTAGACTAAAATGAAGTCTACTAAAAATTTATTTTAAAAAATCTTTTTGAGATTTGTGTTATAATTATGTGTTAGGTGACCAACAAAAAAACAAATCAGAGTAGGATGGTAAGTGACACATGCAAGTTATCTATTAGTCCATACTGTTTGTACATTGTACATTGACAGACTTAACGCTTTATTTTGAACTAAAGTTTCCAATACTCACTAGTATAGAGATGGATTAAGTCGCATTATAATTTTGTTGCTCAGGAAGATATCAAAGTATCAGTAAAAACATGTTATGCAGGGTGTCTCACTGTAATGGCCTATTAGAAGTATTCAAAGAACCAACAATGGTATTAAACTAAATTTTTGCTTAATCTATCTAAGTAAAATATTTTCAGAATGGTAGCCCTTCCGGTTATACCGGAAGTAGGTGTCAACTTTGTAATTTCAAATGGGATAGTATATTTTTCGTAATTTTATTAGATTTTAAATTAAATACCAAAACCGTTACGTATTTAAAAAAAAAATTAACATTTGAACAATTCTTGAGAGAAAAACATGTTTTGCTTTAAAAATAATTATCTGAGTAAACAAGTGGAACCAAGGCTTAAAATCCAGACTCTAGTTGGAAGACACTTTACAAATGATAAAAATGTTAGTGCCATTAGTTTCTATACTAATTATCTTGTTATTTTAATTTTCCAATTTTGACATCACAAAAGTGATCAAAACTTTCTTGTTTTAAACTGAACGCCCTATATCTAAACACAGAGAAAGGTAGAGATAAAAATTCTCTGTCAATTGATATATAACATACTTTCTTGAACTGACATTTGACTCAAATCAAAATCTATCAAATTTAGAAAAGTGTGATATATCAATCCATAGAAAATTCTTGTCTCTATCCATCTGTGTATTTTGATATAGGTTGTTCGATTTAAAAAAAAAAAAATGAGTTTTGATCACTTTTGTGATTGTGTCTTCCAACTAGCGCATGAATTCTAAGTCTTAACTCCAATTGCTTACTTAGATGATGATTTCTGAAGCAAAGCATGTTTTTCTTTATTTTATCTAAAACACGTGGTTTTGAAATTTCATTTAGAATCTAATAAAAATACGAAATATAGACCATTCCATTTGAAATTACAAAGATGCCACCTACTTCCGGTATAACCGGAAGTGCTACCACATTAAAAATATTTTAGTTAGATAGATCAACTGAATCTACGCCCATGTGGAAAAATTTAGTTTCATACTTTTTTTAGCTCTTTAAATATTTCTAATAGGTCATGAGTCACCCTGTAGATGAAACAAAACTCCAAAACAATAAATGACAATTATCTGATATTTGGATAAAGTGAATCAAGACACGATTTTAAAATCCAAAGACTGCTCTGATTCGTTTTTCTGTTGATCACTCGATATATCATTAAAGTTGATATATGCTCAGACGCAGAAAAATCGACAGACATATCTTGAAAAACTACAGATCTTATACTTTTGACAAATAAGAAATTTTTTAATTTTAATATTCAATATTATGCTAACAATTACTGAAAAATTGAACTGCTTTTTTTGAATAATAACGTGACATCAAATTAATAAATAAGCAATTTTAAATTTGAAATTCATTCTGTGATGCGAATGTGAATGAAGAATTTCCAACTATTTTCTAGTATTTAACAGGTAATTAATTGATTCTGTCAGATTATTGGATGATTATTATCCAAAATATCACAAAACCTTAGAAAGTTTCGAGTTCCACCTTCAAAGGTGCTTAAACCAATGAACTTCAACAAGCGATATTATTTTATTATAGGCACATACTCGTAGCTAGGAAATGTTAAATTGCTTCAATTTGACCCTATAAACCTAATGTACTAGATAGTCATTAGTCTGCGACTTTCACACATAAACATTAAAGCAATATATTCAGCAGGCTTTAGCTGTTACTGTTACAACAAATCGAATTACGTTTCAATGCTTTTTTTGTGTTGTGATTTTTTTTTATTTATCTATTTATATATTTAAGGCCAGATGCGCACTATAGTTTTTCTACATTATTTACAGCTAAATCCATTCTCAGCAAAAACATGGTCGCTTCAAACACATTTTAACTGAAGAACTAGAAGGCGAATTAATTATATAGCTGACAATGTGGGGGATAGCGTAGAGTGATTCACGTAAAATAAAAAAACTACAAAATTTCACGGCAATAAAAATAGTAGATAGCATGCATCGGTCTTTATTAATATTATTATCATAGTCCTAGAGCTGTTAACACCAACAATTTCGTCATCGCGGCATAGGAACGTTTTCATCTAAATCGATGGTGAAAGTTAATAATAACAATAATAATAATAATAATAATAATAATAATAATAATAATAATAATAATAATAATAATAATAATAATAATAATAATAAAAAAGGTCTTTATTAAAAAAAAAATTATAAATACAAAACATGTAACAAAATCAAAACATGTAGCGAAAATTGAAAAAAATAAATTAACATTCTACCAACAAAAATGTTATAAGTGAAACAAAAATAACATATGCCCTAAGATATTAATAAGTAAGTAATCCCCTCAAACAACAATAAAATAATGATTAAAAGAAATAGATAGTAAGGAAAAGGTACAAGTGAAATCAACCTATTGAAAACTTGCAAATTTAATTATTATTTAATAACAGATTCTTGATCTTTTTCTTACGGTGTTCACTGAATTCCCAGAATTGAAAATTTCAATATATTTATCATAAGTTTTAACAACATTGTAAGTAAAAGGCCTTTGAAACAGGACAGTACGAAACTTAGGCATTGATAGTTCATTTGAATTTATAAGACTAGTGTTGGCTCTATGTGTACTTTTTCTAGAGTGAAAATTATTTCTTAGGTAAAGGGGTGTTGATGTTGAGAATAAACGATTAATAAAAGCAGATAAATGGTATTCGTATAGTTTATCTATTTTTAACCAACCAAGTTCTAATATTTTATCAGATACATAATCAAATTTTTTTAATCCAAAGTTGAAACGACAGCAATTGTTTTGTATTTTTTGCAAGCGATATTTATCTAAACAAGGATAATAGATGATAAGACCATAATTAATAAATGATAAAACAAGAGTTTCGCATAATTTTTTTCCAAGTTTAAAATTTAAAATGGTATAGTTAGAATATAGAATTTTAAGAGCAATATAACATTTTTTTTACAACAGAAGATAGATAGATAGATAATTAGTAAATCTTAAGTCACTATCAATTACAATAAGAACAAATTAAGCTAAATATGACTAAATTTAATAAGCTAAAAGTATTTTTTGTAAGATCAGTCATCCATTTTTAAAATAATGAAACACGACAAAGTTTAAAAAAATTTATGTAGTGTTTTACCATCATCGAAAAAATGTACTATTCAAAAAGCATTTTGTAACAAATTTTTCAGAAAAACTTGCTGTGACTAATTTTATTCTACCGAAAAATCAGTCATATCTTTTTAAGGAGGTTGTCGGGTCAACGTTTATTTCTGTCTGTTTTCTGCAGAAAGTAATTCTTCTACATCAGATTATCACAACTAGGCGGACTGAAAAATCATATTTTGTTATATTTTTGATGTCACTGTCTCCGGTTTTCAGACCCATTTTTCTTAAATATTTTTTTATTTTTTAGATGTGGCTTTCAGTTTTGAACAGAATTAAATTCTATTGGTCGTTTCTTGCTTTTGAAATAATTGTACATCTTTGATTATTACTCCATTTTATAAAATTCATTACACAAACTATTATTACTTTGACAAACAAACAGAAAATTCAAAGTTTTCATCGGCGAAAAATCAAGTAAAATAAAAACTCTTAACAATGGTTTTCCTCAAAGTGCATTTTTATCTCCATTGCTATTTAATGTACCTACATATGAGTGAGTTTCCTGTTACACTGTTAAGTTTATTTTTGCTAATGATATTGCTTTGAGTTTTCAGGCAAAGGCAAATTTCCGAAGATGCTTTTATTTTGTGTGTTAACTTCGAGCAATGTGTAAACCCATCCAAAACAGATTTAACTGATTCCATTTATCAAATAATCACAGATAACGAATTAAATGCCTCATCAAATGGAATACCACTTAAACATATCTTTCATCCGGTCTAACTTGACTGTCCTCTTACCTGCAAATTCCATCTAAATATTTTATTAAAGTTTGGTTCGACTTGGGGTGCTAATGTTAAGATTCTTCGTATGTTAGCTCTTGCCTTAGTTTCTCAACGGTAAAATATTGCAATGTTGTTTAAAAAACAGTTGACAAGTAAATGTACAGTTGAACACTTTTATGCGGCTAATAACTGCCACTTCAAAATCAACTCCCACCAAATGCTTACCAGAACTTTCTAATATTGCTCCTCCTTTTCTGAGAAGAAAACTTTCAGTAAAAAAGCTTTGGATATAGATCAATCATCTACAAAATTCTCCAATTTGGTCTGATCTGATTGCTCCCTGAAAATCGATAAAATCTAGAAAACTTTATTGGATTGAACATGTAACACGGGAAATTTTTTCGTTTTTGATGAATATGTGGACCAACGTCCAACTTTTTAATAAAGATTTAATAGAAGATCCGACAAGGAAGGTACTTGAAATGGATCAACCAAGGTGGATTTGGGTGAAATTGAACAGACTAAGAACTGGTCATGCTGAATGTAATTTGATGTTGTTTAAATGGAATGCGTTAGAAAATCCATATTGTCCTTGTTGAATAATGTCATCTGACAAGTCGTTGAGGAAGCTTTCCTGAAATTCATCGTCTGTCTCCAGAAGCAAATACTTGGTTATTCTCCATTTATAGTCCATTCACGCTCAATAGAAGTAACTGAAAGAATTTTTTTTGCCTCAGAGTTGTTATCCTAAAAAACACCCAAAATGGTAAATAGCTTCATTTTTGAAAACGTCAAATTTGAATAATTTGTCAGAAGTGTCACAATTTTTCAGATAATATTTAATCATATTCTGAGTACTTTTTTCTTAGAAAAAAAACAGAAATATATTCAAAGAGAGACAACACATAAAGTAGGAAAGTGAGGTATGTGAAAAACTTTTAAGAAAATCAATCTGACGCATTACATAAAATTTTTAGGTTAGGATTTTTTAAACCGTTTTTACAATGGGAAACTGTACACAACTAAAAAATTATTATTACCAGATTTAATTTAATTTTAGAGAATGTCTACCTATTTACCTACAACTTTTCTCTAAAAAATTTCAAAATTTGTCCGTCTTAAGACAAAAAACAGATTTTGATATATTGTTGGGATATCCTGTATATAATTTTTATGTCATGTTTAAAAATTTACTCCAAGCTTCATTATGAAATTCATGATATGTAGTCATATAGGCTTAAGTTTCATACACACTTCAGGTACGGTCTCAGTCCAATGACGGTTTGATTCTAGTTTGGTCTCGCTCTAAATTTGATTATGAGGGAGACTGGAGCTAGATCGTGCATCTAGATATATAGAAACAAGTATTTTCTACCAGACTAAAGCTGGACCGACCCCAGTGTGTATCGACCCTAAATCGAATTTATTGATTAAAATATATTTTAATCTACAGATGTTTTCAAGATATCAAAGCAAGGCAAGACTGAGACTGAACCTAGATCAAACTGAGACCGGAGGTAGATTGAACAGAGCTGAGGCCGACAGTATAAAGGGATCCACAATAAGTTTAGAAATTGTCACTCATATCATTTAGTCACATAAACTTCTGTAAATTAATGCATTTAAGTATAGAACTTTAATTAATTGATTCAATAGAAATACTGAAAAATGAGTCAATAAGTCTATATCTATGTGTTATGCATCAACAAGTAACTGAAACTGAAAATTGAAAGTACATTAACTGAAAAGTCAAAAATAGAACTTTGAGTAGAAATAAATCTAAATAGAATTAATAAGTCGTGTTGTCTCTAATTTGATGTGCGAAAATCCGACTAAATGGTTAAAATCAAAGTTAAGGGAATCAAAAGATGTTTGTATAACATTAAAATTGCAAAGTAGTCTGTTTGGCAGTGTACTGATAAAAGGGTTTAATTAACAATGAAGCAATCAAAAAGTGAATGTGTAGGGAGCAGGTGGGATTTAATTAACTCAATATCCTCATATATATAATGAGATAACCAAGAACAACACTATGTAAAATACACGTTCATGTATCCTTGTACTACATTCTAGGGTACAATTCAGTATTATTTAGTAGATAAGGGAATAATACCATCTCTATAATGAACATAGTTCTGTGATAACTATTTGCCGGATGTGCTAAAACTGGCACTAAAACTTTAAACTCATTCCAGCTTAGCTAACTAATAAGCTAAGCGACATTATTGTTCTAAGACCGCTAACATATTCTCCAAAAGCAACATAACTTTACAACATCCGGACCTGCTTGAATAATTTTTAATTAAAACTGTTATCAACTTGAAACAATTCTATGCTAATGAATTATATTTGTGACCAAGTAAAAATGCAAAACGAAATTTTTAGCTCTCCATCGACATTTCCAAAGTCTGTAGCGGTTACGACCGGCTTGGGAATAAGAGAAGATTTTCGCTCTGACGTTATTTTCGCAGACAGTGTTTTACACTCTCTTCTAGATGACTGTCTTGAGAGCTGAGACTCTGTTACGTATTTAATTTTCTGCAGAGGGATTTGCCCAGTTGAAAGTTACAGCAAACATTTATAAATTTATACCCCTCACCATTGCTTGCTCCGTTCTTCGAACGTCGAAACGAAATAAATACTTGCCCCTGACAGCTTTCACGGATATCTGTAAGAACGTGACACATGACATTTAGAAAAAGAAAAAGAAGAGATAACAATAGAATACGATCTGGTTGTTACTGATACTGAGCTTGAATCGAACATATATTTGTGTCTCTATACATAGAAATACGTGGATACAAATGTTTGCAAAATATATGCACAACGTCGGCTAAAAATAAAATCATCTCTTCAAATCAACTGTAAACTTTTAAACTTTGAAAAAGCACAACATTCAAAGGTATATTTGACTTTGAGACTAAGAGTTTTATATCTTTATTTTTCGACAATAAATCAACAATCTAAACTGGTAAAAGTATAGAGCATTCCTCACCAAAACTTCATTTCCACACCTTTTCATTGTTATTAAATTTGTGGCTTTACATTCCTGCAGATGGTAGTAAATCGTCCAAGTAAAAACTTAACACAGAAAACTGGAAAATTAGTTATTAGTGGATGTTGTATGGTGGCAGTCTGCAGTCTACATAGAAAAATTTCGCCATCACGCAAAATACATTTTAAGAAAATCCTCTAAGTTAAACAAAGATAAATTAGCTGCTGCTTCTGCACATAAAATGTTCGAGCAAAATTGGTGTATTACTCCAGTGAACATAAACATTTAAGTTTCTGCGAATTTTTTTACTTTCACAAAGTGCAGATACTTTGGAAGGAATATGTTGAGTCATCAAAAACTGTCAGCAGGAATGGATAAAATTTACACTCTAGTTTTTGATCAAGTTTCTAGTTAGATTTAAGATTTTGTTAGATGCTGTTTTATACACTCTAACTTCGGTTTGAACTATGATTTTTTAACTTCATGCAACAGTTTGTCATCCTCATTTACGTCCTATTATTAAAAACTTATATGAAAGGAGTTTAAAGATAATTATATGGTTTGAACAGAAATTCACTACTCTGTATTTTTAAACAATTTATAAACAATAAACTACAATCTACTGTTGAATGAATAATTGGCAGTCATTTTCCAGTTGAGTCTTGGAAAAATTTGACTTAACTAAACCACACGATTCTCTTCATAGAAATGGTTAAACGGTGAACACATTAGATAATTGAATTCATGACATTTCCAATAAAATAATTAATAGTTGCTTTAAATATTTTATAGGAAATCTATTCCCACATTTTCAAATCATACTAGATGAATTAGTTTCAGTTAAAGTCTATCGATAGATGTTGTAAAACACAAAAGTGAAGAAATATTATCAAAACGGTTGATACAGAAGTAATGTGATCAATCCAAGCACTGAAATATGTAATACAAATTTCATCAAAAAAAAATACTGGATAGACAATTTTTTTTACTCTCCCAAATTTCTTTCTTTTAGTTGGAAAACAGCCTCAAATGTAACCTTCCTAACCTTATCAGTTATCAGTTTACAATCTATGTTGCTTACAGACTGTTGTGTGTATTGATTAACTTAAAATAAAAATACATGAAATGTAGAGCGCTTCTTACGTCGTTTACTTTAAGCCCTGCTTACAATTGTTAGATATGGACAGTTTAGTCTGTTATTCTGTGTATGAACATTCATTCCTACATTCCTACACCATCCTATAGTTATGAAAATCTTCCGTTTTATGAGAAATAAATATTACGTAACAATAATTCAAATAGCTACGGATTTTATAATTGTTTATAAACGCAACAAGTATTTTATCTTTGATGGCGACAATGAGACAAATTTTTTATATACTCTTCACCAACACTGTTTAAACTATGAAAGCTTTATATATTTAAACGTCTATTCTATAAAACCGTTACAGAATCTACTATTTTTCTGGTTCAGAAAGTTGCATGATGACTTATGCAGAGTGGCCCGCACTGCCTCCTCTACGAAAATGTGCTAGAGTTAACGACAATGGGTATGCTAAAAATCAAGAAAAAGTACCTAGTTTCTTGGATCTTTTTTGTCAAATAACACTATGCAACAAATTTTGGGTGTCTTTTTGCTTATGGAATTTTTTTTCAATTTTTTAATATTTGTAACAAGTCTACCTGTGGAATATTTTTTTATTTGCTTTTCGTAGAAGTCAGTCATATCAATTTTAAAACAGTTATTTTGCATATAAGTAGTGCTAGTTATGCTTAAATTTGAGATTTGACTTAAACTGTTGTATATATATTATTCAGAATAATTACCTGAATTAAATTGCAGCAAAAAATTAACATAAGCAAAAATTTGTTGTCTAGTAGATAGATGTTTTAGAATAACCTATTTAAAAGCTCCCGATAAAAAATAGTGTTCACAGTAGAAGCGTTGCTTAGGAATAAAAAATAATATTGTTAGTTCCCATATAGTTTTCTTAGCAAACTATTTTGTTCACGTAGTCTTTTAGCCAAAATCTTTCGTAATTTGTCACTCTGAAACGTTCTTATCTTATTAAATATAGAAAAACAAAACTTATTTGCAAAGAAATTTTACCTCTAAAATTGTCTATTCTACCAGAATTCTTTATCTTGTTATCCATGACTTTTCTAAACAAGCAGAACGTGTGACGTAAATTGAAGTTGTCATTGTGACAGAATTATGACACTTTATCATAAACACTAAAGACATTTTTTTTAAATTTTTTTTAATAAATTAACAATGATGGGTTGTATTTACTTTATTAGATGAGTTTTACAACAAAATCAAAAAGTCAACTTTTGGTATAATCAATCTATGCCATACACTTTCTTCGTCAGAAATGACAGGATAAAAAATTTCAAAATTTATCTGGTATATGGACATTTTAGGTGGGAAATGAGTTGTAGGTCACCTGGTAGAGTAAAATGAAATCAAGTTATTTCTCCCATTCTTTTATTTAAAAAATTGGTCAATAAACTATTATTATAAATTTTATAAATTTATAAATTATAAATTTTCCATACACTGAAAATTATTCTAGGATAAGATAAAAAACATCAATGTCGATCAATTCATGAGAGTATCTTTATTAATAAATAAAAAGACAGGTTTCATTAGAGATTCAGATATGTCCCAAATGGTTGACTAAGTCTTTGGAAGCTGATATTCCGTCAGCACATGTTACAAATGATAAGGGATGCGTGAAATTCCGACTACAAATTTTGCCTAGTGCGACATCAGTTTTAAAAGCTTTAGGATAGTTGACTAAAAGCGAAAGTTTGGCATATGTTTATAACTAACTTTTTATTATCTTGATATTATACTATATATACAAATATCATTATCTTAATCTTCGGTTTATTTTACTGAATAGAGTAGGATACACCCACAGTTGGAAGAAAAAAAGGGTCTTATCACCGGATGTTATTAAAAGTTCTAATTTATATTATAAGAAAGTAACAAGTATCAATTAGTCTACTCTGATACATCCACCATCTACCAGTTTAAATTAACCATTAAAACTTCCTAAACTTAAATTTACTAAGATATGCAGTGCAAAGTTTTGATAGAAACAAGTCAGCTAATCCAAAGACAAGACTACTTTTCTTCATTATTAATCATAGTACCTAACAAAATAATTACATTTCCAAAAAGTATCAAAATTGAAAAAATAAATCCAGATTTTCAACAAATTATAATCGATAATACCAGATAACGTGTTTTAGAATAGGATGTAATTTACTTCCAATTATCTAAAATTCAATTAATCATTAATTATTTAATCAAACACCTATTACCTCAAATTCAACGCTATTATCCTCGGTGCATTGCGGCTTTAATTTTATCAATAATTTATGCAACGTATCGAATACATCATTCTTGCATCTGGGTTATTCAGCTTTTATTATCAGGGTCTTACATGCTTTCCATAATTCAGTCCCTAATACGCTGCTTTAATGGAGGTTTCACTAAACCAAGTCACATTTTCAAAAGTCTTGGAAAATCAATCATTTTTTCAGCTCACAGTATAACTCACTATTTAGATAGTTAACAAGATAATTTTTCAAATTTATATTGTGACATTTTTGAGTTTTTCTATCAAAAAAATAATAGTTTCTTTGTAATGGCACTAATAATAAAAAATCAGCTTGATAACTGGAAACAACAATTTTATAGCTATGCAAGTGTCAAGAGATGCTTTTAAAAAAAAATATAATTAAAAATAGAGCTCTTGAAAACGGTCTGTCCTAAATGCTTCATATAAAAGCATTACTTTTAAAAAGGAAAACAAAAATAAATTGTATATTATTAGACTCATAAGTATAGAAATAAGAAAAATTTTTATACTAAAAAATTTATAATAAGAAATATCTAATAACTTCCTCTCATCTTTCAGGAAAGTCGCTAAAATTAAAATGGCAGAGTCCAATCCATGATATTTAATTATGCACATTCCAAGAAATAAATGTGCAGAATGACATTACTTAACAGAAATCAAGCATATTTCGATAAGGCATCTTATATTAAATCGACATAAAATTAACTCTAGAGCTTACTTTCTTTCTCAAAGAGCATTTCTTAACATCCTCTGTATACAGAGTGATTCAATAATGTTGCACAAAACTTACTACTGTTTACATAAATAACACAAATGTATGTTGTGAAGTTATCAAGATAAAACTGTTTCAAAGTAGCACAGAAAGATAAACTATGTCTTAGAAGCGATCTTTGACAATAAGCGGAAATTACCAATTTGATAACTAAAAATTCTAGAATTCTCCATTTCTACGGACAGGAAGCTTTGGAACAATTCCGAAAACAAAGGAATAAATTCCTTTGAAATTTAGGAAACTTTTCACAATATTGTAAAATTGTCAAAGCTTTTAACTTTAAAGTTCGTTTACTGCAAGAATGCTTTAAGAGATTTCAGATTTGATTTATTTTATTGAATTATTGTGTGATTAGTTGAAAGAAATTGCATGTCAATTACAAATAACTAATGTCCTAAGTTGTTTATAAAGGTCAGATTCTATAATAAATGACTGCTAGTGACAAGTTTATAAAATTATGAATTATGAGTTATTTGTCAAATCTTGAAATATTGATGATTTGTCAAATCATTTGTATCATCGATTAAAAAGGCGTTCGTTTAATTCATACAACCCAATCCTCAATTTAGAAAAATTTATTAACTCAACATTTTCATCAAATACTTTTTTCAGTCAAATTCAAGATTTCTTATAAGATTATGAACAAGGGTGGAATTTTCATTGCTGAGCGGTAGCAAACAAATTATTGAGAAAGCATTTTTCTCCTACGCAACTTAAATGTCAAATTCCACTCGATTCACTTCATTCTGCTTATTTCGCTTTATGCCAGTCACATCCTTCATATAACATCTTGCATATGAGAGTTCTAGTGTTCTTCGACTATTGCTCAAACTCTGAAGCAGTTAGAAATTTTGGAAGACTCACACAATACCTTCAAATATCAATCAATAATAAATCTAAAGCTTATCAAGCAATTTTGTCAGTTAAGTGTGCAGGGAAATTTATTGTGCTTGTAAGTGCAGTCTCTAGGATTTAGGTACTCAGTAAAATTGTTATTACTATTATTATTATTATTATTATTATTATTAGTATTTTATTATTATTATTTTATTATTATTATTATTTTATTATTATTATATCTTTACTATTGTAAACAAATCTATTGGTTAGATCTACTGAGCGTAAATCGTGAATATTTAAAATAGTTTTATCAAACTGCTGGGAAACTATTGTAAAAAGGCTCTGTTGTTACTTTCACTCTCTTAAATTTTAAAATGTTCAAACTTCGCGTTATACATTCATATAAAGCACAATAACACAGTATGTCAGATTGAAGCAATAAAATAAATCTCATGAGCTTTATTTAATAGCTGCTTGTATATGTGATGTTAAATCCATAAGCCCATTCTCCAATTTTGATATACTCTCACATTTTTGAGAAGTAGCTACTTAGATAGATTTATCCAGTTTTTAAATTCTGATACATTTTCAAGTTTAATCTCTAACTCTCTGACTGTGGTATATAAAATGCTATTATAGCCGCTATTATTACTGAAGTTACAGATGTTTCAAATGAGTTAAATTCTCTTTTATGTCAACTTCAGGTGCTGTTTTTGATATTTTTTATAGATCCGAAATTCTTCTCGAAAACATAGCTTCAAAATAATGTGTCACTCGATTCTCTTGCTATTGAAAAATTTTAAGAGTGGCTGTGGGCGCAAGAGAGATGCAAGAATAACGTCACATTAAAGATAAAATTTAGTCTTTCCTTGAGTTAAAAGAGCATAATCAAAATCGGTTAATAAATAAAGACATTATGACACCAAAAATAAAGTGTGGGAAAATAGACATTTATGATATAAGTGAATAAAGATGGATTTTATTCACGATAAAACAGTAACATAATGGTTTTGAGTGAATAAATTTTTTTTATTCAAGTATACCATACAGTATTTTTTCAATTTCGTCACAAAGTCTACTACTTATCTAATTTCTTTACGTAATGTTAATGTATTATTAGGGTAAATAAAAATATTAAACTAATAACAAACATTTCAAAGGTAGTGCAGATTTTGTTTTTTTTTTTTTCACTTTTATTTGCGCTTTCAATAACAGTGTGAATAAAGTCTTCCTATAAACATTTTACTCACTGTTTCGATTCATCTTATTCCTCCTTTTCATTATAAAGAATGAGCATTTTACTAAAATGAATTGGAATTTATTTTCAGATATTTCGCTATTTTTGGTTATTGTGTAGTTGTTTCTTTCAAAATAGGTCAATGAATAAAAAGGTTGTTAAATAAAAATGCGAAAAACTGGAATTATGGGTTGTTAAACTTTCGAAACTACCTAGATCGACTTGAAATGCAATTCTGAATTAATCAACATTTTAAACTTAAAAATATTTCAAAAATCATATTATTCAAAAAAAAGCTAAGAAAAACAATGTTCAAAAGCAATCAACAAATAAAGTTCTTCTTTCCGCGAAAATTAAATTAAAATTTGTTTTGAATAGAACGGCAAGAGACAAAAATGCAGCTTCAGCAGTATTAAAAAGTAATCAATCCGTGAAGGTTTTAACTTTTTTGAATGTTCCAATCAAAAGTTACTTTTTTTTGCTTATCGTATCGGCCTATAATTCATGCGTTATGATAAATGGTGATAAATATTCCACTAGAATGAAATGACTTATGTTTTTTATTTTATAGGATAAGGATAAGTGTAAGTGTAATGTTAGTTGCATGGAAAATTGGTCACCCTCATCCTTCCTCGTAAATCATCCTGTGTACGGCTTTCATAGAAATACCTGATCTTGTGTTTTTATCGAACTACTTGAGAGGTTTTTCTATAAATCATAAAAGAGGCTATTTGAGTTTAGTTTTATTATTTTTAACCTTGTCATTAGTTTTAGTTATAACCAAATACGTAAGGAAGGAATATTTGCCTATTATGTCAACAAATTTAATAATATAAAACGTTCTACATGGAGTCAATTTTAATGTGACACTGTATAAAAACATATCTACATTCTTGTTACAATTTATCTATAAATTGTGCTTTTGATCTGTTTGGCTTTAATTCAGCATATTTTATAGAATTAATTTTCCAAATCGAATTAATCAACCAAATTGATAAATAAATCTATATTTGCAACATTGAACAGAGGATTTCAGTTTTGTCATATGCTGTGATCATTTATAGAAACCTGGTGCTTTATTAGAAAGTTTAATAATATTCTCTTTCAATATGCACTAGTTCGGACTGTGCTGCATTGCAAAACTTTTCCAAGAGAATGAGTTCAAACTTAATGCGTGGAAACTAAAATTGTATACAGGGTGTCCCAGCACAGCGTAATTCTTTCATAGCGTAATAACCGTTGGGAATATGAGAGGAGTGGTTTTACACCTTCATTTAAGACATAACAGTCTATCTCTTAGACCTGAACCTCTTATCAATTTTGGAAAACTTTCTTTTTATGGGTGTCTTGAACATGAAGAACTTCTTACCCAGATAACTCAATTTTCTTAAATGGAACGCTATATTTTTTGTGGTACCATCTTATAGCTTAAAATTACGTTTCGATTAATGTAAAGTTGTACTCACTTACTAATAACAGTTTTTGAAAAAAAAATGTTTTTTGAAATTTGTAAAAAAACTACATGATCACATTAGCCTTGGTTACTATTAACCATTATTTATTAAGATTGCACCGAAAGAAGAGTATAATTGAAGCTTAAATTCTATTGTTTATAAGATAACATCAAGACAAATCGAAACTAAGCACAATAAATGGAGAAATCTAGAGATCGGAGTTTTCCCATCTCTAGGAATTAACTTCTAACCGACTTCTGACTTCCGCTGTAATTGCACAGTGTGAATGATAATGTTATGCAAAAATCTGTTTATTGATAATTTTGGGATATTGAATGTTTTGCTGATATTTAAACGTCAAGATTTGTGTTTTTCAAACTGGATCTACCTCAAAACAGTATTTTCTTCTATTATCACAAATCCGTTTCAGCCTTTATTTAAAAATGGTGAATAGATAGCTGATTTTGATATTGTTCTTCTTAGAGAAATCCCCCCTAGAAGATTTTCATTTGAAAAAATTTCGCATAAATTCATAATGACAGAAAGAAATTTTGCTAAAATTTTCAAAAAACATTTATCATATTTGCTAATTCGAAAGGTGATTTTAAGTTCTATTTGGTTGCACTTTAAAAAGTATAGCGTTCCATTTTAAAAAATCGAGTTTTCCAGGTTTGAACTTCCTGAAACTGTTATGACTTAAATGAAGGTGTAAAACGTTTAATACGTTTGTGATCCAAATATTCAGAATAATGGCGATCTTTGCACAGCCATAATTTTTCTTTAAATATTGATTTACTTGAAAATGGTTCACTCAAAGTGTTACATAGGGTACATTAAGTGATACTTAAATTAAACAAGGAATCCAAAAATGTGAAAATATATAGGGTGTTGTATTGAAAATAACGAACTTAGTGTCAATTTCCAGTATCACCGGATGTGTGCCATTTTTAAAAATATTTTTAAAACAATCCCAAGAAAGATTCAAGCAACTTTTGTCCAGAACAAATTTTCATATTCCCAACTGTTATTACGCTATGGAAGAATTACGCTGTGGGGGGACAGCCTATATATGTATATTCACAGAATCTAATGATTTTTAATTTTGGTTTTGCACAGTGAAATTTCTTTCAAAACTTTCATGGAAATTAAGGGTTGAATATTTATTCCAATTTATTCCTCACTTGATGTAAGAAAATGCTGTTTTAATTTTATAGTCAAAATTGTGAAAAATGGTAAGGTTAAAAATCTCAACAGACAAACAGAAACATTTGCATAAATCAAGGGTTTTAAAAACACAAAAGTAATCTATTACATTTGTACTATTTAAATTGTCTATTCAGAAATTCTTAAATTGTTTGGAAAGTATTATAACATTATTAAGTTTTAGTTTCTACAAAGTTAATTAATTATTTTTCCGCTTGAGTAAGCTCTTTATAACCACATGAATTAACTCCAACAATATGTTACGTTTAAATTGAATTTAGAGAATAATAACCACAACGTTATAGTCTTTGTGTTTTGTTGCAGCAAATGGTAGCAACAATGCATTCCGGACAGCATCAACAATTTTAGAAAATGCTCTCCTCGTTTTCCATGGTCTCTTGCTACTTTGTAAGTGCTGAAGGGACCTATGCATCAGCTCAGCAATTAACATCCTCCTCCTTTCCAGGTTAAACTGAACTTTTTGTCAAATGGCCAAAATGTGTTATGTAAAATATTTTCTATAAATGTGTAAATTAAAAAAATGTTATATTCCTTAAATAAATTGTGTACATTTTTTAATCATGTTATTTTTGAATAAGATTTTAAGCATTTTGAATATTTAGATTCCGTTTAAACTGAAAAACATTAAATGTAAAATGCTTTCTATGTAGCTGCACCACACACATATGTGAAAAGTTCTGCAGCGGCAGTATATTGTTTCCAATATGGCTATATCACATGGGACTATGGCCCGAAATAGACCATTATTTTTATTGCGGATCTACGTCAGATGCGATGAAAATTCAAAGTTGCAAATGTGTGTTTGTGCGCCGGAAGGAACAAAGACGGGATTTTCTGACGTTTTCTTTAGTCTACATTCGGGAATTTGAAAAGCATCAAGTGGAACTAATACAGATTAATGAAAGTCTTTGTTCTTTGGCCGGCTTTTATCTTTTGTTTATGAAGTTTCTTATTTAAACGACGAGAAAGGAGCCGAGTCTTATGGTTACTTTCATGTTACATTTAATTTGACGATCGACTGTTCTAAAAGAATTATTTTTATTGTTTGGATATGTTATTATCCGAAAACAGATGATACAAAAACAGAACAATGATATCTATCTGGAAATCTAAAAAATTTAAGGACACCGCTTTGGTAAGCCGTAATAAAATTCAAACGTTTTTTGCCTTTTTACATCCTTCAGTTTTAAATAAACTTAACCGACTTTTCATCTGTAAAATTAACATTCACCAAAGTAACATCGAAACTGATTTTACCTAATTGCTAATTATTTAAATGCATTACCATCAATGTCACATAATTACATATCTCAAATTTAACATGTCAGGATTTAATTTGTTCTATCATATTAGGTATGAGAATGATCGTTTTGTATTCTGAATGTCGACAGAAAAAGTTTTCAAAATATACGAAATTTATTTATTTCTTTCTCTTAAAATTTACGCAAATACGATCACGTATCTATTAAATTTGTTCATTCTGGATGGTTCAACCTCTCGGAAAGTTTCGAATTTCAACTTGGATGGATGCATGTTGTTTAAGAAGAGAAATAACTGTTCGTTTTAGTTTTAAGTTAACGTTATATGTTGTGAATGAAAAGTCTTACTTCAAAATATAATTTAGTTGTCTTTTGAGGGTTTTAATGATAAAATTGGGCTCAAATTTCATTAGGCAACTCATTAATTGTGGTGCTATATTGTTATAAAATTCATACATATTTGTACATAATCTAGCTAATAGTATAAAAAATAATGAAAATTCAAGGGAGCCTTGAACAAGAATAAAGTAAAGTACCTAAATTTCTACACCCTCCTATTTTTAACCCTTGGGAAACATAAGAATTTTACAATATCTAGAATTGTGGTTAGCCGGTTTTCTATAACATATCATTTCATTAATTCAAAGTTTAGTGGCAACGCAATTATAGAAGAAAAAGTCACATATGGTCTTAGAATTACGTGAAAGTGGAATTTATCATACAAAAAACTAAAAAACAATTTTTTTGCAATAGTCAATATAAAGCAATCAGTCAATTTTGAACAGGAATTCTAAAAATCAAAACTCATAGACGTCCGTGAAGTATTACCAATCACATTAAGTCAAATGTATTATGAATTCTATTAAGGTGTCTGGATTTAGCTGTTTTACCTTACATTACTGGAGACGAAAGTTAACATAATTGAAATTAAACTAGCTGATATATTCATACAATTTGCCTCAATTTTCTTTGTTGAGGCAATTGATAGATTTTCTAACAACTACTCGCATAAAATAAAATGTTTTTTGTTATTCCTCTTCAACAAAAGTCAACAGAATTGATATGAGTTCCATATTTTGATGTAGAAATATTTTTTTAATCAGCTAGATTTATCTTATTCTTACAAATTCAAACAGGCGAAAGAACATTCAATTGCAAAACAAAAGTTTTCTATGAACGTGTGTCGAAAAATGCTTCATAAGGGAGCTACATCCCTGGAAAAGGACTCCTCCTTTTCTTTGTTTTCTTAATACGCCTCTTATAAAAGCACACGAAAGGTTGACCTTTTTTTGCAACTCGATGCAGTCTAACTCCAAAAGACTCAAATTTTGATCTGGTTTTGGTTACAAAAGCCTATGTTCTTTCCTGATTTTTATGCTGTTTGATTGATTGTACTCAAAAACGGTGAGTTGTATCGAAACAACGCAAAAAATTATTTCAGTCAAGAAATTGTCAAAAAACTAAAGACAAAATAGAGTACTTTTCACTCTGTGTTTCTCTAATTTGAGAGTATAATTGAGTGGTTAATTGAAAGTTCCATCATCTGTTTAAATTTGTAACAATAAAGAAGAAACACTTTGTCTAACCTCACATGAATAAATTCATACACAAATCCTACAATATACTTATTGTTATTTAAAATTAGCTAGAAAACCACCACTCAAACTAGTTTTGTTTTTACTCCCTCACAAAAGCTGAAACAATGTCTCCCAAGCAAAGTTTCTTGTTGTAAAAGCTTCTGTGTTTACAATGCTCAAAAATACTGCGAAAGACAAGTGTAACCTTTTTTTGTGACTACATTTCTTATTCGTTTCTTTTATAAACAGAGGACAAACCAATGTCATTTACGCCTATGTCTGTTTTCTTGTCAAAAACCTTAATATAGTAAAATACTGTAAGTATTTTCAATTATTCATACGTGTATATTAATAACACGGTAAACTAAAAAATTATTATGATTGCTTGCTTGTCTTTGTTATCATAAAAATTAACGTAAATTATCCACTCAAACGCTGTTTGTTATCTAGAAAATTTTTGTCGATATATTTAAAAATAGAAAAATATACCAGCCTGAATGCAACAATTATAACGTTCTAATTCCACTTCACATGTTTTCATTCAATAAATCAGACTTTCCATTGCACTGCAAGTGCTTAAAAAGACGAATTAAGACAATCATGTGTCCGATGTTTGGTATTTATGTGAAAGTTCTTCGATAAAGTGTAAAGTCAAAGCTGCTAATCGAAAGCTTTGGTATATTTACTGCAAAAGCTTTGAATACTAAACAAACATTTTCATTTGGCTTATAAAACAGCAAGTGGTTATTTTGGGAAAAAACTTTCTGTTTTCCTACAGAGATTAGCTACAATCACCATATTCAGTATGGAGAAATAGAAAGAGTACAGTTTTTTTTACATAATTTTAGAAATGATCTAATTGATTGAGAAAAATGAAAATATTATTGATTTTGTTCTAAGACTCAATTAAATACAGTTTCAAACCTTGTATAACTCAAATGTACTGGGATAAAAACAATTGAAACACACTGAATCGTCTTCGAAATGAAAGGTTTGTTAAATCCATGTTATCTTAGTTTCGATAAGCTTCTTAAAAAATTATTAGAGGATTGAAGAAATAAAGTCGTCAGAGGTTCATAAGAACACTTTTGCTTCGTGTATACCAGAGAGTTACGAATTTTTTACTAGTAGAAATTAAAAAAGAAAAAGCATAAAATGTCAGATAACTAATTATTCAGAGCGTAAACCAATTTAAAGCCACAACATCAATATTTCCAGTTTTTTTAGTGTGCAGACAAAGTTAACTTTACGGACTGCATTATCAACCAAAGTAATAAGTTTTCTGACAGTACTATTATTTATATTTATCGACTCTATATGTGTTTTCTGTAGTAAAGAAAAATGACTTAATCTTGTAAAGCTTTCATTAAATAAAACACGAAACCTTTTTGGCGAAAAGCAAATTATCCACACGGAATGTGCATTTTTCAATTTTAATTTAATAAAAAATATTAACACAAAGCAATTTATTATAAAATATAATAGCATTAATATAATCATAACACGGTATTTATTTTCAACAATCAATTTAATAGAACTAAACTAAAAAATATCTTGTATAAATATAACGTTTTTATTTCATGTACGTAATAATGCAAAGCAACGTAATAATCCATAATTCACCCGTTAAGTAAACGAGGAACACGCGACGACACCTTATCGATCGGCTTTTAGCAAAATTATATAAAAGTTCTTGCTTCGTAGATCTTGGTTTTCTCTTGAAAACATATGAGGTATACAGGCACCTAAAAGTGTATGACAGTTCAAAGTGTAAATTAAGGAAGGACGTTTTGGGTGTCAGGTAAGGTAAAGGTGTCGGGAATTCAATTTCAGTAAGACGCGAGTTATCTAGAAAGTGCGTTTGTGAGAAATGGCATCACTACACTTGACGTTATTTACTGACAGTGGACAAATAGTTGTGCTTTAGAAGGAACTTGCTAGATATGTGAATGCATCAATCAGACAAGCAAGGAATGTTGGGGTTATAAATTTAATTCTGTGCTATATTTATACAAGCGCTACTTTTATACTTTGATTAAAGAAGAATGAATATATTGAACCAAGAAAAGCCGTTGAATGGAAGATTCTTATATTCACATTTCTTTGCTAAAAAGTTAAAGTATTCAATGGTTTACTTGTTATTGAAATAGAATAGTAATGAGTTGTATAAAAGATTGAACTTTTTTTTTTCAATAAAGGACTATTAATATTGTTATTATATTTCAAATAAGAAGTCCCTACACACCTAACACATGTAATTTTAAGTAATTTATTTATTTATTTATTTATTTATTTATTGAATAATTTTCCATTTCACTCAACTTCTTTTAAGCAATCTTCAATTTTTTGTCTTGTCAAACGTCGTATACCCGTATTTTGTTTTTGAATTGTTCGTAATGTGTGCAACTAATTTTCAAACTTCAAAACTTGCAATTGCACAAAGTGCACGAAAATGTAAAATTTTTATTAGTAAACTGAAAACGTTACATCGTGAGACAAAAAATCATCGCTTCAATAATTTGAAGTATTATTTTTAGTTTGATGAATATGCATAGCAAGTGGAATGTAGGTTAACAGACAATTTATCATATTTCAATATTTGTCAAAAAGTTATCTGTGAATTCATTTCAGCAGTTTTTTTCTCAGATGCTTATAAATGCAGGGTGAAACTAAACAGTTAGGAACCAATATTTTCCTAAGTTATAAAAAAATATATTCTAAATAAAATTACAATTAAATCTCACAAAATAGTACTAAGATATTTTATTCGCTACAGACTTATCGTCAATGTCGTCTTCTTAGAATCCTCTGTGATTTTCGCTTCATCTTTTTTCTGTAATATTTTCAAGCGCCGCTGTCAACTTACCGGTTTAAATGACATATTCAGAAGCAATTAAACTTTACACTTTGAAAGTTGCGGGTGCATAAGACGCAGCGGAAATGTACTGGTGATGACACCAATGCGAATGCAAAAATACGGAATAATGTAAGTTGTTTTTTTTTTTGTTAGATAATCAAGATTTTAAAGTGACCAATACCGGAAGCTCTCGCTCAATGTAAAAGCGTTACTAAGGAATATAAAATAAATACATTCTCTACTTTCTAACAATTTATATACAGAATAGCTCACAACTCATTCCTCACTGAAAACATGCATATGTTACAGGCAATTCTGCAAATAGAATTCCTTTATAAAAATGTGCTATATTTCTGTATTGCTCTGGAAGGCTGTTTTTTTCCTTGGTTCCCATTGCCGTTGCCATTAGCCCATTTCCTCTGGAAAGCCAGTTATGAACCACTCTATATATCATAAAAGCCTAAAAGTATTTAAAAAATGCACGCGTTTTATCAAAACATTTGTGGTACTAAACACTTCTTCAAGGTGGCGTAAAACAATGTTAGAAGTACGTTTCCAGGGATTCTTATTATGCAGGGATTCTTATTATGAATTTTGCTGCGATCTCTATCTTATCTCGCTACCCCACCTTCTCTTAATTTAATTTTGTGTAGAATTTGTCATATGTGAGTTTGGAAGAAAACGTCAAGCCTTCTGATTGGTTATCCGGAAGGTGAAACGTAGTGAGTACAGTCTTTTGTCCTGTATATTTGGCCTGAATACTTACTCTTCCAAAAAACTGCCGACACTTAAATTCTTACCTTTCGGCAACCCTATCTAGCTAACTTACCAAACTAGGCTACTTAAATGAAACTAGATATGCACAATGCGTTTTACCTGAAAAGTATTCCGGAAGACTTATTTCCATGTAAACCATAGTGTGTATGGCCAACTTAACAAAGAAATCATGTTTTGTATCGTGATCACATTATGTAATTTCTTTGGTTTATCCTTCAGCTTAGCAACAGCGTATGAGATCGTTAGTCCAAAATTAAATTTTATTTAATTCTTTCATTTTATAAAGGGTTTTATGGAAGTCCACGCGGAAAAAAAACACCCATAGAACTCGTAAATTTAAGCAACTTTTCCTTATAACATTTAATAAGTATTTTGTGTCAAAAAAAGACCTGAAATTTTCAGCACAAAGTATTATCTTCATTACACCTGATATCGCCAATTTGTGATCGTCAATGATAACGAATAAGTCGTTTAGTTATTAATGATTAATTTCAAAATACATTAAACTACCGTGAGACTGGTTTACTTTGATATCGTTGAGAAGTTTTGTTATTATAACTTTTTACTTGTTGCAATATTGGCTTGAAAAAATTACTATTAGAACGATTGATCCTTCTGCCTTAAAAATTGAGCTTAACATTTCGCTTCTATAAGTCATAAATTTTCCAGAAAAAAAATAACAAATTTGGTGTCGAAAAAAACCCCGATTTCGGGGCTGCTTTGATAGTCTCTTTGATTACGTTAAAAATTAAAATTATGTAAGCTTAGGGGGCGCTTTGACGCTTTAAAACGCCTTAAAACCTAAAGTTTCAGCTAAATAAACTAAATTCAATAATAAATAACTTATTCTAAATAAGTGTGATCGACAACATAGTTCACTGTAGATAAACTTCATTAATTGCCTTAAACACAAAACATAATAGCTATTGATGGTATTAGTAAATCCTACAAATTTTATTCACGATCAAACAGTTTAGCGCACGAGGCGAAGTCGAGTCGATAATGTTTTTGAGTGAATAAAATTTATTTATTCATATGTACTATACAATATTTTTCCCAATTTCATTAAAAAAGACTTCTTAGGTAATTTATTCACGAAATGTTAACGTACTATTAGTATGAATAAAAACCATAGCAACGAAATTTTCAACGGTAGTGCAGATTCTTATTTCTCTTATTTTATTCACGTGGTCAATAATAACATTAATAATATTTATACATTTTATTCACTGTTTTGGTTTATTTTATTCATCCTTTTGATTAAAATGTTTTTTTAATAGTAAGATTTGATAGACAAAATGAGCATTTTAATAATTGGAATTGGAAAAAATATATTTTCATAAAAAAAATTAAAAAGTCATTCATTGGTATGTTATAGCTGTTATGTGGGATATAAGGAAAATAGTGGTACATTTTTCTTCAAGAAGCTCCAGTGAAACTTTTTGTTCCGAAGCATAAAAAGTCACTTATGCTCAAAAATTTCTTCTTCAAACATAATAAAAGAAAAATCAATTAAACGAAAAAATATGTCTAGAATCTTCAAAAACCAAATGAAGTTTGTAAAGCTTTATCTAATTATTGTCACACAACTCACAAATAACTCACTTACAAATGTTATAAAAGTGCCTAAGCTAAAAACGACAAAGATGTGCTTAAAATTGCTGTGTTAAAGTAGTCCTATAGCATGTCAAAGTAACCCGGAAAGTCAGAGTAGCCCCGTTTTACGGTACTTTTTGGGAGACGTAATCTTGGCTACGCGACGTAACAAACTGGCTAAATAATAACTAATGAAAACCGAATTACGCCTTTTTGGTCCTGTACTGTGACCGCTAGTTCTCCGGACTTAAATTCATGTGAATTATTTTTGTGGGGTCAGATGGAACAATGAGTGTACCCGAATCCGTTGAACACTGCTGAAGAATTGACTAACCACGTGATGGAAGTAGTCAAAACTATTAAAAGAAATCAAGCGATCCTAGCTCGCACCCAGGGTTCTTTAACAGGAAGGGTGCCGATCTGCATCGAAAATGATGATGGACATTTCAAGAAATCATTACGAACGTCCCTATAGCACATATGTACATAAATTCAAATAGCAGCAAGCAGAACGTAGGGCATAAGTCGAAACTGTGACAGAGACGTAATACTTTAATTTAATAACAAAGATCCCAACAAAAGTTATCATAAATGCTGTACTAAAATCAATTTTTTTTAAATTCCTTTCCAAAGTGAACAAGGAATGGATTTGATTGAGTATAAGAACAAAATCAGAATGTCATCTTTTGACAGATCAACTAAATTATAAATGTAAATTTTGGTAATAACATTCAACTTGGAAAAAATTATTAATCGAACAACACAGAAAAAAATGCTGTAATTTTTAGAAGCTAAAGTGATATCAAAAAGAGTCGCGCACTAGATTTTAGGAAATTTTGTATTTTTAGATTGGATTAAAAAACGTTGACTATTAGAAATTTTTGTTGAAATAAATATGCGACAATGGCACTTATCTGACTAACAAATAAATTACTAAAATTTAATTATTAATATTTTATGGAATACAGTCGTGGAGGATGAATTTGAAATTCACTAAAAGACAGCAGTTGATAAACTATACGTCAGAAATTTCAAATAATTTTTTCAAGCCTGAGCTTGATTTATGACGTGGTTCAATAAATTCTATTTTCCACCAGAAATTTCAATCAATTTGTATCAGTTGGAAAATTTCCTCGTGTGAGTACTACTTTTACCAACTTTCAAAAAAAAACCCATTTCTAGTGCATGATTCTTTTTTGACATGACTCCATTTTGCATTTTAAAAAAATAGTCTGTAATGTTACATTTAAAGTTTGGTCAGGTTTATTTTTCCTGACCTGGCACTCTGTGTAGAATAATGTTTCATGTTTGACCTAATGCGGTAGAGTCTACGTCTAGGTATTTCTAACAGTGCGACAATTAATGATGTTAATTTTTGCACATCAGTAAAATTATAAAATTTTGATGAAAAATATACAGTTTCAAATAAATACTCCATTAATTTTACTAATGACTAAACTCAATTTTACTAACACAAAATAATAAACATATTTTTGTAGTTTCATAAATTAATTAATAAATTTTGTGTAAATAAAATATTTACACATTAATTTGGATGTAAATAAATCAAATGTAAAATATTTTTCTAGAACTACTTTATGATAATAGCTTTCAAAAAGGCTTGAAATAAACAGGTCTGAACCCATTATGAATCTAAATCTAATTATATTTCACAGTCAACTGAAAGCTATATTTAATCGAGGGTACTAAAACTGCCAGAAAAATAAATTTCAGACAAGGCGAGAAAACGATCAACTATACCGGCTCAAAATATTGTTCTGACTACCCCTTAATTTAAATAATTCTTCACTTACCAAAGACCGGCATCATATGTAAAAGATCGTCTCTTTTTGATCCGGAACAGGCAGCATTGTTTTCTCGTAAAATGTGAAATATGGCACGGCTGAACCGGAAACTTCGTGTTCTCCCAGGAAAAATATCCTGGTAATAAATAGTGATGTATTTGAACCGACTAGATCGCCTTACTAGGGTTTTCAACCACAAGACCCAACATCGAAATTGCGGAATCACATTTTTGAAACGTGATCTCGAAAGCCTGCACATTATTTTTCATTCCGCTTTTCTCTCTTTCTTCTATCATTTCTAATAATACGAATTTCGATTGTAATTAAACTTATTTCAGCGGAAACTCTAACGATGTTAATTAATTCCTTGCACAAACGAAGACTTCGTTCAGCTATAAATGAAATTCCATCCAGTATCTTCATTATTTTTCTTATTTTAACAATACCAGAAAAATAAAAAATGCCTAATGCAAGTTAATGATAGAGCTTTGTTAGTTCAAAACAACAAATTTGAATTGATTCAAAGTATAAATGATTGTATGTAAATATATAAATATAATCTATTTTCAAAACTGAAATTGTTGGATAATAAATAAACTGATGATTTACTTTCAACTAAATAATTAGTAATTGGTTATTGTTTATGTTACACAGTTTATTAGTTCATTATTAAGGAAATTTGATATTTTCTATGTAAGTATTAAGCTAAACTAAATTATTGTTTGGTGAACAAATTGTACAAGTTTATTGCTAGGTAAAACCAAATTTTCATTTTACTCTTTTCACAAAATCACGTGCAAACGTTATTGTTTAACCGGATTTATTTTACAATTTTTTTTATCTAGTCATCTACTTTTCTCAACAAACAGAACGTACAGTTGTCATTTTTATAACCGAAATCACACTGCAGTATACCCTTAATTGAAAACACACAGAAATTCAGAAAGGTCTTTATCAAATTCTAGAACATCAACGCAATAGAAACTGTAAAGAAACTAAAAAACTAAAGTTCATGTGAAAAAATACTGTCAGGGAGAGATAGCTATATGCGAGCACGTTTCCACACTACTTAGACAAAAACTACTGAGTTTTTGTGTATGTACAAATAACAACACGTTTTTTTTCCTCAATTTTTTTCAATTTGTTAATGTTTTATCCAAACCCAACAGGACACTTATTTCATAACTGATAATAAACCTACTACTAAAATTCGTGGATGCGCCGGGAAAACAATTTTATTTCTTTTTGTTAACTGTTTGTTAATGTCAACACTAACAATTAGTTCTATATAAAAAATGTCATGTAGATCATTAATACCCAATTTTTCATCAAATTTTTTTTTAGATTTCAACATTTTGATTATTTTTTGATGCAAGCAAGAAAGAAGAAAACAACTTATTATAAAACGTTTTAATACATTATATCTGTAGTTATAAGAACCTGAGAGTTTTCCAGTTTCATTTTTTACAATATCAACTTTACGGTCCCTGTCAGACTGTCAAATTGTCATCATATTTTATCAAACTGTTTGATCAAACAAAAACTTTGATTGGTGTGACAAAAGATTTTGACAGTTTGGTGTGACGTCCAAGTGACATGTAATCAACGACAGCTTAAATTTGATCACACAATTTGATGGAATTTGCTCAGAGCCTAATTTGTTTGACATCACATTTTGATAGTTTGATGTGACATCCAAGTGCCAATGAGAGTTTCAATTGATGGAATTTGTTGGAAATTTAACAACCTGAGTAGAGCCCTACTATACAAATTCAAAATAAAAATCTTTTTTGTCATATTCCGCATGTTATATTTTTTAGTAATAACTAAAATGTTTTTTAATAAAAGTAAATTTTATATAAAAGTTGAAAATGTTATTGTCAAAATGTAAGAAATTGAGACTATTGTTATCTATGATCATTTTTATTATTAATAATATTATCCAGCATTTTATAAGATCTCATATTTGTTGATACTATAAAAAAAAATTGGTTTTGGTATTAATTTTAATTCTCTTGATAGGAATATAAATTAAAAAAATATTTTAATCAACTCGTTTGTTTATCAAAATAACTATCAAATACACTCAGTTTGTTTTCATTTTATTCAATAAATCCAATATAAAACTAATTTTTTTAGTTGAAAACAAAATGTCTTGACTACTTTTTTGTTTAGAATCTGAGTTACCAAATCTTTTTGAAGAATATTCTCCCTTAATGTGAAATTCATAAGTCATAACGATACTTGTTTTGTTAACAAATTTTCCACTAACTTCCTTAAGAATTTCTATTTTTTTAATAGTCCAATTGATTAATACATGTTTCAAAAGATTCTCAGAACAAAGTTTTCAAGATACTTTCATATTTCCATCTCATAAACTGCCAAAGAAAACAAAAAAAAAAATTTTTGATAAAAAATCTTTTGCAAAAATTTATATTCTGTTGGTACTAACCGAAATTTTTTTTAGTTAGAAAAAAAAAATTCAGTACAGTAGTTTTCATTTTTGAAGAGACTCTTGGAGTCTTGACACAGCAATAATTTTAATGCAAGAAACCGCGTTTACATTAGCAATAAAAAAACCTACACAAGAGAATCGTATGCACTGATTACAATTTAATAAGTTCAAACACATATAGGAACTTGAATTGGTCTGTCTAAATTTTGATATGAAAAACGTGAGATATAATATTGAAGAAATTTCAGTAAAAAAAAAAGATCTCTATAATGTGACTGGAAGAACAGTTATTTAAACTTAGAACTTAGGTATTAGGTATAAGGTAGGTTTTAACTTTTTGACAAGCTTGTGGTACTTTCAACATGAAGTACACGATCTCAATCTTTAATAAATTAATCCAGTGAATTTTTTTTCACAGAAAACGTGTTAAAACTTGTAATTTCAATTCCCATATTCAACAGCCAATAGTCATTAAAAAGCAAAGTCTCTCTCTCTCACAACCTATACCTTTATTTCCCTAAATTTTCATCATTTTTAATTCATGTACTATTACTTATAAAATCAACTATCGACTTTTCTAAATATTTATTTTAATCAAATCTGGAAAAGCGTGAGCAAAGCAAATATTTTCCCAAATCGATACGTGAAAATTCATTTAAATTAAATCTACCTGCCTGTAAAGTCAATGCAAACAAAAATTTTATTGTCGGCCTTATTAAATGCACAAAATTTACATTCAGATATATGCTTCATGCAATGTATTTCACAAAAATCGATTGCAAAAAATAAATAGAACAAACTGAAAATTGCTGACAATCGTTTTTTGTATTCTAAAATAAACATATTGCAATCTGTTTTGAAACTATTCATTGTCATCGGCATATTCTGTTGTTACTCTTTCAGTCTTTATTGAATAAGTTATATTATTTATTTTATAGAGACATTAACTCAACACTTCACCGTTTAATAAAAATCTGTCTTTGACGGAATGACATCTCACGTCATGTGTCATAAAAAGATATTAACTTTTGTTGTCAAAAAGTTGAAGTCTCTTTTATAGCTAACCTAAACTTTTGAAATAATTTACTGCGAGAAATGACTTCTATTGTATGAACATATGAAAACCACGTTTAATTTGGATAAGCTTTTAAGACTTAAATTCAGTTATAAGATTTGATTATTAAGCATTTTTTATAGAAAAATAGAATAATTCCAATCGAACATTAGTTATTTAACAACGAACAAACTTTATCGATGATTTTAATTTTGTCTGATACCTATGTGTACATCATAAACAATATCGCTAAATTGTAAACTTCCACATGAAATATTTGTATCTGCCAAATGCATTATTGATGTAGATTCAAATACCTACAAACCTGAGCAAAGTTGTAATTGAATTACCAACTACATATGCAATCAAAGACGCCAATTACAATATAAGTCAATCATTTGTGTTATGTTATGTCGATCTGAACAAATTTTCTCTTGTTTATCAATATGAAATAAAATAACAAAACTGATTTATTTTCTTTTAAAAAACTTGAGATCTTTTATAAAGAACCTCTTTAGAAAACTTCAAGAGTAATTTCTTTTTAATTACAAATTAAACGGTTTCTAGGAGTAATTACTTATACTTCAGCTAAATGAATTCCTTGAACACAGAAGGTACCTCCATTCAACTGTAGCAGTCTTCTATTATACCAGATAGAGTCTATTGTACCTAAGAATACATACATAATTATCACAGACGTTTATTATTTTAAAATAGAATTTATAAATTGATGAATTTTATTATCAGTTTTTATAATTAGAAAAATTTTAATTTTTACAGTTCGTGAAAATTGAGTTTTTTTTTTAATTAAAAAAGATTTGTCATTTGTACCTAATAATCAAATGAAGATATACTATTTCATAAAAAATTAACGAAAGTAAATTATATACAGGCCGTTTCAACGAAGTTCATTTCAGGCCTTAAAATGCATGAATTAAAAAGAGTTTTTCGGATAAAAGTTCTAGATTTTATTCTCATCTATAGAAAATAGAACATTTTGATTTTTTGCATGTTTAGATATACTTTCTTTGATTTTTCGATTAATTTTAACTTTATTGGTTGATTCTTCTTAGTTTTTCAAACAAATCTGACTTCTTTAACAAAAACACGCTTCATTTGAAAATCTATTTGAAAATTTCTTTCTATGACCGATATTGAAAATAGTTGAAATCGAACAAGCAACTCCTCCAGGACTTTCTTACACACATGTGCTGTAAAATTAACTCCCTCCACAAAAAAATTATAAACCTAGGAAACAGCTTTTTTATTTTAACGTTGTGATTAGAGTTCCTAGATTGGAGAGTTGGGACACTGAATGTCAATTTTCTAATATTTTTTTCATACACGTCGCCCAACGTGGTATAAATATAAAATTAGATAGAAATCAGTGGCGTTTCGTTTAAATTCAATATAAAGTCAAACGGAGTTTTTAAATAATTTGAATTTTGTTTTGTGTCAATAAGAACAATTATGCTGTGTTTTATTGTATCAATTCAGAACAGAATTCCTAGCTGCCTCCTGTGCCTGCACTGAATAAGTGAAGGCATCTCAAAAATTGTTAAACTAGAGAGTGGGTCCCAAAAGTAGAATTAGTTAAGTTACAAGTTAGGACTTTTTTCACATTACTAACGTAGTGGTCTTTTAGTTCAAAAGCCAGTCTTTTCTCCAAGATATACTTTACAGAGAATCGTAAGATTCAAAATTATGTCCGCGTGATGGCGAAATATTTCATCAACCAGAATTTCGACCACTCTTTACCTTCAAAAGCAGCATCTTATCGAAAAATTCTCATTAGACTAAGAACTTTGAAAGTTTACAGATAAATTTGAGAGATACAGAGGTCTTTATACAGTTTTGAAGACAAAATTAAACGTTTTTTGGTAAAAAACTGTACTAAGAATTTAGAAAAAAAAAAATAAAACAAGGAAATATAGAGTGTGAAAACAATAGAGAAAAAATCACAATTAAATTTGTCTGCACATTCAAAAACCTTTTCGAGAAAATTTAATCATATTCGATTTGTTCCGGGAGTTTTACACAAAACTATTGAATATCTTGAATCTAAAATTGACAATTTTAAAGAGTAATACACCTTTTTTGATTAGACTGAAATTCACTTCCTACGCCCCTGACCCTAATTTGACGTAATGTTATGTTAATTTGTTAATAAAACGAGATTTATAACTTCTAAATAATTTTTGGAATAAATTTGACATTAGTTGCAACGGAAAAATTTAATGAAAAAAGAGAGTGCGTTTAGACCTTATCCACATAATATAAAATCGGCTCGGTTTGACGTTCAGTGTCCCAACTCTCCAATATAGAAACTCTAGTTGTGATTATCGATAAATGAATTTGTATAAAACACAAATGTATCTTAGTAACAATGCATCTCGTATTTTGAGTTTTTATATTTTGACATTTGTATCTTCAACAAGATGTCATTCAAAATTCAAATTTCGTAGAGATGAGAACCAAGTTAGTATGGCGACTCATAAACAACAGGTGCAATTTTTTAAAGATTCAATTTACCTATTTTCAAATATTATTGACTGAATATATCAACTCATTTCCTTGGACACTTTATAATATTTTTATATAGGAATTTTGTTGGAGTTGGACCGAAGCTGTAAGACAATGCAGGCCGGAATGTAAGCGCTGGTTAAAGCCTGTGACGTCACAACCGTGGACGAACTATTCGCATAAAAAATCATTTTTTCCAGTTTAAAGATTTCAAACATAAATAAAAAACGTACTGTCATCTAGAAAATGAAATTTTGAGTAATCATGTAACAACATGTAACACAAATGTTGTAGCAAAGTATAAAAAAAAAATTAAATAGGAAGTATATAGGAATAAAGTTTTCATCACTAAAATAGTAACGTAAATAGAGAAATAGTAGAAAATAAAATTCTTTACAAAATGACTCAAACAAATTTTTTCTGTCTTAAACCATTTAGGTCGTGGAACAGGTTGAATCTGAAAATATTCTTAATATTACTTCTTTTATAATATTTAGCAAGATAACAATTCTAAATTAAATTCTACTATTAATACTATAATTACTGTACTACCAATTACTATTAATTGTTCTCTTAGTAACCACGACACTAAGCCAATAGTTTCATATTTAAAATTTCAACGTTCAGTTCAGTTATTTATTGTAGATACTTGAAAGTAGAATAAATAGAATGTTAAATTTTTGAGATTGATTTGCAATTAACAAATCTTTTCATTATTTTGATTTTTCCGCAGCAATTAGTCAAAAAAGTAATATGCATAAATCTAAATTTTAACTATTTTCTTCAGGATAATATTAATTTCAATTTCTCATCTTTTCTTGTTTATATGTTATTAATTTTCAAAAATGTGAATGTTTAAAAAAAAGTCAGATTAGTTGAAAAACTAAATAGAATAGACCATGAAAAAACATCCTTAAATTCATGATGAAAATATTTTTATATGATGCAGAAGATCAACAACTTTTGCCTGGAAATTTTTTCAAAATTTGTACATCTTCAGTCTTAAAATAAACTTTGCATCATTGTTAAAACAACAGAATTTGTAAAAAGCAAAAATTAAACTTAATTTTAAATTATATTCCATTTGGGTAAAATTTATACACATGTGAATAATGCCGAATCATTGTTATAATGTGGAGCACCTTAATTTAATTCACTACATAAAAGTATTTTTAATGTTATATTGCTGTAAATTTTTTAGAGTTCAAAAAAATTTCAATTAGCAAATTTAGTTATAATAAATTAATAATATTTGGAAAAGAAATTTTTGAAATAAAAAACGTATTATAACAAATTGGAGACGATGGAATCAACAATTTTTAAAATCTAAATCTAATATGCTTGCCACCAAAAACAATATATAACTCAACAAAACTTAATATTCTGAAAATTTTAGAGTAATTACTCAAAACTTTTGTATCTCGAAAAAAAATTCCAAAACACAAAAACATGTTTGTACAAAAAAGGTAGATATTTGTGATAACGATGTGAAAATGTTCAGTGTTCACATCTTTCATACAAGCAAAAATGCATTTGAACCAAAAGTAATAAAAAATGAGCAATGGAATTACATTGTTGTTGCAAGAAACAAAGCTATTTACTTAGTTTTTCTCAAATGAAATGTATAAAACATAAATAATCTAATTAGTGACATTAAGAATATTTATGTTATCATTATAAATATAATAAGCTTTTATTTCCTCCCTTAAGACAAATAAAAATCGAGTAAATTTAAATAAGTATAATAAAATTTATTCCTTTAATTTGATGAATAAATCACACAAGATCACAGGAAATTGTAATTTTGTTGGTAAAATGTAATTTATGCATTGTTTAACTTACATTATTCTATTTAAGTCTTATTTGAATTTAAATTGACTTTTACAAATCTGAATAAAAGGCTACTTTTAGAATGTATTGTTCCGTCTAATAATGGTCAGTTGCCCAGACTCAACTCATTTGCAGTTGAATCGTAACCTATCGATCCAAGTGTGAGTAACCCTACTGCGACTTTCTCATTTCAAACTGCGGTATTAATTGGATTATACAATTTAATTTGACGAAAGCACTTCAATATTTCAAAAACAAAAAGATTCTTTTGTGTATCATTAATTTTATTACTACAAAAATAGAGACGTTTACAACTACGTGTACTATTATAATGTCTCTTATTTTATGGAGTTGAAATATATGGTCTATTATCAGTTTACATCACAAAAACATTATCTCATTGTGGAAATTCAAATCTGAAGAATAAGCCACCTGAATTACTGCGGTAGATATTTTACGACAAGATTTAAATAATTCTGATTTACAACCTGAGTCAGGGAAAAACCTTAAAAAGTTTATTTTATATCGTATATTTCTCTCTGTTCTATTTTTTTTTTTATCATGAACTGATTGATTAAAAAATAGAGAAGTCTCTAACCTGATCTGACTTAAAACTCCAGGTAATTCATACAACTATTTCTATCGCTTTTCTTGCCAAGCCTTATAGTTTTTATATGTATAGGTACATACAATCCAAGGTACCAAAGAAGTAAATGTTTCGATTTAAATTTCCAGGTAGCAGAAGCATGTTATTATGATGTCTCAAATTGGTGATTTCTTGACAATAAGCTTAATTTGATCAAAAAACGACGACATAATGACGTCTAGTATTTAACGTGGTATATTATGGAATTTATTTTTGATAATGACAGAAGCTATAAAAAAAAATACAACCCTATCAATAATAGTATATTATACGCCAAGGTGGTGAAGACTATTATTATTGACCGAGCACCAAGATTATTTCGCGAGAGGCTTTGCCCCGAGCGGAATAAGGTGCGAGGCCTATAATTGTCTTCCCCACCGTGGTGTATATACTATTTTTTCCACTACTAGCCAAATTTAAAGCAAAAGCTAAAATTAAAGAAATCTTGTAAAAATCAGGTAGCACAGGAATGCAAATTTACCCTTCCACTAATGATACAACTTTTATTTTTACGTCTGTTATTATCCTGTTTGGGTGTTTTTTTTTAATATGGATATTTTACAAATTGATTGAATGATTGAGGCTTAAGGGTTCGAAACCTGTAAAGGTAGAAGGTTACATTGAGAAGTCACTGGTACTCAAAAGGTCAATAGTAGATATGCTCCAAGGGCTTTCCACATCTTCAACTTCTGTGGCTTTATCAATCGAATCACAGCGTTCTCCCTCATCGGCTGCAGTTCCACTAACTTCATTTTCACCGCTAAAAGTTCCACCAAAAAACATTAATGAAACCAGTACTCTACATAATTCTGTTATCAATTTACCAACCACATCGGGTGCAACAATCACTAATACCTGCTTGTTTAAATAAAGTTTTGTTCTTCTGATAAAGTTCAAGTTCTAACATAACCAAACTCCGGTTCCCGGATTCCGTCATTCGAGATGTCATCAGTCATTTATTGGGTGAGCGCGAATTTTAAACTGGTAGTAATTTTATTCAAATAATTTTATAGTATTAGGTTATTTCAAGCTGCAAAGAAGTTAAGGACAATCTCTTTGGTGTATAAAATCACGCTGCACAAGTTTTTTCGAAACATTTATCTCTGGATTCTCATAAATACTTGAATTTATTCATTATTAACCTAGGTTAACAAGTGAAAAAATTATTAACCACTAATAGAGAAATTCAATTTCTCTGTTGTCTAAAAGAAGCAATAATTGTCAACTTCATAGCTAGTAGTAGAAAAAATAAAATTATTGTAGCAAAGTTAGAAATTATAGTAGTTCAGTAAAAATGTTTATACTTGCTTTTAGATAAAAAAATATATTCCATTTTTTAATCACTTAAAAACGAGACACATTTCCAGATGAAAGGTTCTGATAATCTTACCTAAATTAAAAATGGTCTCCCAGTCTCAACTTAAATCTCAGCTTTAATCCCGAAATAATAAAACAGGGGAAACAAATTACAACGGACAGAAAATGATTTAAGAAAGTAGATAATTTAACAGATTAATTTATTTGCAATATAATTATTGACTGTTCTTAATTCACTTCATCCAGCAAGAAACATTCTTAAATTTATCATTAAATAATATATAAGCGATTCCTACAAATCCAAGAACTAGAACAGCACGTCGTATCAAATAATCAAGTGCAAATATTGACATATCGTTATTGTTTTCCTTCGATCGCACTTACTATAATTGCATCTCTCAAAACACTCAAATAAAATAAGAAAATAAGACCGAACACTACCTCCCGTTGAACCTTACTGAAAGATTCCCTTTGAAATCCTTAGGGTCGAAACTAAAACTCTACAACAAGTGTGTAGCAAAGAGAATCGTAAGGTCACATCGCCTTCGGTCACGCACTTCCATTTTTGTCTGTTCCAAAGAGCTGTCCAAGTGAGCCTATAAGGATTTCTTACACAATCTATGAGCATTCTAGAAAAAATAAAATTACATCAAAATAAAAAAAAAACTATTTATCTTGTTCAATGAATATACATTCCTATTTTCTATTCCAACAGTTTTAATGGAAAACCGCAAAGTATTTAGAGTTTTATTTTTATGAGAGTAGATAGTCGCTCGGTTACCATCTCTGCTAGATATATTTGGACATTTTATGTAAAACTAGCAGCACTGTCAGCTCGCATAGTCAATAAAAGTTAAAAAACTGCTGCTTTTTAATGAATGTTTGAATCATTGTTGTTTATTAAAATCGGTTTATGTTGGATTGATTGATATTTTTAAACTTTTAATAATATGTAATATAGAGTGATTCATACAGAATTTTTGCATTTTCACCTAGTTTTACTTATATTAGTCCTAGATCTGAATCTTTTCAGTCAAGCATTCATTTTTTTTTAGAAAAAGTGTGTGTTATGCTCATCTATCCTCGTAAATAACCCAAAATTCAAAAAGAAATAATCAGAGTAAAACCGTCAACAGTTAATGTGTTTGTATTAAGGCTTGAAGTGTGGTATTTAAGCTTTTGCGGGTAGTCCAAGTTAGTTACGTGGCTTTAAGCTTGAAATATATTTGAGCAAAGTAAGTATTTGTGGTTTAGCAACAAAATCCAGTTGAATAAAAAATTAAAACAATTTTATTTGAATATTTAATTACGCGCAATTTATTATTTTTAATAATAATGCATAACCCAAAATCTTCCGTGCCATTGTTGAAAGAACACCCTGCATAAACGTCATTTTTTGTAAAGTTATGCATTAAAAGACTATAAGTAAATATACCGGGTGTTCATACTAACTGTCGACAATAGCTAACTTTTTCATTAGATTTTTGAAAGTAATGGTTCAAATAGATAAGTTCTATAATTTTTTAAGAAGAATTCGATGGTGTTACAAGAAAAATAACCTATCTATCTGTAGTCCGAGAAAAACCCCACAACTTTGCTATTTTAAATGGAATGTTGAATTAAATAAAAAAGTACGAAAAGTTAAATACCGTAGTCATTTGTTTTTGAGATATTCTATTAATAAACTTACAAATGATTTCTTAGGTTAATAGAAACATATCCATAATCTTATTTTCCTTTATTTTTCTTTAAATAAAGAGAAATTAAGCTTTATAAACTTTCTTTAATATTTATTTTAAATTTATATTCTGCATTATAACATAGTACATATCGGGTAAACAAGAGAAAAACAAATTAGAATAGACCTTGGAATCCTAACTCATATCATACAAGTGTCAAATAATTTGATGAAAAATAATTTACCGTAATTCATACAAGAAATTAAAATTTTGGGATGCGACCGATGGTCTCTTACTGCATCTTAGATAAAAGGTTATTTTCTACCCTTGCCGTTACCGCAACTCATGGTTGAGAAAAAAAAAATTTTATATAGATATTTTTTCAAGGGGTCACTTCGGAAAATTAATTCTGTTGGACATTCCATCATCTTTGTTGGATACTTGATAAAGAATTCAGTAGTTACTCAGTTAGACGTTATTAATGATGGTAACGATAACGTTTTCAAAATAATAATTTACTTTTGCAATCTAAATGGTATATGTTTTTTTTTAATTAAGCTATGTTTAGTTTTCTTTAATGTTATCCCTAGGTGTCTACACTATATAATTTATCATGTGATGTTCTTATAATCTATTAAAAAATCGTATAGTTTGAATATTAAAATTCCCTTTTTAATATTCGTCATATAAAAGACCATATAATAAATTGTATAAATTAGATACACCTTATCGGCATAATGATAAGTAACTCCAAATAAGAGACTGAAGTGAAAAATAAATTGAAATTTTTCAAAAATTTACTACTAAGTTTGTATAAGTATCTCAAGTTTTGCATGCTAAAAATCATAAAAAATCAAAATTTATACAAATTACTTATATGCCAATTAGTCCATCGTTTTAGATCAATAAAAATCGACTAACATATTTTTATCCCAAAACCTTTAGTAACTATCTTAATAGGACTTTCAACAGTGTTGAATGTTTATAATGAGTGTAAGACAAAAATTGTTTAAAGATGTTGACTTTCATTTTGCGATCATTTTCCAAAATTGAGAAGTAACAATGAATTGTTACTCCTATCAACAATTTTTGGAAATATTATACATCTGTTTTCCCGCTTCTGTGGTTGGACCCTTTGTCTTTGTCAAGATAATTTTACCACAAGCATAACAAGAATTGTTCGGTTGTAATTTATACTTTTTTGAGTACATGTTAAAACAAATAAAATGTTGAAAAATCAATTATTTGTCACAAATAACAAACTTGATTACTTTAAAACTTTTTGTGAAAAAACTTGACTTGGTAAAAGTACTATGAATTAATTCAGAGGCAAGAGAGGAACTTTTATAATTATAATGAGGAGTAAGGTCAGTTTAGTTAAGTTTAGACTGTTTCCTTTAAATTTATCAACTGATTACTGACTTCTCGTTGAATTCTATTGATTATGTTCGTTCATCCGCTAAAGCTCTGGCAGTTTGGAACATAAGACAAAGCTCAGACTAAATACTTAAAAGTTGAGGAAGTGAGGACTGAGTATCCGATTTCTAGTGACGCCGGAAGTTTGTTACAGGAAATGTAGTTGTAATTACCCGAATCTAAGTTACATCCATAAATAAATAGAATATCAAAGAAATTTATCTGTTTTAAAATTTTTATACATTTTACTCTTGTATTGCTTCTTTAAACATTTATTTGTAGAATAGTGAATTAAACAAAAGTAATAAAGAATCTCTTATAAAGGTATCTCTCACGTAGCAAGCTGAAGCGTCTATCAGGCTTTGATTTATTTAACGTAAAACAGAGCATCGTCCAACGATGTCAGGTGGGACACAAACGGGCCGTCTTTGTGAAACATAGAAACAGATGTGCGAGTCCCGAATAGGAATGAGCCAATTGGAATAATGGAGCCTAGCGGTGTCCATAAGTTGAATGCAAAAGGGATTTATACAGACACGCGAATGGAAGCTCTCTGCCACATCAAACCACTTGCGGCCTTAATGGTTTATAGCCTTTTATGCTCAGATCACATGCAGGTAAAGCTAAAGCAAAAAATGTACAAAAAGCAATTCTGTAGAAAAAATATGATGAAAGTTAGAAACACTCTGTATAAAATTATATTAGTGCTGAAACTCGTGAAGATGTGTATGTGCTGATTTTGTTTTTCTATTTTTAGAGCTATTGTTTCAGCGAAGCTAAAGAAATAAAGCTCCAAAGCATATTATTTAATTATTCCTATACTTGTTTCACCTTTTGTTATTGTTCAACTAATAACTTCACCTTCTAAAACTGTTTTAGATTTTTTTTATTCATTTAACTTATAGGTAAGTGTTATAATTAGCAATTTCAATTTTAAAACCTCCCTCATCACAAAGAAGCCAAATTAAACACTCGCTTAGGTTGGTCCTTATCAGCTCTTTTCTATCAACATCATTTAATACAGTGAATAGATGGGAAAACAGATAAGAAGATATTTAATTAAGCAGCAAAACCAACAATAAACTTCATTAACTTGTACGTATACAACCAGTCTAAAATTGGCTTTCATTTCTTTAGAAGAGTTTAATTCATACTATTCACAATAAATAAAACGTTTGTCGACAGTTTACTGTTAAATAGGCGGTGTGTCAGCAGGAAAGAGATTGTTTTGTTGTTAGTACGTGCTACTGCAACGTTATGATACAGAACTCGAGCAGCTAATGAAGCCCTCTCCTAATTGCAAAGCTACCATCATCAGCTCTGAAATGGTGATAAGTGCTTAATTAGCTCCCTTTACAAATTTAATCTGTTATACTCGCTTTATATTTGAACACCCACAAGTTGCTAAGTGCAAAGTTTCTAAAACCATTCTTAACAGACTTGAGATTAAACTTTTGGGATTCTACATATCATTAATTATTGACAAATAATTTTCAAAATTTACTAATGTGAATCTAAATGACATAATTATGCAGTTTTGTAATTTCGACAGCTCAGAGAGTTGTGCTGTTTAAAAACTCTCAAAATATCATTACGGCAAATATTAAAAAAGTTGGAGTAGTTACAAGGATACAAGTTTTTCCAAGTTTAAAACTCGACAGAATTTTTACATATACTTAATTCTGTTTTTAATTCTAAATTTAAAATTTTGAATTAATTAATTAATAACTAAGAATTACATTAATTTATAAATATAAACTAAAATGGAAATCAACTTTCGGTCAGTGATAATGCAATTTATAGCTCCAACTTTATTGCTAAATCGCCCATCACTGTATTAAATTTATTGTATTTACAAAAAGATTATATTCAATGTAAAGCTGAATATGTTTTGTTTTTGTATGAGATTAACATTTTGTGGTTATTATTGTTGTATACAAATCGAATAGTATGTTCAAATTCGAAAGTAAATTTTATATTGAAACACAGACTGAACATTTGCAATAGAAATTTCAAACCATTTCCAAAAATAAAAACTTAAATCTCTGAAATACATATCTCTTCTAGAGTAGTCCAAAGACTTGTTACTTGTTATTTTAAAATCAGTGATAAAAAAATCAAAACCATAGCTATATTTACCGGAAGTCTATGCAAATTTATTTATAGTAATATTCAATTTATTTTTAAATATTTTGATTCATCTCTAATTTGATCATTATTTATTTCGAGTTATTAATTTTTGTTAAAAAAAAAATTGTCACATCCAAAAAAAAATATCTTCTCTATCTCTTTTCAGAAGAACAAGGGATTTTGTACGCAGAAAGCTAGAACAACAGTTCATAGTATTCTCCAAAGAAAATTTGAAAAAATCTTTTTTAAGCCAATTTCTGCATATTTTATACATTTTTTCTAAATACATTATACACAGCGATTAATAATGATTGAGTCTGTTGGCAATAAAACAATTGAAAAATATAGATGTTTTTTTTCCTGCATTTGGTACCCAGGATAATCATAACTAACAAAATTTCAAAACGTCAGTGTCAAAAAATTTTTAGATTACGCTGAGAGGATTAAGAATTTTGAAATTTGATAAATACCAATTACAGAATGAAGATACAGCAAAAATACGAATCGAGATTCCCGTTTAAAGCAATTCAGAAAATGTTTAATACAAAAATTTGTTTTTTGGAATCGGTTCCAAAAGCGCTTATGTCAAAAGGGACTTCACGTTTTGCAGTGACACCAATTTCAATCAAATTTTCAGTGCTGCCAACAGACTCAGTCATTGGACTTTATTGCACTGTCCTTTATACTGCATTTATATTTATTATGCAGTTGTTTTTATTTTATTTTCTTTCTTTTGATTTATAATAAACCATAAGTATTACTCTTAATTTTTGATTTTTTTTTGTATTTCAGTGACTTGTCCAATGACTAAAACAACCGCTCGCTCAGTAAATTTGGTTTGGTTCATTCATTGACATATGTCAATTTTAATAGGCGATAGTTCATTCGCAAAGGGCCTTTGGTTGACTACTGGCGCCACCTAAAAAACAAGAGGAGAATCACTGGTATAGTTGAAAAATGTTTAAATCCACTGACTTATTAGAAAAGAGAAAGCCCATGAACCAACTCATTGTCTGCAAGAATTATAACTAAATTCTGAACAGGTGATGACTAAAAAATTTGTATGGTAGACTTTTCTTAATTTTATTCTGAAACCATAAAATCAACATTTAATCAACAATTTCTAGTTGTTAGTTAGATGGTTCCATTTAAAATTCTTGAAGTATCTGTATTACTACAAATTTTTAAAGAATCTCAACATAGTTTTGTTAGTTTAAGATACAAAATCGTCAATATTATTCTTGAATCAATTGATCTATAAAAAGTTCGGAACTATTACATTTGTTAGTGGCTTTATAAATAAGCAAATTTACAAAATTTATTGAAACTTTCATTTTTAAGAATATATTTTGATCAGAGGAAAACTTCAGAATGATGGTTATAAAGTTGAAGCAGTTACACGGTGACTAGTTTTTCAAATGTCATAGATTATAATAGAAATTGAATTAGCGAAAACATATTTTATTCAAAACTGCTTTTAGTTTATAAAAAAAGTATCATTAGCATTTCTTGATTTGTTTTCAGCTTTTGTGAAATAAATTTTATTATTTTATGTTTGTTAGGGTTATCTAATTTTACCTTTTTTTAGATTGATTGACGCTGGAAGCAAATTCTAGAATGCTTTTCAAAGAATTAAAAATTGAAATAACAATTGTCTTTCTCCTTCTTTAAAAAGGCAAGTAAGATAAGCGTTTCGGATGCGTGCTCTGTGCTTATTTTATTTTACTCATTTTAGGGTAAAATTAAAAAATTCGACTAGTTAATATTGTTGTTGAGCTGTCACGGCGCAAACAGCCATAGAATAGTAGATTCTGTAAAGAATCTAGAATGAAAATCGATACGAGTACATCAAATTTTTATTCTAAACGATTAACATATTTTCTCCACGACCAGCCAAGAATGTATGAGCAACAAGTGAGGCGCCTACCATAGCAATGATTTTCATTTCTTTAGTAAAATGCCAAAAAATGCTATTAAAGCAATTTTTATCAAATTCCATATCTGATTCACTCACTCTGACACTGACAGTTTTGAAACCCATGGCAATCCAGCATAATAATAATAATTAGAGAATGTATTCATTCCATCACTTGTAAATGAAAATGATTCCAGAATGTGGACATTCACTAACAGTCGTGGAGAAACAATATTTCATCAAGAAAAATTAGATGATATTGATTACTCAAAAAAAAAATTTGGGAATTGGAAAAAATTGTAGTTCCAATGTAACAATAAAAAAAAATAAATAACGAACACAACGAATGAAATAAAAAGCATTCCATTTGAAAAAAAAACAAATTTTGTGTTCAAAATTTTTGGAAAGTAAAATGTAAAAATATGGTTTTTTGAATGTTTCTAAATTTTTATCACATGAGTGTAGAAGATCATCTAAATTTTTTTTTTATTATTTAACCCCATGGAAAAGGAGCTCTTAACTGAAGAGTTGCAAATTAACAGTTGTGAACGATTTGATAAAACGACTAAATTATATATTTCAAGCATAATTCATAAATGTAAAAATAAATAAAAATTTTAATATAAAAACAAAGTTGCATAGACTTCCAGTTAAAACCGGAGTGGAGAAAATGTAAAAGTATTTATAGTAATGGAACAACCTGTATTTGTAAAAAGATTTAGAAATTATTCGACAGATACAACAAAATACCGCAATGACTATTTGCAATCTGTTTTTTCTCAATCGTATATCAAATTTTCACGACGTCGGCGACTAATTTTTCAAGAAAATATTGTTATCCTCCCATGCTCTCACAAGTCTTGAACTTATGTAAACATTGCAAGTCAGAATTGCTGATAAAGGTCAAGCAAAACACATTGAACTAACAATATTCTATATTCCATGACCTATTTGTCGTTATGTATGTTATCTAAGGTATACGAGCCTACCCTAAAGATGCTTTCATTCCATTGACTAGTGTCATATTTAACACCAAAAGACGAAAGCGTCTATGTTAAGTGAGATATAGCCAGAAGCATAATAAATCTGTACGAATATAGCGTGTAATACACGAAGTAAAATCTTCATTATTTTGGTTGAAATTCTATATCTTTTTCACTAGACTTCATTCACTGTCATATCAAACATAGGTATCTTATTTATTTGTACTTTCGTATATTTTTTTATGACAATTTACTAATTTAATTCTAGAATTTAAAATTTCTCGCTTCTAGATAGGAGTTAGTTTTTTTATTGATTAAACGTTTCATATGCATATTTCATCTTTCCTTTGCTTTTTAAACATAATATGCTCTATGTGTACCTTGGAAATATTCATTTAAATTTGAAAATGTTTTACGGCTGTATAAAAAGTATTGAAAGGTTAAATAGCGTAACGAAAGGGTAGCACGATTAAAATTGACACATTCATAAATCCTTCTTGCAAATAGAATTGAATGGCTTCATCGTTTTTCGCGTGAACTGATTATATGTGAAATAATTTTTGGTGACCATTTTAGGTAAATTTTATAAAAAAGAAACAAAATTTGACGAATAAACTAAAAAATCAATTCCCGAGACTTTCTGTTTATTAAAAAAAGGGATGCTACTACTAAGAACTGAAAAATTATTACTTGTAGTATCGTAAAAGCATTAATTCTTTAACACATTTTCAGAGCCAGGAAAATTAGTACATTTTTATATTAATATGCAGGGTATCCCACCGAGTAAGCAAAGTCCATTATTGGCCTTTAAAAGTAAAAATATTGAAAAAAATTATTGAAAATATTTGTAGAAACTATTTCTCTGTATGAACTAAAATTCTTTTCAAATATACAGAGTGCCTCATAAATAAGTTCTGACATAAACTTATGTTTTTTTTGTGGAACACCTAGCTTGAGATTTTGGGAATTTTTAAACAAAACTTTCATTAGTCGGTTCTTTGTAGTTTTTGCAATAATCGAATTTTTTCGACAAAAACACTTATTTGAAAAAAAAAAATGGATAAATAGTATTTGTACTAACTCAAAGAAGAATTTTAAATTTCATGACCACGTACTGCAGAAGAAATGTTCATTAAATGAAGAATTTAGTTAAAAGTTGAGTAACATCCTATATTTTGTTATATCACCTAAAAGATCTTTAAATTTTCTTTTTAACAATATCAACTTTCAACGTTTTAAGTATATATGACCAATAACACAAAAAATATTCAACTTCGAATGTGTGAAAAGGATCTCAGTTATAATTTTACTGTAATTACAATGGTAATTAGCAACAATACACCTTTAAATTTAGCAAATGACAGAAACGACCTATCTACTTTTCTTCAAAATAATTATCTAGCCAATTTGTTACAGAGTTCGGTTGAGCTCGGTCATGTAAATACCGCATACCACGTCTTCTAAAAGTAGTATAGAGTGAAAATTAAAAAATCTATACCTTTCATTTTTTTAGATGGGTCCTTTTACCAAATTTAATAGTGTTTTTATTGATGAAAACCATTTTAAATATCCAAACAAACCTTCAAAAACAAGAATTCATCCGACATCTCAAAATTTTTCAAAATATAAACGATATGGTACCCAGTTCTATCGGGGCTGTTTAACTTGTCTTTGCTTTTGCAAAAGTTCCATCAATTATCATATGAAGCAGGGAGTTATAGCAATCTTAACATGTAAAGAAAACATTCCAGACTGTATGAAAACTATATTATTTTTATATTTAGTTATTATTCATTAATTTTTTGTGTTTAGTTCCTAGACAAAAAAGAATGGTTAAATTTGTTGTTTAACTGCTAGCGAAGCACGAATGCTTAGAATTGGAACGTTGTCCTCTAGTGTGGTTTACATTTAAAAATCTAGCAATTAATTACGAACAAGAAGAAGAAGAAGAAGACAAAAACGATTATGACAGCGATAATGGTAGTTGAAGAGGGATAATAGTTTCAATTTCCTTGTAGTAGTAATAGTATTCATATTTTATTTATAAATAAATAATCATTAGAAAATATTTTGTTTTTATCTTAATAAATTATATTTTCATAAACAAATGTTGTATTGAGATTAGGCTAGGTTAAACTAAATGAAAATTTGAAAAAAAATTAGATGAGGCTAAGCTAAACAGAAACAATTACGTTCATAGATTAGTGCAAATTACTTCTATTTCACTTGATGTTTTTCACAACACTTATAATATGAAAGATGGATAGAATCTAGCCGATATGGGTGCGTCTACAGTCTACGAACTCAAAGTTTTAGATTCGATTCTCTCTTAAGTTTTTTCTATGCATTCAATTTTTGCGTTAAAACAATATAAGAGCAATTTTTTTTTATTTTCAAAATTTGCGCCAAAACAGTATGGCGGAAATTTTATAAATTGTGACGTCATAATAAGGTCAGTTTGAGATTACAAGAGGTCACTGATAAGAAACGATTGAGTGTTTTCCTCTCAAGGTCAAATGTGGCCTAGGAGCCCGCTAAGTACACTACTTGCCTGGAACAGAATGGCAACCTATTTAAGCGTTTATTATGATTTTTTTATGAAGTATGTTTGTATTAATAAACTTTAGTAGTTTATTTTATTGGATTATTATACTGAGATTAATTTCAAAATTCTCACGCAAAAGTTTGAAAATAAAATTAAAGGTGTATTGATGCTAGAATTGTTACCGTAGTAATTACACTAAAATAATGAATGGGATTCTTTTCAAAATTTCGAAGTTGAATATTTTTTGTATTATTGATCGTAGATACTTGAAAGTTGAAATTTTTAGAAAAAAATTTAAAGGTCTTTTAAATGCTGCAACAAAATATAGTTATTCTATTTAAATTCTCAAAGTTGTTCAACTTTTAACAAACTTCTTCATTTCATGAACTTCCTTTCACCAACGTGACAAAAAAATCTTATGGTCACAAAATTTAAATTTTTTAATCACAGTTATTACAAAATATATTTTGCCGGTGTTTTTGATTATTTTGATTTTTGAGTGAAATTTTTTTTAAAAATGTATGTTTTCGGCGGAAAAATTTAATTATTTCAAAAACTAAAAAAAAACGTCTAATAAGTTGTTTTCAAAATTCGCAAAACCTCAAGCTAAGTTTGGAAAAGCAAAAAAATGCAGGATGTTCTATTTAAAAAACATAAATTTGTGCCAAAACTCATTTATAAGACACTCTGCATATTTGAAAATAATTTTAGTTGACGCAGAGAATTAGTATCTACAAATGTTGTTGATAAAATTTTTCAGTATTTTAGACTAAAACAATATAGGTGCGCCAAATTTGACAAAAATTGGTAAAGTATTTTTGTAGATAAAGAAATAAATGCCTATTTCAGAGGCTATATTCAAGAGAGGATACTCGAATCTAGATAGGTTTTTTGTAAAAATAAAAAATACGTGTTGATTAATTTTTAGTTCTTAATCTATGGTTGACATATTTGCACTTGTTCGGTGGACAACCCGTATATTAAAAATAAAAATTGACTAACGTATTTGGTAAAAAATCTAAAAAAAAAATAAGAATCAACTAAGTAACAATTTTTGCTTTAACACTCTTTTTTAAGTTCTCTAGTTGCCGAATTCACAGATTCAACCTTTAATTCAACAGTATACAAATGTTTTGATTGTTCTTAGAACAACACATTTCAAAGGAACAATTAACCACCGTCTAAAATACAATTATCCTAGAAATTTAATGAGAGATATATCGTTTATTAGACTTCTTAGCAGCTTTACTAATTTAATAATTTCAGGTTTCAAATATCTCACTGAATCAATTATGAAGATGTGTAAATCTATGCGTTCTACCACTATGTCCGCAAATAATACAAAATTATTTTGAATGTGGAATATGCAATCCGATCATAAATACATGTTTTCATTTTATTCAATTGTTGTGCAAGTTACTAGAATGTAGTAAGTGTAAATTCAAATTCAATAACAGTGTTTTATCATTATTCAAATAAATTTAATAATATTGAATCAGTCTAGTTTGTTTTATCAAAAAAAGTTTATGTTAGCTGCTATTGATTTCTTTCTTTCTTTGGTATTTAGATTATCAGCATACATTGTTAAGCTTTGGATACATGACATAAAGTCTTCTAAAGAACATTGATTGAATAATCCTTTTTCGTTGCGATCTTTCTTATTATCAGTTTCCGAGTCAAAACCCTGTTTATTACTATCTACTGCTACTTCAGCACCGATTTACAGCTCACTCTTCTATGTAGTCTATTCATATGAAAATCTCTAGATTCTATATTAGAACACTTTTTGTGATACAATCTTAAATAAATGACAGTCTTTTGGTAATACTGAAAGTAAAAAAGAATGTAATTCAACTGAAACAAAATCAGACAAAACATTTTCTATCTTTTTTTTTCTAAGAGATTTATACCTATAATTTATTAGAGAGACTTGAAATATATTTAATAGATTGCCTTTATGAAATATAGGAGATTAACAAGACCGTATCATAGTCGCTGTCTTCTTTAACTTTCCGGTGCTCTGATAAATTTCATTTATTTTTTATTTTACAAATCTGTGACTGCATGCTCATACGTAGTAATTTATAATTATTCTAATATCCAATGTTTACTTTTGAATTAAAATGTATACTATATATATATACAATATGCATTAGTAAATTGTATGAAGAAAAAGCTGCTTTGTGCTTATTTATTTTATGAGTTTAGTTATTTAGAAAGATTCAAATTAGTTTAAGAAGTGGAAAACTTTGTTTAGAATTATTCTACGTGTTATTTCTTTTGTAGCCACAATATATGTAAAAGGGGCAAACTGGAAGACATCGCATGCTGTTAGCTTTTATCATAAAATTCTTATGTCTAAAATTCCACTACATCAACTTAACAACACACGCTAATTTAATGTTTACAATTTGAATATTCGATTTAAAGAAAGACTGTTATTTCTTACTGCATCGCACTTCCATGTTTGGAAAATATTATTTTGAAAGTTTATTGAAACAAACTAGCGTGTTTTATAACTATAAGCTGTAGATTAATTAAAATATCTGAATACTTGGCTAAACATTGAGTTTATTTTTATCAATATGGAATGAGCTTTATAAACTTTGATTTTTGATTATGGAAGTTTCTCAGGTAAAAAAAAAAACTATTTTTCAAGAGTTTTATTACAGTACAGAATGGTTTATTGAAATGATTCACCTAGGTTTCTCATAAAGGTTGTTCATTTAGAAAAATTCTTAAAAGTGCCTTGGAAAACATGTGCTAATAATAACACTAACATTTGCAAGCAAAGAAAGAAATATTTTGACATAGATTTTTTTTCTTCTAAATAACTATGTTACTTCTAGTTACTATGATTTTTTTTATAGAGCGAACTATGCTCTCCATTCAAAAGAATATAATTTCAGTTTATATCTTGAAAATTGAGATATATCAAAAAAAGTTACATCAGTCTATTCAACGTATAAATCTTTATTAGTAACAGTTTAAATTTAAATAGGTTCAAAAACATAGATGGTACAATATTTTTAAACAATTGTTAAAATCCAAGAAAGTGCCATTATAAAGTGCCAAACAAAAAGCAATGCCGCAAAACTGATTAAACTATTGAGAATCCTACAAAGTGTTTTAAAAGTTTAAAAAAATAATGAAATAGTGAGAACCGAAAAAAACTAAATTCAGTATCTGAAAAAAGCATATCGTAGATATTTAACATCCTTTGGCAGTCATTTATTACCTACTTATCAAACAGAAAAGACAAAAAAATTTGATGGCATAACTTGTTCTAACTGTCCTCTTATCATTTTCAAGAAGTCACGACCACTTTGGACGATATTTGAACACTTTCTAGAACCCCTTATTTGGCTCAAATTTGCAAGTTTTTGAATTAATTTTTGCTACAACTCTTTACTGTAACTTTCTACACTAGTGCCTTGAACAAATGCTATAAAATATTTCAAAATAAACGGAATCTGTTGGATTTAAAGCAGACCGTCTTGCAGGTCATAACGCTCCTAGAGTAACTTTGCTTATCTAAGAAACTATTAATTTTCGGTCCCATAATTATTAAGACTTATTTGGTCTGCACTATACTATCCCCTAAATTATTTTACCATCATTTTTGAACACTGCATAAAATAAAAAAGGCTGTCAGAAAGCTGTAAGTTTGCTAATAATAATATTTTTTTACTAACTAGTTTGCTGTAGGCAATAATTAACATTGTTTCTTCAAATGACATTCCACGGTATTTCCCAATTATTTAAGAAACTAATAATTTTCTGTTTTTAGAAACATATTTTTTTATGTATTTTAATTTGAGTTCCTTTTTTTTTAATAAAAATTAAAATTTTTCGATAAAAAACGCAACACATAAGACAGCTTCCAAAGTTTCCACAACTGAAAGTTCGAAAAGATGACGTTACCTCATTTACGTCAAAGTATAAATGAATTTGGTATTCAAAAACAATAATTTTAAATATTCACTTTGGCAAAAATGTACCAATCACATCAAATATTATATATGCGGCCACACTCAGAAAAATTAAGTCTTTCTAAAAAACTAAGAAAATTTCAAATTCACAAAAACAAAGTTGACTACCACCGACAAAAAACCAACAAAAAAATATTAGAACTGTCCAAATTATAACAGTCTTTTCATCTAATATATGATTTATAGAAACGTAATTGTAAATAAAAAAAAATAACGCTGGCGGCGTTTTTTACTAAATACCCTGTTTAAAGTTTACAATTATTCTGTTGACATTGACATTGACATTGACAATTTCAGGAAACTGCAAAATTTGTGTTACTTTTGGATAAGACAATTTTTTCTTTGTTGAAATTTATGATTTAAAAAGTTCTATTTACAGTTTTAATACTGCTATACACTTTCAAAACATACTCTACATAAAATCTAATAGTAAGAATACATCACTGATTTGAGAATATTATTTTGTTTAGATTGATACGTAAGATAAATTTTGAAGAATGAATAAGTTTGAGCGATGATAAATTCTGGCATGGAATGATTTAATTTTTTTTTTTTTTTTCATAAGTTACGTTCAAAAAATGGAAAAGTAACCTATATTTCAAACACGCTCTTCCACTGATTATTTATGTTGCTCAACTTACTGGAGCATAGTTCACTTTGTCATGCATTTCAATATGACGTTTTTTGACAAAGCACTGTAATATCTATAAGCTGCAGCAGTTTGCATTCTCCGATATATTACTATTCTCCAGTTCAACCATCCAAACAGCTTTATTATCACCTTATTTTTCGATAAGTCGTCAAAAACTTTATCGTACGAATGGAAGTAAATCAAAATCTATACAGATTGAGCCTGGCAACAAAATTTGACAATTTGTTTTTAAATAAGCAAGTACATAATTCATTTTTTTTAAATCTTATCAAAAAATGGTTGATTACGGAGATAGCGCTCCAATAACAGTTAAATTCAAATAACTCCCAAACGGATTCCAATTAAGAGATGTAAATTTGCACATTTATTTCTCAAACTTTTACAATCAAATGACCAAAATAGATTTTTTTTATTGTAATCATCAGCGACCTTCTTAAAAAAGGGAGGGGGTATTAGATATTTTATTTCTGTTCATTTTTTATATTTAGGAATTTCCTTATTTTGATACGATATTTGATAAATTTATATTTTTTACATAAAATAAAGCTCTTTCGAAAAAAATTGAATTGAACTTCAACCTCAAAGAACTCTAGCTCCTAGACGAAATATTTTTCATTTAGACAACTTAAGTTTAATCGGCATGATATAAGCTCTAGAATTTGTCCCTACTTTCTTTGAAGAGTATTTCTGGACAGCCTGCATAATTTAAAGATGTAGATACATACTTACCTACAAGGCACACATGAAAATTAGTAAGTCAACGACTGCTTTCAGCAGACAAAAACACTCAGTTAGTATAGACAGCAATTTGGCAAGCGCTGACCAAAGGGCTGACCGTATTGGTGAAAAGTATAATAATTAAAAGATCGTTTCCATAGATAACTCAATTAAGGTCAGTAAACGCTTTCTGTATTTAACTGAGAGCTCTTCTGAACACAGCTAACAAATGAAATAAAAATGTCATACGGTTTCTCAAAAAAATATAATCAAAGTTGAAAGAAAATTAAATTAAATTAAAAAAATATGTAAAGCCACAAACAAAATGTTATTCCAAAACCCAATGTAGATCAAATCGTATTTTACATATTTAATCTGTGAATCTCGAGCTAGGTTTATAATAACATAATTAATATGTCAACGGTAAAGCTAAAAGCAAGCAGGCACCCTCCGTCTTGTCTTAGTACGTTGTCGATTTCACCTCCCTCAAGTGCGCCCGCCGAGTTTCTCATATTCGGCACGTTTTCGCGCCGACACCTATCAACAAATTTCACTGATGAGATTGTAACCCGATGCCTCTGAAAAATCACACCCCGTAGCCATTGTTCCCACAACAAACAAACAACAATTTTGAATTTTATTCTTTACATTTTAATCTTAGAGAACTACTATTTACTTGTTACTATTTTATAAGTGAATGCTTCGGACACTGCCTCTAAACACAAGTCTGGCAGCAAACAGTAGGTATTAACAGCATTGAATGTCATCCTCCATATGGGAGTTAAGCTCCACGTATTATTACTAGCCTCCAGCACTACACATAGTCCTGAATCTCATCCTTTACCTCGAGGTAGACGGTCATCTTGTCCTACTCAGGCAAGTAAGCCCTTTTTGGAAATGCTTTACTTATTGTATTAGAATGGCAACATTATTAACATTAAAATTTTGTTTATTACTAAATCAAATAATTCCGAAATTGGACTTTAGACACAAAATGTAATTACCTAAATGTAAGAAATTCTGATCGACTATACGATGGCACCCCTCTTTGCATGTTCCAATTTTTACATTGAGACTGAATATTCTCATATACTACTGCAAAATACAGAAAATAAAGATTCTATTTGTATAATAAAAAATTAATCAAAAATGGAAAATTTAGCATTTATTTTATACAAGGTGTTACATTAAAATTAACATTGTGCTTAAATTTGAATAGACGTGAATAGGAAACATCAATTTATGTTTTAGATTCCACATTTTAAAAATATTTTTGCATTATTCCCACTTCCGCTTTAGAAGTTTATTGTTTATTGTATCTGTTTTTACACATTTGAATTCTGTTTAAAATTATTTATTTAGTCATTTTTGCTTTTCTCAAATTGATCTTCGATTGTTTGAGTTATTTACTTTTAATTTTAATTTCATTTGCAACGCTTCAAAAAAGAAAGCGTAAAGCTTGTCATTGTGTTATAATAATGAAATAAAATTTGATACGCACTTAACTGAAACAACCTTCTACACAAATCTGCAAAGGAAATTTAAGAACAATCCAAGAGCAGTGACTTTTTATTTTAATTCATCTTTTACTTTCTATTTTACTCAGTGCCAAACACTTGAAACTTGTTTTTTTTTTCAAATAGAATACCTCATATTTTATTACGCAGTTGTTTCCACTATTTAAACTGCTTTTAGATGTAACACTAAACAAACATATATTTTCCATTTTCCAAAATATTTTCTTAAATAATCAATTTCATCTATTTTTTGTTTGACAATAAAATTAACGATAAAGGTTTCAGTCGTTTGACAAAAAGTCAGAAACAATTGAAATAGAGAAAAGAACAATTTTTCTCTGAAAAGTTGCAAATGAAATTTCTTCGAAAGCGATCAGCGTTCACTAGATGCGTTTTCTCAAATTTTAACTATAACGCTAATGTCTTCCGTGCCAATACAAATGGAACACCCTGTATATTGAACCAATATCTTGTTTTTCAAGAGTAACCAGTTTAATTTGAACAAAAATTATGTGGGAGAAATATACTCCAATTATAATTCAAAAAAACTCAAAACTTACATTAAAAAACTTTTTAATTAAAGCGATTTTTTGTGATGTTTTTTTCTGTTGTATCCGTAATTAATTGAACAAGTCAAAATTCTTCCGTCAGTAGAGAATTTAATTTTTTTTTAGACTGACACTAATGCTACGATTAAATTGCTTTCGTAAAGAGATCGCGAAGGAAATATAAAATTTAAGTTTGAGATTTCAACCGGTCGAGATCAAAGTGTCACGAAATCCACATAAAAACATTTCAAAGTTGAATTACGGCAAATTGTGGAAGTGTTACGGTTTGAAGCAGTGGAGCATCACGAAAGTGCGGATAATTCCATTTATCTTTCATACAATTCTTCGCTGATGTGGTTATTTTGTTGCCTTTACTCGGGTGTGTTTATGGAATAAAAAAATCATGTTGCTATCCCTTACTTGTGCTTTTTTCTATTATTAAAAATGTCAAAAATTTCCAGCGGAATTTTAGTTTCAAACATGTTGGTTGATTTATTACGAAAACTGTTATAACGTGATCTCAACTTTGCTGCTTGAAGAAACAAAAATCTTCAAATACATGCTGATGTAATGTATTTCTCTTGTTTTATTCCTGAAATAGCGCATTTAGCTCGTGCAGAAAATATTTATATCTACGTCTTCCCTTGATTTTGCTTTGTCAGCACCAAAAACTTTTACACTTGGATCATAAGCTCTACATAAAGCACCAACCGAATTCTCAAACTATACCGCTGGATATTTAGTTCGAACCGACATCATTTCGACTTTAGCTTTGTTGTAAACTCTTTATTTTATCCTTCTCTGTGCAGACTGTGACAACTTTGTATTTACCTAAATTTACAACTGAAACTAGACCGGAATTAACTGATTTTGTATTTTTTTCAGGAAAAAAAGTTTTGTTTAGATAAAGCGGATTTTACAAATGGAGAGTCTTTTCTGCTTCATTTTTTAGAGACATTCGTTAAGCCCTTCAGGGATTGATTTTAACTTGTAAAGACAATATTGTTATTTTCATCAGTTGCAGAGATTCACCTCGTGGTTATTCTATTAATTTATTACTTCCACAAATGTAGTCAACTTTGATAGCTTTTTTGTAGAGCTGTAAATACGTATTGTGCTTTTGTTGATAATAGGTTTGATGAAGAGCAAAATATTAAAAAGTCTTTGAAATTGGATATTAAAAATCCAATATAAGAAAAAAATTATATTTTTAAGAAATAAAAACAAAAATGCAAGAAAACTTATATTACCAATTAAAATAACAATAGAATGGATCTTATTCTAAAACATGAATAAAAAAAAAGTAGATCACAATATTTTTAATTTCTTTGGATACTGTTTTAACCTCCTTGCTGTTTTATTTTGTTATATAACCTGAAGATGGGTTACCTTAGCTGAAACATGTGAAAATTTTTTAACAGTTTTCCTGAATTGAATTAGACCTACTATTTCCCTCTCTTTTTTTAAGAAATATTCAGAAATATTTAGATAATTATAATTAAAAATTAAAAGAGAAACCCTATATACTAAACTTAGCTAAAATAGGAAAATGTTTATCAATTCTGTCTCTTTTATAATTTTACTCGATGTTAGCTTATTATTTCTTCCCTTTAGAATAAAGAACAGCTAACAGTTTTACTAATTGCTAATCAGTGGTTTTTCATTTGAAGTAAATACTTGGCATCTTTAGAAACAAAAAACTTATGTTAGGTTTATTTTTTCATACAAGATATTCTATTAGTAGCGGAACGCTAGATTATGACATTATAGTTAATTTTTAAAAAATTGTAAATAATCGTCAATTTTGGATTTATATTTCGAAAATAGTTTTTTATTAATTTTACTCTCGGTTTAGTCGGGAGAAAACATTCTTTCCAATTTAACATATATTAATTATGCTGAAAATTAGTTATTTAGTTGATTTTTATTTAAAAAAAAATTGTTTCTATTAATCTGAGTCATTAATTTATTTTCTTACAATTTTGTATTGTAAAGTTTTCTGAAAACAGCGTTTAGCTTATCATTGCGTTACAAAAAACCTTCTACACTATTCTATAAAGATATCTCAGCAACATTTATAAAAACTATAATTTTTCTCTTTTTAATTTTAAAAAATTCCAAACATGAAAATTGTTTTTTCAAATGGCCCATATTTTGATAAGCAATATTTCCGCTATGTAAATTGCTTCGTTTTGATGTAGCATTAAAGATTCCAATTTTTTTTAATTTCCAACATTTTTGAAAAAATTGTAATATTGTTTCTATCACAATAAAAAAAGCCATCAAGGTTTTAGGCAGCACTACATTTAAGTAAAAAAAAGCTCTTCTAAAATTAGAAAGTCTCTTGCATCAATAAATAAATTGATCTAAGTCTCTTTTATTTTAAGTACCTGAAATTTTAAATGTTTGTTAAACAGAGCTAATTGACGGAATTTATCTAAGTGTATCTGGAAGAAATCAAAGTTTAAATATTGCTTGTGTTTTTATCGAATTTAGAGCCGTTTGCATCGTCACAAACTTATAAATTAAGTTTGACTTGAGAACAATCGAAATGTTTTCACAATTGTAATAATCGAATTAGGCATTGCAAGTCATCATACGAACAATATCTTATTAAAAAAATTCAAACGATTAAACAATAATCTAAAAAAAAAACACCATAAAAAATGAAAATCAAAATAAATAAATATAGCTTATGGCATATCAAAACAAAGAGAATAAAAAAAGTAACTACATAATGAAATCCATGCATTTTTAAAAAGTAAGTTTTGAATGTTTGAAATATGCAAAATTGGCATAAGAAAAAACACTGTTATTTGAGATATTTTAGAATTTTCTGTAAAGGATATTATGAATTTTTGTTCTAGCTTTGTGCGCCCAAAATTCATTTTCAAAGTAAATAAGGAAGAAATTTTCTGGAGATTTGCAAATAAACTTTTTGGTTGAATAATCAGTTTATAGTAAACTTGAAGTATCCAAAAATAAATTAAATTTTACTTTAATAAAACAAAATTGCTTGAGCTTTTGTTTGAACTAGAAGTGGATTAAATCTAAAAACATTTTTGACAATCCAACTTGAAAATGTTGTTTTCTTCTTTCAATTCAAATCAACCAATTCTAAATAAGCTCGTCCCAACAAGAATTATTATTCTTGATAAGTGAAAAGATATATGTTACAAAAAAAAAACTGTCATAGATTAAATAACGTAAAAAATTGAGAAAATGCAGAAACTGGAAGTACAAGTACAGAACGATGCACAAAACGCGATTCATTTAATTTTTCTTCAGTTACCATGTTTGTTTATTGGTAAGTAAAGAACAAAACATTCATAGCATTATGACAGATTAGACTTGGTTATGAATTTGACATTCGCGTTGGATTGCCGAGCTGCATACAACTTTTACTGCAATATTTGTCGTTTTAATGTCGTGAACAACAACAAATATTGTTCATTAGTTACATTACTTGAAATAACACCCTATATAATATTTTAATAAGTGAATAACCACATTGCTTAATGGAGAAAAACATGTCTTTCCTAAATATTATATTCTCGACTCATGTTTAGCAAATTCGAATATTTGTGTTCATTTTTCTAGCCATTTATATTCTACACAAGTGCTTAAAATTTTAAAACCTCCTATAATATTCCACGTAGTGATGGCATAGTGGCGAGACATTTCATCGGCACTAACAGATCTGCAGAGCTATCAAGAATGACAGAGTCTGTTAGCAATAAAACAATTGAAAAATATGGATGTTTTTTTTCTTGCAATTGGTACACAGGATAATAACAACTAACATAATTTCAAAACGCCAGTGTCAAAAAATCTTAGGTTACGTTAAGAGGTTTAAAAAATTTGAACGTTGATAAATACCAATTACAGAACGTATGAAGACATAACAAAAATACGAATCGAGATTCCCGGTTCCATTTGTTTGATCTAAAACTTTGATTTTTGGAATCAATTTCAGAAGCGCTTGTAAAAAAATTGTCAAAAGTGACAACAGGAAACTACCTCGTCTCGCTGTGACACCAACTTCATTCAAATTTTCAGTGCCGCCAACAGTCATTGTTGATCGCACTGTAATTTTTATTGGTCAGATACGTGTCAAACAACTCTGAACAAAGTTTTACCAAAACTGAATTTAAAACTATATACAGTTTAGAAAACTTTTTTATATTAATACAATCTTTTGCTTTTTCTCTTTTGTCAAATGCTTTACCCTGTTTGTTAAATGAGTTTCCCAGTGTGCCTTGTCTAGTGGATTCCCTTTTTATCAAATGACTTTCACTTTATATCAAATGCTTTTCCAAAATTGTAAATAAATAATAAAAGTAATAGATTTTTTTTCTATAATTACAAATAACGTTAATCGAATAGTTAATACTTATACTACCTAGTGGGTACTTAACATAATACTAATTTGATATTTTCTTTTTTGTGTAATCTTTTGCACAATGTGAAGGCGATTCTGTCTGTATGGATTACATGTGGACAATACTGCAGATTAACTATCGACAGTAACACAAGAAGATGAGATAACAGTTATAGTACTAATATCTCTTTATTCTTAACCAAAAATTTTTGATTTTGATGTTAGATAGACGCCCTACATTTTCTAGAGTTGACCCATTAATTAAAGCTTAAATTCATGTTTATAAGTAACTAATTTCTAGAATCTCTTTTCTTCAATTTTCTATAGTATTCGTATCATTTCAAAAAAAAGCATCTACAATTGCATATTGTGAAATATTTAGTAAGTGTGAATGTCATTTGATAAATAGTGAATACCATTTGACAAATAATAAAAATGACTGGAAAATCAGAGCTTACTAAACTGAAAATTTGGAAAGTCATTTAATAAAAAATGAAAAGCAATTCACATTAGAGGAAAAGCAAAAGACAGTAAAATCTGAAATGAATTCAGTTCACCATACTACTTAATAAAACTGAATGGATTTTTTTTCATAATTCTATAAATGTTTCAAATAATATCTAACAAGACTGCTCGCTTTTATTTTCTTACATCTACGCTGATGTAAATTCTGATTTGTCAACGTCAACGCAACAAATTAATTTTTAAGAAAGAAATAACTTCTTATAACGATTCTAAAGTACACAATATTCAACAGTTCTCCTGCTATGAAATCATAATCAATCTGGAAAAACTTTATTTCTTGTGTTGCCAGAACAACTATTAAATCATACAATACAATTTATTAAATGTTCAATTAACACCTGAAATGCAGTTCATTCCAATATATTTGGTATTAGTGCGATATATTGAACGTTTAATCTAACAGACGAACAGCTACATTATTAATATTTAAAAAAAAAGGATATTTTGTAATGCACTCGTGTGAAATGCATATTATTCACTCCAGAAAATTAATCACAAGCCAAGATGGCTTTCTTCCGTGACTGGTATATCATTTTTTACATTCTTATGTCAAAAATGTTTTTGTAATAATTTGGAAAATTAGTGAACACTCAATAGAAATACTGCAATACAATTACAAGTTTTTATTTCTTTAAGATGAATCTACTCTCATATTAGATGCATACTCACAGAATAAAATAGTTATTCATTTTCAAACTTCAAGCATACAATAATTAATAATTAATCAATCCACTTCATTTTGTTCAGAGCTTTTTTCCAAGTCAATAAATGTTTCGTGTTCAGCTGCGTGAACTTCGCTAATTTTTCTTAACAGTTGTCTAGATTACTATCTTTAACAAAGAAATGTCGCCACTAGAAATAAACTGAATGTCAAATAACTTAAGTAACGTATGTATTTAACTAAAAACTTTTTCATAGCATGCATCGCTTGTTATTTACTTTTAAGTTTTTCTCGGTACATAATTTCGCTAAAAAATCATTATTTTATTCCACTTCACATGTCAATGGTTTTATATTAATAAATGAAAATTTGAATTTAACGTTATGTAATATCTAACAGTTAACCACGAATCACGTATGAAATAATGGCGAACCTACGAACATTGAGCTAAAAGATATACAATGTTCACAACATTTTACAGTTTACGTATTCGCATTTTATATAAGACTTCTGCTATTGTAGTTGATAAATTTTGGAATAACATGGAACTGATGTTCAACCAAATAAATAATTTCCAATTAAGAGATTACAGTGAAGTAAGCAATGTCATTCCAATTTCATAAAATAATTTTCTCTGTATCGTTACTGCAATGCACACTTTTATACCACTGTAGGTAAAAATAAGAGAAATAATATTTTAAAAAGCGAGTTTTGTAAAAGACGAGAAGTGACTGCACTTTTTAGTCTTTTTGAAATAAAAAATACTAAACAGGCTGTCCCACAACGATGAGCGTCTATTCATAACTCAAAAAATACGGATAGCATATTACTGGAAAGTTAGTAACTTATTTTATTTAACTAAAATATTTACAAAATATCTGTCACTTCTTGATCACCTTTAACTCTGCATCCGCCATTTTTCAAATAAAATTGCAGATATCTTTGAAATGGTTGAAAATGACCTTAAAATTTTTGTAGAATTCTAATATGTGAAAAAATATGGTATTATGGTATAACCGGAAATGACAAATCACTGAAAAAAAACAGAGCATCTTGAAAAAATTTTGTTGCCAAATTTTCAATTATATGCTATCAGTTTTTTTGAGTTATGGGTAGACGTCCACCGTCGTGGGACATCCTGTATTATATAACATGTCTTGTAAAAAGCATATTACTTACAGTGGAAGAGTTGTATACGAGCGAGTAATGCATTCCACGCATACGTAATTGTTTTAGAATTCCAGTCACGTACTATACTTTTTCTACGACTCTAACGTAATTCCTATATAAAAATATTGTAAGGTGTCCAAAGAAATGCGATCATTTATTCTGTCAATAATATTTGAAAATAAGCAAATTGAATCTTTAAAAAATTGCACTTGGCTTTTAAGAAACGCCAAACTATACCTTAGTTCTAAACTCTACAAAGTTTTGCCGTATCAGGCTAGCTGAGGCAGATTTAATATTTTGGATTCTTATTTCGGGTAAGATATACAGGATGTCTCTGTCACTCAACGTTTTTCATTCAAACTAAAACTATTTAGTACGAAGAAGAAATATTCAACAATGTTTGAATGTCAGACTACAAAAATTCGAAGTACGACATTCATTGTTACGAAGATACCTCACACTTGTATTTTATTTAATTTCAGTCATCGGTAATCACAATGGCAATACAAAAGGGCTATTTCCTAGGTTAATAATGTTTTTGTAGGCGGAGTTAATTTTACAGAACACCTACGTAAAGAAGTCCTTACTAGAGAGGCGGTAAGATTTCAACTATTTTCAATAGCGGTCGTAGAAAATAATAATTTTTGAACTTAGTTTGCGAAGACATTATTCCCGTATAAGCGCAACGTTGAAGCATGAGCGTGAAACAAGGAAGTGCTTCATATGCGCCTAATACGTTTTCGCACATTGAGGTTTGAATAATTTTTTTATGAATGAACATTTATTTTTGTTTTATTAAAAAAAAAAATCACGTTGCGTCAATAGCAAACACTTATCGCATAAATTTCTTATATTAATTGGTAAAATTGCAATTTGTAAACCAGATTTTATTATCATTACGTCAAATTATTTCTGAGATGGCTAGAAAGTCAGTACTTTTTGCAAAATTTTGCGCACTCGTGTAATCATAGAAAAATCAATTTGAAGTTTGTAGATTTATGACAGCTTCGAATACATTTCATCAGTAACCTCAAAAATTATTGACACTGGCATATCAGAGTTACCAATTCAAAAAAAAATCCAATTGTCCTATTGTTATTTCGATAAGTATATTTTTCTATAATATCCGTGCAAAACAGAAAAATCTTATATGAAATAGTGTAAATTTTTTTATAAAACTGACATATCTCTTACCGCAATTTTCTATTCAAAAATGCCATATTGCAGTCATCAAAAAATTCAATTTTTCAGAGTACTGAAAGATATTTTGGAAACATATTTCAGTCTTTTAATAAATAAGAAAGTGAATTGTAAGTTTCCACCAAATATAATGATTTATGAGGCTTACGTTCCACGTAACGCGAAAGCATAATTAATTTTGTAGATGATTTGTCACGTTCCTTTTTTGATCCATCTACAAATTTTATCATTTTCAGCGTAAAACGCAACCTGAAATTACGGTATTAACTTTTCACCATTATGTTTTTGATTATTTGATGCTTTAAGAATACAAAAATCAATATGGTGATATTTGACTTCAATTTTTATTTCATTAACTAGCAATCAGTGTGGCTTAATCGTTCCCCGCTAGATTCGCGAGCTAAAACATGTAAACTTCAGTTTTTCTGTTTTACTTCAATTTTTTTCAGTCTATGAGAATTTACACAAGTATTTCGACATTTTTTCACTCATTTTGCCATTAATTCAATTCCTCATTTATTTACTCATTCATTTTATTGTGTTATAAGAAATAATCTCTACTGTTTCAAAATTCTCTCTCAATTTTGAATTCATAATTTAGTTACCAGAAATCAATGATATTTCGAATACCTATCTTGAATCGAGAGAGGTGTTTACGCCCGCATAGTCTTAGAAATAAGCAGACTTAGAAACAGTCGTTCCTCTGTTTTAATAACTGCCTGCCTCCTCAAATGTTTGTAAATTATTGGCCATTTATAAATACTGAAAAAGCATAAAATTATATGGAAAAAAATACATTAATAAATCATCAAAAATGTAAAAAAAAATTCCTTTTGTTCTGTATAAATCTAACGTTGAGGAAATAAATTGAGAAACAAGGCCAAGCCATTGTCTTACAATTTGACAAACAATTTAAATGGAGCTTGAATATTCACTGATTGAACTAAATAAATAGAATAAATCAATTCAACAAAAATTAGTATAGTATTCTGTTGAATTGTATTATCTTTGTGCCGATAAATTAAATTACTTAGGTAACAACTGCGTTCAAAACAAAATTATTGTTTCAAATTCAGATATAAAAATAACTTTTACGCGAGAGCAAATTAGTATGTTTTTGGAATACACGAAAAAAATTTTCAGGATATGAATTGATGCTCGAATCATATTCTGTAAGAAAATCGTAACTACACAAATCTTGAAACAGAGCAATCCATTTTTATTCTGTACCTGGCTTACCAATATCAATTTGTAGCATAACATAGTAACCGTAATTTAAAATGTGTAATTCAATGAAATCTGACAAATTTAACAGCAAAAATTTCCACTTATCAATTTTTGATAAATATGTTAAAATTTTGCAAAATAATTGTTTTGATGGCATAGTAATAACTCGCGAATCAAATTTTTTTATTCGTCATTTATGAGTGTCGAGCGATTTTTCAATACATAAAAATTTGATACTCACCTATTGAAGACATTGGTGTAAAAAAAATCTTAATAAATATAACAAATTTCTAAGAAAAATCTGAAATCTGGTGATAAAGTATCGTTTCTTTCTATTCCTATCTATTCTGCTGATAAGTGATCAAGTACCATTTTCCATGTAGCCATTGCCGCCACTGCTGTTCCTAATTATTCATTCGATGCATTTAGTCTGAATGCATTGAAAAAAATTCCATCAATTCACGTACATCTAAAAAAAATATTCAATTGTAAGAAGAGTCAAGTTCTATAAGCGTTCCATTAGAATGATAATATAATAATATAACGATTCAATAAATTTTTGTTTCGTACAAAATTTGTGAGGATTGACCACTTACGTTGGGTAAAACTTTAAAGTCCAAGAACTCACACAATTTAGTTGGTCCAAATCAATTGGTACGAATTTTGCACTAACGCCTTAAAAAATAATAGTGATGTTTGCATAGATCAATTGATAAATTAGAAAAAATCAAATCAACGTCATCGGAACAGAAATTTGTCTATCCACAAAAATTATAACTGATAAAATAATAGCAATAAATTAGTTACATTGATTACACAATTTTTTCCAATCTTCACGGTAGTATTTAAAACAACAACGGTATAATCACAAATGCAAATTCCCGAATTCTTTTCTTTGTTCTTCTCCTTTTTCTAGAAAAATCCATTTCCGTCATCAAGCGGTTAACACATGTTTACATTCCAGAGTATAACCTACGACAATGCGAAAATAATTATTAAAAGACAAAATGATCACAGATGTAGAATAAAAGTTAAAAATCTACTTACTTCTTCGAGATATAACAGATACTTATATAAAATAATTGGAAACTATATTTAAAAACACGCAAACGCACTATTCACACTTACCACATAAATCACGTAATATGGTGACACTTGTTGATCATACAAACGCACTATTCGCACTAAACCCATTCAAGGTTAAGGGTAAGTACTTTTGGTACTGTCTCCAAGAGAGGTCATGCGCCTAACACATAGCGCATCGGGAAAAATCTGTTCAAAATCGAAAGCAATTGCGTACACCGAAACGAAAGATAGTTAACGTAGAAAATATGAAACTTCAAAAATTCATCAAGGAATAAAATATTGCGCATTCTATTACCACATTTGAAAATATTTAATTGCACCAAATAACATTTTATTAATCTAAACAGAATTCAACTGAATGTGGATATAAATTTCAACAAATATCTAGTGAAATGAAAGAGAAGATTCCGATGCGTTTTATTATATACTAATAGTTATTATTGAAATAATCGGTTCGTATAAAATTCAAACTAAGTTTTTTACGATTGTTAGACTTTGTTAAATATTTTTTGATATGCTAACAATAAACTGAGATGACGATAAGAACAACAATTTTCTTATTGATTTTTTGACAAAAAGTCATTGTTTAAAAGAAGTTTTGATTGGCAAAAAATAATAATGCAATTTAAAAATTTCAATTCCGATAACCAGTTGCCAAAAAATAAGAAAAAATATAAGTTAGAATAAACTATTCCAAAAAAAAGTAACATTATTTGTTTTTTTTAGATCTTTACAACAGATCATACAGCTTATACTGTCATTAACTTATTTTCTTTTTTTTTTGTCTACAATCTTTGAGATAGAGACTAAGAGAAAAAACTGGTCAACATGATTTCCTGTTGGATGAAGCAGGGAAAATGTGATACTGATTTAACTGCGAAAATTTGCATTTTTCAAAAGAAGGTTTTTGGCATGAAATTCAGTTTAATTAAAGATTTCAGTAAAAGTAGTATTTAGCTTCTGAACAATTTTCGAATTCTTTCATTTTCTTGACAACTGATTAACCAATCTGAAAATTTTTTGGAGCAATTCTATTTTTCAGACAAGCAAAACTTTTCATAAAAAATGCTTTTTTGTCGTGAAACTAATAATAAAAATCTTTTTCCTATCGTCAACTCCCTCCGTGGACACATTGTAATGTAAAATACCCATTATATTATCTAAAATTATGGCCTTCTTAAATATACCAATTTCTCAATTCATAATTTACTGTGAACTTAATTATAGAATAAAAAATCGAATATGTTAAAATAATTAAATAAATAAAAAATTAATTGAATAATCAGCATTAATAAGAGATAAATTATTCTATCTAAAAATTAATATAATAATAATAATGGTCTTTAGATTCTGTATGCATATAGGTGTTTTACCTTATATGTATATTTGTATAAGATAGAAAACATTTTTTCTTAATATAGGACGTAGAGCAGCGATTTAGGTATTTATGCATCAAATTTGGAAACTCTTTTAAACAAAAGTCTGCTGCATTATATTAAGTTAGTTTCAAATATACAGAGTTGTCTATTTTTAACAAATGGCAATACAACACACGAACACGGTAATTTTCTAATTTTATAAAAATTTTAATGATGAAGAATATTAATATAGTCTATGCAACTTTGTAATATTTAACTGTACTTTAAATATTTTAATTCCATTCTAATCTGCTTATTTGAATGTTATTTACCTTGAAAAAAGAGAAACGATTGAATACTTCAACTTAAACATAAATAAAATATATCAAAATTAATAAAATGTTTGATTGATAAAAAAGTTGGCCTTCCGTTTCAACCTAAAACACACAATGAATTTTTTACATCTTTAGAGCACTCTGTATGTTATATAAAAAATCTAGGACATCTCTGAACCACATGTATGAAACTTGTTGATTCATTATCATTAAATTTTAGAAAAAATATTTATTTGAAAATTTATTTTTTTTCAAAAAAATTGTTTTAAATTTAAAAAAGCATCAATCTTTGGAGCATTGTTAATATTTCTATTATTTGAAGAACTAATTAGACATTAAATTAATGTAGCTACTTACAGCTGTCACAAAACATTTTTATTGTTATAAAATTTTAATCAAAATAAATTGCAAGAACTTCCGTCTGTGATGCTATATGTAAAACAGAGATTTTAAGCTTTTAATTAAAATTTAATAAAAGTTTGTTCCACGTCTTAAGCTTAGAGAGCGTTTTCGTAAAATGTTTGTTATATTGATGGTGTAACTATCAAATGGTGTTTTGTATTAATGTAGAATAAACAAAAGGTAAAGCATGTATTTACACTAAAATTTCCACAAATCCATTTGATATAGTTTTTTCAATTTTATTATAAAAATTTGCGTTTTTTTTAGTTATTTCCAAAGAATTTGAATGTTTCACAAAACTCCAATTTATCAGTTGATTATAAATCCAATAGAGTGAGTTTAGCAAATTTACTGTTTTACACATAGTATTTAGAAGCTTTTATAAAATACATCTCCTGTTTGGAAATAAATGAGCTTTTAGTATTTTATGCTTAGTGGAAATCTATTGGAAGATTAAACTTTTAAAATGTTTTAGAATCCAGTTAGAAGAGTAAAAAATGCGGTGTTAATGTGAACCTTTTCATGACTATATAGTTTTAGCGAATTAATCAAATAAATCTTAGGTCATTAATTGTCGAAGCCTATATCGAAAAGAAATTAATTATAATTTGTTTATGGTTTCTGGTGCGGGTCATCAATCAGTTAAGAGCGAATATGGCGCATCTACAAGCGAATGCTATAAATCTTTACGGAAATCAATAGGGTTGTGACACTTAAAACACACGCGGGTGTGCGTTATGAGCCTATCCCTGAAGTCCCAATATGTCAGGTATTTTTTTTTTTTAATTTTACAATCCACATGAAAGAGTAGGTTTACTGTCGTCATTTTGAATATATCCTTCTTTTCGTCTCTTCCTCTGTACCAATGTTTATTCCTCCCACATCTCATTACGCTTTCTCAAAGTCGGTTCGCATATTCGACCGACGTTGTTGATTCTGAGCCCAAAGGGCATAACGCGTTATTGACGCGGTAGGTGCTTGCAAAGGCGTTCTTGTCACATCAAACGCTTCCTAATTACGTATGCATGGCTAATATATGGATATGGAGATGTTCGTAGCTGCAAATTTTCTTTGAATAAGGGGTGCTACTTCATAGCATGACAAAAGTGGAATTGCAAATAGTAAAACAAACATTATTAAAATAAATCTTGAGAATGTATAATTAAAAAAAAACACAAATTAATTAATTAAATTAAATCAACCTTTTAATTGATTTTGACTAGTACAGACATAAGTTTCCAAATATAAAAAATAAAATTATAACTAAACAATATTTTTTAAGAAAACAGCTTTTATCATTTGTTTGACTGACCGAAATCTTACACTTGCTGCACATCTATCGATGTTGGTAATAGCTAGAGATTTATTGGTAGAAGAATAAATACAACTGTATCAGACTGTAAGAGTAAAAAGAAAGGAGGAGGATTCCTAGATAAATATTGGAAAATATAAAGATGGCTTTAGAGGTAGAATAAACTTGACGACACAGCTGGTAAGATTTAATAACATCACAAGCTAACTTTTACTATAAAGATACCACGGCTAAAATTATCCTTGATTAGCTAGTCCCAAAAAGATTTAATTGAATTTCAGAACACAAAAATGAGAGTGAAACTGAGGTGAAATTTGGGCATAGTAACTTAATTTCTGAAGGGTAGCTACCAAAAATTGAAGTCAGCAGAAAGAGAAGTATTTAGTTTCATAAAACATAGAATCAGAGTAAACAACTGAAAACTTTGCATGATAAAATTTGAAATTAGGTCAGATAGTCACTTGAACATTAGCATTATGTTGTAACAAACAATACAACGTAGAATTGATTGCCGAATATTTGATTAAACATAAAAAATAGAAATTACCAGAAAATGAAACCCGGTTGATAAAATTATTAATAACAATTTATCGATAATAAAAATAAAGTTTCTTCTAACTTAAATGAAGTTAGGGCTGTGGTATTGACACTATTTTTCAAGCAATGACAGATTCATTATAAACGGTTTTTAAGTTGAAGGAGAATTTAAGTTTATTATGAAATCGGTCCCAAGTCAGTTAAAGAATTGGTTCACAGATTGATTTTCTCAACAGTTTTTTATGGTTTTGATATTTGATAAGGTTACAGCCATTCTAACTCAAAATTGTAACCATTTACATTTTCACCACACTCGGGGCTGGTCAAGACCGCAATTCGGCGGTATAGACGCCAATAGTCTGTGGTCAGACCTTTGTAAAAATTAGTGGAAGTTATATAACGGATTAAGTTGTAAACGAGGTGTATTATTATAGACATAAATAAACACATGTAATTAGCAATAATAGTTCTATTACCCGAATGTTGTTCATTTATGAATATATGTATCTACCTTGATAAAACTTTCAAACCAAATTTGTGAATATCAGCCTTCTGCATTACCTAAAGTCGTTTTAAAATTCAAAAATAATCCTCCTAACTGGACTGTTGAGACAACTACACTTTTGTTACAAAAATTAATTCTTGTCAAAAAAGCATCTGATATAATAAGAATAAAAGCAAATGTCTTAATAAGCTTTTTATCTTCATTAATCTTCTTTAAATAAAACATTCTATTTTTTTATGTTTTCAGATGTGTAGCTTTCAACTCTAATAAACTTCAATTGGTTCTGATCTTCTTTGAAAAAAAAACATTCATTTTTTAAAAATCTTCCACATTGAAGCTGGAAAACGTAAAAAAAGAAATTGAAATTACTTAAAAGAAAAATCTTATACTTAGAGAAAAAATTATATTCAAATTTTAAACTGATTTTTTATTTTCTTGATTTTTCGATTGTAATGACCTAAGTAATAATCCCAATATTTGATCTCTTCTCATAAATAGTATTCATTCAATTTTTTAAACTTATCAGTTTTTGTGAAATTCATTTTAACAAATTTATGTTTTTGTCAAAGAAGCAGGATTTTTTAAAAGTGAATTGTTATCAGAATATAAAAATTTAGTTCAATTTGATTAAAATTAGAGGCTTTATCTAAAAATAGAACAAATGTTAGCTTTTTGAATCTTAATCGATTGAATTTATGTTGTAATTTGTCATTAGGCAAAGATGTAAGCATTGTTGGGACACCTATAGATATTCGCAAAACTGTTGATAAAATCACGCCCTAGAAATAGATTTTTTTGTTAAATTAGCAAAAGTCGTAGTTACACGAGAGAATTTTTACTTATAATATCATAGGAACATCAATTCTTTCCGAAAAATATGAATTGATGCTCGAATGATATTCAGTAAGAAAATTGTAACGACACAAACCTTAAAAAAAGTAATCCATTAATGTTCTCCATTTGTCTCATCGATATCAATTTATAACCTAACATAACACTATAGGGAGACACTGAAACGTAGTTCCAATTGTATAATTGAGTAAAATCTGAAAACTTTTGCAGCAAAAAAATTTTACTTATTAATTTCTGTTAAATCTGTCAAAATTTCAGAAAATTTCTGAAGCTCTGGTCAGACTGTCAAATTTCCATCAAATTCTATCAATTTTTTTGATCAAACTAAAGCAGTCATTGATTTGATGTCACTTGTATGTCACATCAAACTATCAAAATGTGTTGTCACACCAATCAAAGTTTTAGTTTGATCAAACAATTTACTGAAATTTGATACTCTGACCAGGGCTTAAGAAAATTTGTTATTGTTATAGATATAACTCGGGAATTAATTTTTCTATTCGTCCTTAATGAGTGTCATTCGATTTTTTTATAGTACGTTATAAACCAAAGATATGTTTAGAAAAATTATTTCTTTCTGATATCTTATAAACTTTATTCAAATGATATTTTATGCCCTGATCTAACTGACAAGTTCCATCAAATTGTTTTGATCAAACTAAAGCTCTCATTGGTTTGATATCACACTATGTAATGTCACACGAATCAAAGCTTTGGTTTGATCAAACAATTTGATGAAATCTGTTGATCAAACCAGGGTCTTAGGCCCTGATCATTTTGTCAAATTTTCATCAAATTCAGTTAAATTGTTTGATCAAATTGAGCTTTAATTGATGTTACATCACGATTTGATAATTTGATATGACATTCAAGTGACATCAAACCAATGACAGCTTTAGTTTGATCAAACATTCTGATGAAATCTCATTAAAATTTGACAATCTGTCCAGGGCCAGTACTAGACTATTTTCCATGCAAAATTAATCAATAAATTTTGGACAATTATTTGATGTCAGTCAGATGAGTGGCATTTTCGCAATTTTATGTGAAGAAAACTTTCTAATAATTAAAATATTCTGTTCAAACTTGAAAATGAAAAATTTTCTGAAGCCCTAAAACCTATTGCGTAATTTTTATTGATTTCTAATAAACTAAAGTGAACACGTGAATTGAACAATAAGCATTCATCATTCTCAGATATTATATTTACCTGAAATTTTGAGAATAAATAAATTGTTTATTTAGTTTGTAATTGAATTATTGGGAATGCAATTGACAGATATTAAGATTTGTTGTTAGATATAATGATTTAATAATAATTACTCATTGTTTATCATTTATGCATGTTGAAGCTATTACGTATGTTAGGCTTTCTTTGAGTCAGATTCTGTAATTAAAATTATCAACCTGTTAATTTTTTTGTCTTTATTTTTTATACTCAAAAATTCTACAGCAATGAGAGAGACAACGGTTTAACATTGACATTTTGCTTACAGAATCGGCCTCATTATGGATTCAAACATTGCTTAACAAGGCAGAAATAATTCAATTTAATTATGTTACAATAGAAATTACTACTCAATAATCAAGTCAAGTCATAGATTGGATAGTTATTATGATACGAGTTTAATAGGTCTACAGAAAGATGTTTTAAAATGAATATTATTGGAAATCTGTTGAGAATCCCGATTTTTTACATTTATCTCCAAAAATATCGATTTTTACAACCAAAAAAAATAAAGTTTTCAAATAAGAATCCAAAAGCTTCTAATACCTGTTATAAATCACTTTTTAGAAACATGTCTGGAACTTTTTTAATCATAAACACAGCTTGTGGTTAATTGCAATAAGAAAACCAGCAAAGTGATAGAATATAATTATCACTAATTAAATAAATCTTTCTTTTGTCTTACCAAAGTATAAAAGTAATATCGTAAAAATGTGTTAAAGAAAGTCTAATAACACAAAAATGTACCTACTTGTTAACTCTGTCTAAAATTGAGACAAATTTAAAGAAAATGGCATTTTTTATATTGCTGAATGTTGAATGAAACTGAACAAATATGTCTTGTGTGGCATAATATAAGTTCATTTCTGAAATTCACAGTCATAAAAGCAGTTCCTTCTCCTCTTCCATCAGCATGACAACTCCAAGAATCACATTCTCCTCTCTTCTATTTATATTTTTTCTACCGAAATCCGACTGTAAAAAATCTTTCGCTTCCATTTATTTAAGTAATATCTTTCCATCCAAGCGTAATCTCTCATTCATAGTCTCTTGCTTATGTTTTTATCTGAGACAAGCTTTTGAGTTTTATCGATTGATCAGTGGTAAGAGTGGGTCATCGTGTCAGAGACAAAGTGGGCACTGAACGTCGACAGCTGAAAGTTACGCACGGTCTAATATCCATTCAACCAAACCCAAAGCTCACTTCCGATATTTTATGGAGCAGCTCTGAATATTCTATTTCCGGTATTATGATTTTCACAACCTTTTAACAAACAAGAGCATATGAAGATAATTTCATTTCGAAATGGGTTTTGAATAATGACGGAATAAATGTAAAAGACAGAAATTCCAATAGATGGCTTTTACATCACATATGTTGCTTCATATAGATACAACATGTTGTTATAATGTTTTTCCTGATGCAAAGTAATATTGACGGCTTAGCTCTTGTGTGGTTGGATACAAATAATTGATTGATTAATTGCTGGCTGTCAGGGTTTTCGAAAACCGAACGTGGATGTTGTTATTGCTTATGGCAACAGAAGTATAAACATGTCAGACTGGAAAAATTGATCACACGATTACACAGACTTTGTCCATTAGTTGAGTTTGACTGGTGCACATTTTTCTAAATTGTAAGATCATAACAAATGTGAGAGTATACTGTCATAATTAAAAGCTACAAAAATCTTGTCTTAGCACTCAGACTAATGAATCAAAATATCATGCAATCTTTTTTCCAAAGTTTGAATTTATAAAATGATTAAAAAATGTAAAGGAAAGCCATAGTAAAGTATGTGGATTTTTCAATAAAAATGGGTTTCCATATTGAGTATATAGTAATTAGTTTTCTTAACTACTTCTGTATAAAACAATTACAAATTTGATAGCTGAAACTTTGATTAAAACTCAGAAAAATCTTAAAATCTAAATAAAAATTTTGAAATTTTTCACAAAATGGAAGTCCATTTTTCTCTACTTTATTCTACAGGTATTCACAAAGATTTATAATTTTTTCATTGAGCAATACCTATTTCTATTTTAGAAACAACTCTGTAAGAGTTTCCAATTTTATTTCTTAGAGCTACTTTAAAAGACACATTCAACTAAGACCTAAAATATGTCTTTTTTTTAAATTAAATAATATCTGAAAAGTTGATGTCAAGGAACCATAGCATTTTCAAAAGACTATTGCAAAATGAAAAAGTTATCATAAGTTTTCATCTAAAATAACAAAGTTAGGACCAATATTATAATAAAATTAAAATCTCCTTTAACTTAAATGACGTTTATACTGAAAGTAGTGTCAATATTACAGTCCTAATTCTATTTAAGTTGAAGGAGACTTTAACTTTATTATGAAATTGGCCCTAAGTGACTTTAAATCATATTTTTTGTTTCTTTAGATACTTCTAGTATTTTACCTATAACTTCTATTGTAGTTTGCTTTTTGAATATTTCTTAACAGATTTGACTTGAAAATTGACAAGAGGAACTCAAGATAAAATACAGGATCATTCACGAAGACTGGCCTATTAGAAGTTTATGGAGAACTCGTATTGCAATCGAACTGAAATTTTGCATATAGCGAATTAAAACAATGGCGAATTTGTTGCATTTCCGCTTATTCCTGAAGTCGAAGTCAGTACTACCTTTGTTATTTTAATTAGAACACCTTGTATGTTATTACATTTTTGGATTTCTTGATAAACTTAAGTATAGATTTGATAACCATTTAGAGTATCTAAAAGACACAACCGGTAAATGTCAATGCAGTCATCTGCAAATATCTCAACAAATTTTGTTGTAATATGTGCAAAATTTTATTTTAAATGAAAAAAAATTAGATTCCCAATGTGTTAGTAGAACAATTGCTATATCGTTTTATACGAAAAAATCCCGTTATCCATGACTGAATATTCTTGATTTTGAAAATTGTATTGTGACTGATATAGAAAATAAATGAATATGAGTTGGTCTATAAAGTACGCAATATTTCAATAAAGCGCTTATTATTTTTTGTATTTCAGCTGATGGAAAAATGAAACATTTTGCCACATTTTAACTCACAAAAATATTTGCTGTTACAAAGAGGTGTTTATTTAGGTATGTCTATTTACACTACACCTTGTCAATTTGTAACTTTCCACACAAGTCAAATGTTTGAATGTTCATTTTAATGTACACAAAAATGAATGTAACAACTCTACAATATTTTTTTAAACATAAATCAAAACAATCGTCATAAATTTGTGATTGCTCTGTTGACACCTTTAATGAAATACTCATGAAAAACCCTATAACCCTAATTACAGAATAAGGAGTTAGTAAATTATTATTAGTTCAAAACTGAAATTAGCAAACCTGTTCATAACTTACCTTCATTAACTGTTGCTTTATGTTTATGCAACTTGGATCTGTTTTAGCATTCAAGCAAGTTAACGCTACAATAAATTTACTAAACTCAACCACAAATGTTAGGAACTGTAGAATTTTCTAAACTTATGATTTTAGCTTTTTAGTTGACATACTTAATTGAAATTCGAACTTCAATTTGCTGTGAATAACATTCTTTATTGACTTCACTAAAAAATAAATTTGTAATTGAAAGTCTTGTATAATACCAGGCATTTGTTATATAAAGTTTATATTTTTACCGCTGATGTAAGCGGTCACGCTATGTACATACCTAAGTTCTTTGTACATTTTCAAACATCAATACAATGTAAGACGGGTCACATATTCTTATGAAAACAATGGCTTACCACGTTCAATACACAAATATTTTATTCAAAAACTTAGCTGATACTTAGGATTCATGTTTTATTGATTAAAAAACCGCTTAAGAAATTTTTCTTGCCTCGACTTTGTTAAAATATTTGATTAATTTTCAATAAAAACAATTTTTTGATAATGTATCTATTGTTGAAAAATAATTAAAAACTAATTACAGAATAAACAAAAGTATAGACGGAGCGTTTTTAAATAGATGAAGTCTGGACAGAATAATGAAAAGCTTTTAGTTATTCGAACGCTTTAACGAGTCTGACCCTTGTTAGTCTTTTCATATATAGTTTAATGTTCGTCTGCTTTTTTGAATGTAAAGGGAAACTTTAAAAAGTTTTGCAATGCATGAAGTTAGAGAACAAAGACTTACATAGATCTATTCATTGCAGCTATACTTTCATGGATATTTAGTAGAGAGCAGAAGCTCATGAAACAATGCCGGTCGTCTAGAGTGAAATGAAACACCTAGACGGAAATTGTCGTCAAAGGAAAATCTCATCCAGACTTTTCAAAAGAAGGATTAGTAATTAGTAATTAGTGCGTACTCTGCACTTGCAACTTCAAAGTGACGCCGACAGGGGCGAAAGCTCAAGTACGCTTACCGGTGCCCTTTAATTAGAGCTTCAAGCTTTTTGCGAATAACGCCTCGAGAGGTGGCAATGGCAAATTTGCTTGAATGCTAGATATCGCTCAACTTATTGCTGTTTATGCTACGTTGCTAAGATTTATCAAATTAAATTATTCAGATTCATATTAATAACAACTCAAAAGTCTCAACAAAAATAACTTTTTTTTTTGAAATTTTCAGTTTGTTGTATTTTTGATTAATCAACATAGATGGGTATTTACAGTGTCCCCGGATAGGTGAAACTCTTGTAAGCGCTAGAAAAATTTTTATTTAAATTTTAATTTTTGTAATTCAGCCCTGTTTGGTTAAAAACTAGTTTGTGACATAATTTTAATTTTTCAAAATCAAGTATGTCTTGAAAAATTTAAGAAATGCTTATTTTTTATGAGGCGAGGTGTCTTTAATCTGGCAAATACGTCAAAAAGTTATTAAGAAAAATTGTTTACGCGCACATACCAAACTTCAAACTTATCGGCGGCTATGATATTTCATTTATTTTCAGGTTTATTTCACAAATCAGTGAAATTCATTTTTAAAAGTAAAAAATCATAGTTGCGCAGTAATTTTTAATTTCGTTAACTATGACTCTCATATTTTTTTTTCATGTATTTTTGTCAAATCAACTGTGCTGAAATTTTCAAAGCACGCTTGATTTTTCAGATCTAAAATTATATGACAAATAAAATCCCAAAAAATGACAATTCAAATCAATTTTTTTATCTTTTACAAGAGTCGTTTCACCTATCTGGGGGCACACTTTCGATACAGGGTGTTAAAAAAAATGTAAAATATATATGGCGATAATTGTATGAGGCAAAAGAAGCGAAAAAGTCTCAACAAACATAAGTTTGCAAAACAACAGTTTCATTTTTGAAACATTCTTTAGCCGTCATTTATTACTAATTTATTTAGTACAAACAAATAAAAAAATTTGACTGAATAAGATGTTTAGATTTCCATCTATTTCCAAGAAGAGATGACATCTTTGAATTATATTCGAACTATCTAGAACTCCTTCATTTGCTGAAATTTGTGGAGTTTCTCTTGGAAATTTTTTACTCATCTAAGATGTAATTACAATAGAACCATAAACTGATGTTTACAAATATTTCCAAAATACAAAATTTATAAATTGTAAAGTAGGCGATTTTGCTTTGCGAATCCATGTTTATTATTATTTTTAAACACCCTGTATATTTTGAGCTTTACTTATGACACCAATTTAATATATTCATTATTGGAATATTCACAACTTATTATAGACGCTTGGTTTATACTTCAAAGAAAATATGCATGCTTGAATGTGTTATGTAGATAAGCCTGATTTACAGAATTTTGTCATTGGCAAAATTTTGCTATTAATATTATAAGGAATGAATGAAATTTAAATCAACATAAATATTTAAAAAGAATGCTGTACAAATTATTAATTAAAACTCGCTTGAGCTGTCGGATATGGACCAGTATCTGAAAAAAGTGACCAAAAATCGGATTTTTTTCCCAATGTATTTGAAAAGTTCAGTAGTCTTTAATAAAAACTTTTTAAAAATGTTTTTCAAGGATTAATATTAATGATTCAATTTATTCTAAACTTACTTATTTATAGCTACATTAATTTAGAAGTATCTAAATAACAAAAAATGGAATGAGATCTGTCTTCCGGTTATATAGAAATAACTACTAGTTTACTTATTTTTAGTAAGTTGAAAACTTTACTTAAAAAGTTCATTGCTTAGAAAAAATTTGGTTTTTGATAACACATTTAGAAATTTTTAGTTTTTTTTACAAATTATAATTTTTTATACATTTACATATATTTTATTTGCTTTGTTTGACAAGAAATTAGTGCGGTTTTCAGTTCCAGACTAAGCAATATTTTATTGTCAAATCTGAAAAAAAACTTCTTCATTTCATTCAAAAATTAAAACAAATCATTATAAGTTAAATCAATCAAAAACAGTTTATTTATAAAATAACTGCTTACTTTCGAATAATCGAAATGTAGACGATTAGAAGATCGAAAATAAATAAATAAAAGGACATGTCGAAAATTCCAGATTTTGATATTTTTTTAAATTTTAGTTACTACGAATGATCCAAGAATAGTAATCACCCTAAAAGAGATAGTGGTGTGAATGTATGTAAGGTATCCGTGGTTTCTCTTTAATATTTTACAAAATTAGTAAGGTTATCTAAATACGTTATAATTTAAAAAAACATGATCACCTTTCAAAAGAGCAAGTTAGAGCAAAATCTGGAATACTTCTGGTTTGCTATTTTGACGACAAATTGGCTAGAGAGAGATCTGAGGGCATTTTGTAAATAGCAATAAAATTTGCTTTTTTTATTTATTTTTTTATGAACTTATAGAAATCAACATAAGGTACCTAAGGTGAAAGACCCAAATTCAGACAACTTACGGAATTCGCGTTACATATTATTTGATGTGACTGTCAATAATTCACAGACGTTTTTAAGATTCAAATTTTAGAAAAAACAATGTTCTGATTAGGACTGACTCAATGCATCCGTTTAGAAAGCAACTATTGTTATTATTGTTATAAATACTGACTTAAATTAAGATGAAATACATAAATTCAGACATCTTCAGAAGTTCAGGTTACTGATAATTCATTGTGAATGTTAATTATTCATAAATGTTCATGAATTTAGATTTTTTGTGATAAGTAACAATTTCTCAAAAAATATCTGATTGATTATATAAAATTTTGCAAAAGATAATTGAATTTATATTTTCCACCTTAATTCCAACATTATAAATAATATTATTATTCAAGTTAAACTAAATTTTAGTTTGTTAGTTGTTTTCTCGTTGAAGTCTTTTATTCAAGACACTTACTGTTCACTATAAACTGACGAAATCATTTTTAAAATGACAATTGTAAGAGGTGACATCAAGTTCTGTGCCACAAAAATGCTTATACCAACACTAAGCCATCAGATACCCAAACATTGTAAAAGCTACAAGAATTTCTCTTAAGAATAAGTATTGCTAGCGACACCTGTAGATTATCGTTTAGACTATTCATTGTACAAATGAAACTACATAAAATGTAATAGAAAAGACTTAGAGTTAAGATAGAAATTTACACTTTAGCATAAACACAATGACACATATTTGTCTTGGAAAAGTAATTCGAAGCATTGCTTGGAATTTAATTTTGTCAAAGTAGATAACCGATTTTTCAACTTAGAATTTCTATCACTCTTTTAAAAAATCATATTCATATAAATTCTTTTAAATGTCTAACTAGACTTTGCTTAGAAACAAGCTTCTTTTGCATATCCATTTAAGAGAAACAAAACACATTGAACACATTTTTACGTCTAATGCTGGGAATAAACAAAAATTAATAGGAGCTGGTGTTCCTAAATTTTCGTTAGGTACACTAAAGTTTTAAGCAAAACTTTTGTTCAGATTTTATAAACTTAAAATTTAATTTTTGAAACTTCACTCTTCTATTAACATTAAGGTAAATTTTTCATAAATAGCGTCTTTTTCATTATGAAAACCATAATCTGTCAATCGACCGATACTTTTTAATTTTTTTACATATTCTACTTCTTAAAAGCGATTAGTTTTAACATCATCTTCAACAGATTTCCTATCATTCTATTTTAAAGTCTAAATTGTTTAACCCCAGTTTATAATTTAATTTATTTAGAAAATATAGAATAGCAGAATGTTTAATTGCAGACAAATACCTGTTATACTTATTTAGAATGTATGAACAAATAACAATAAGGTTACGTATGAATTTCACACATATTCATGCAATTTTAAACATTTGTTTCAATTTGAGTGACACAAAGTTTGATAATAATGTCAAAAGCACAAATATGCAGCAAACGAACTGTTGCAGACAATAGTCATAAATAAAGTTTTGAGTAATGCGGTTCTCTGTGATTAAACTGTTTGCTAATTAGTTGAAAACAATCAACAAACGAAGCTGAATAGAAATGTTATCAGGTTATCATGTAAAAATTAGAGAAGAATAATGTTATTTCCTATAATGAACCAAAATTACATGTATTTAGATTAGGATAATTAAGTATAATTGTCTGTTATAAAATAAAATATGACACAGTAAAAAAACCTAGACAAAAAAATTTATAGTTACATTTAGTATTTTAAATCACATTCATAAAAAAGAGATTACTTTCTTGTATATCCTGAAATGTAACGTGGAATACTGTGAGCAAACATTCAATGAACATTTGAGACTTTGTAAACACACGTACTTGTTGAAGGAAAACATTATGACTAAAGTATTTTATTCATTCAAATTTTCAATCTTACTACTTTTAGATTTGTAAATTGTATTGCAATAACTAGAAACACAATTCACTATATCAGTGAAACTTTAAATTTCTACATTATAACATTTATAATTATTTAATTGAATTTGGTCTCCCGGCGCATCCACCATTTTAGATAAAACGCTAAAGTTCTTTTTTACACAGACGTAAATAAATTCGCAACGTAATTTTTATGTTTATATTTTAAAACAACAGATTGCAAACAAATATTTGGAATATAATTAATATTTCTGAGATACTTGTCTTGATAATAATATACATTTTTTCATTTTTCTAACTTTTCCAATCTTCAAACTCTCAACGATGGAAAACATGGAACATGGAAAAATTACTTTATCGACATAGTGAAAGCGTCGAATCTAAATACTTTGTGTTCATTTTCTTTGAGTGCTTTTTTCCTAACATCTACTAATTTAATCTACAATAGCATCTGTTCTTTTACGAACAATTATTTGCCACAGTAGCTTAACACTTCTCAGTTGATTAATGTCATTCCATAGTAGAACTTTTTTTAAAATCAAATTAATCTTTCTAATTTATGTCTGATTTCAATCGTTTTGTTAATAACGAATTTTTAGAAAGTTATTTTGTTTAAGAGAATAATGCATGGCTTGATTTACGAATATATCTTTCTGAGTAAATAAACACACAATGCGATTGTAATTGCTATAGGTTTATTTCAAATAATACGACACAATCGAACTGTAGGTGGTCTTGATGGGAAAACTTCGGTCAACGCGAAGCAATAACCACCAAATAAAGTCCGCGAGCATTAAGTCGTTCCCAAAAGCCACTTTTATGAAGGCTTTGACAAATATTGTTGCTATGTTCAGATATGAAAGTGATACCTTTATAGAGAAGATTTTTTAGAAGAGTCGAGCTCAAGTATATAAGTCTTTCAGTGAAAGTTTTTTATTGCTTTGGTCACGAAAGTTTCTAAAGATTTGTTAAATCAAAAATAATATCACGTTGAGATGCAATTTTTGTTGGATATTGACAGACCAAACTCATTCAAAAATAAACAAAAAGCAATTCCTAAATAAAAGTTATTGAAAATTAAACAAGATGCTTCTGAAAAATATGTTTTAAAATGTTATTATAGTAAAAAATTTCTAAAAATAAAAATTGTATATAACGAGATGATAGAGTGTTTCTTCGCCTTGATTGATTATCTGACTTCCTTTAAACTGTAGCAAACATCAACTCGCGCTTCTCTTTTATATTTTCATTTTGAAAAATGGCATCAAACCATTTGTGGAACAAGCGGCGTTGATTGTTTTTTTATCCAATAAAAAAATTGTTTAGTGACGCGATAAAAGGTCTCTCCATGCCACGAATAAATCTATTAGGAGTGGTAGTCAAACACGCCCCTTCAACCCAAATCATATTTCTATAAAGTCAAGGAGCAGAAGATTAAAGTCAACCTCTGTATAATATGTTGTGCACATGAGAGAGTTGCGAACTCACGTATTCCCAGGGCTGAACAAATTCAAACATATAAGGCAACGGCTCGCCATGGTCTGCTCTATATCTTGAAGGCAATAACATACTCCTGATCCCACACTCTGGGAATCCACAGTAAATTGCTGGGAAGAAGACAAGATTGAACTGCAAATATAAAACGACAAATATCGAGAAATATCTTGTGTTTAAAGTCGCCTCTTTTGGGAATACTACAAATCGATTGAAGACAGAAAATTTGGTCATTCTATACGCATATAAAATTTCAATTACACATCTCTCCCAAGCGACAAAACACACTCTATGTGATAATTTGGGACTGAATAGTTGTATTTAATAATATTCAACTAGCATCTCAAGTGTTTGCTAAGTAAATGTAATATACAAAAAGGCTATTCAAATAATTAACATTAACAAGCTGTAAGCAATAGTGTATAATGAACTTTAGCAAATTGGTTGCTAATGGGTGCTTACTACATATAATGAGTAATAATACGAGCTTTCATCTTGTACAAGGAGCCCAAAAATCTTAACTTTATAATTCACTGAAGGAGCTTTTACCTTCGCGAGTGAGTTTATTCATAAATCATATTTTAGTTTAGGCACTGTTGCTCTAACAATGCAACTTGTATACAATTTTCTTATCACTTAAAATTTTACCTTGAAACTACAATAATTTATATTTTATAAAATGTTAATTTTAAATTCAAAACAGCGGTTGAAGTTAATCAACTTTTTTCAAAAAAAAATTGCAGCAACACAAGTTGATTACGCCTCTAACTTTTTTTAAAGTTTTTTTTAGATTGTCATATAAAACTCTCAAATTTTTGTAAGGCGAATTCTGAAAATCAAGATTAGAGAACTGTCGTAAATCGTTAACTTATTGCTTAAATTCAATTAATCTGATAAAACTTTTCAGTTTTTTTCTAATATAAAAACATGCGCAACTTTTTGCAAAAAAAGGTTTTTCTTGCCATTTTAAAAAAAATTTGATAATAAAACACAAATAGCCATTTCAGCAATTCAGATTCTGAAAATACCGAAAGAATAAAAGTAAACCCTTATCTAAAAACCTTTTCTGACAACTGTTTCTCGCTCGTGCTTCAAACAATGTGTGATTCAGTTGATTGAGTTGCCTAACAATTGCTTTTTAATGGATTCATTTAATTCGTGTTATTCGTATATCAAGTCAGTTCAAAGACATCCTAAGATAAAAAGAAAAAATTATACTAAATGTTTCTATTTATAATAATTGAATATTCTAGAGAATTTCTTTAAATTGACAAAAAGTGAGGTCATGGAGTTATGAAAAATGTCAAGTTGACAAGTAGCAAATAGATCAATTATAAATATGCAGAATAAAAAGACTTTAATTCCACGGTAATCTTGTTTGAGTTTTTTCCCAAATGAACACCAGTTTTTTAACTTAAAAAAAAAACAAAATAAAAACAAAAATTTGATTAATTTTTCAAATTTGACATCCAAACTTTTAATTGTTTTTCGCCATACTAAAGGCTTAAGAACTCAAAGAAATGTAGAAGAATAGAAAGAATTGAAACGTACTTTATCATTAACTTAAATAAAAATTTTGAAACAAAAAAATCTTCTTATTTCTTACTTCTTACTTCAACATATCCAAAGCGTTTTGCTTCGAATGATTATTAAATCCTTCTACAAAAACGTCAGGATTCAAATAGTTTGTTGTTTATTTATATTTATTATAACTCCAATTAATTACTTCATAATAAACTGCAGTGAATAGTAATAAATTATGCAGTTCCACTATTATTATCAGTAGTGCAATAATCCATTATTTCAATTAGCTAAAACGGAATAACGACAGAATTTTGTAAAAATAAAAAATTGCTTGAAAATTAATTCCATTACCAAATTTTCAATCTAAATGCAGTTTTAATATTTTCCTTTTAATTACACGGAGATTAGTCAATAAATGAAAATTGTTCATTGAAATTTGAATGTTTTTTTCTTTTTGGCAGTTAATGATTAATGTTGAGTGATGGCGGCGGTTTAAGTAAACAATAATCTAATTTCTCACAACGTTGAACAATGGATCAGTCGAACGTTTCACATTTACAAATACTGTAATCTTTTAAGACTAAACGAAAATTCCAACTTCTTAGAGAACAGACGCTTCATAAACGTAATAGTCGAGTTCGTCTCATTTATCTTGTTAAAGGAACGGTCAAAATGTATGGAGCGGAAGGGCAGGACCATCTGTAAACTGAAATTTATGATTTGGTGCGATAAAGCGCAACCAATATTTTAATTTTATTATAATACGTGACTGCTATCTTTGGTTGCCTGCTATCTGTTTTAATTTAAAGCTATAGAGTTAATAATGTATTGGAAATACATTGTCATTTTAAATTTACTGTCATTAATGTTCTGTTCAAAATTCACACAAAAATTATCCATGTAAAAAAAATCAATATTCGGTTATGAAAATAGTTGACTTATAATTTTGAGTACAGGAATAATCATCAGTAACACAAATATCTATAAAAATGTGAAAGTTTTTTTTTTGATGAGTTTTCAAAATAATTATTATTCTGTTTTTCCAAGTCTAATAATTTTCTCTGAAGAAAAGCGACGACATAACAAGTTGAGTTTTAAAGGCACATTTAAGTTTTTAATTTAAGTGTAGACCTTATAAATTCAGCTCGTCGGTTTGTTGGGTGAAGGGAGTAATTTCATTTCAGTGACTGAATTTAGGCGAAGGGTAGAAAAGAGGGGGGCGACAGAAAAGTCGAATAGAAATTTGCTATGCATGAACTTTTAATGACTCCCAGTCGAACACGAACTATCAATTTGCAAATTTTTAACTTTTCGTGTGCGATAAGTGAAATGAGGATGGTTAATAAAGTTTAAGACAAACCAATTTCACACTGTAAATTGCCATCAATTAAATAATGAACTTGCCTGTCTTTTTATTGATAACTTTAAGTTGTAATAAAAGCACACAGATAATAAACTTTAATTTACTATTGAGACTTCAAAGTTTGTAATCGCCACGAGCATTAGTAGGTCTTTATAACCCTCGAGCGACTTACAAACCTGCAGGTCAAAGACTATGGTTTTGTGTATTTACTGCCCTCAAATGTATATAAACATTTTCGTAATGTCTTCCTATCACATAAATAATGTAAATTCTAAGTTTTAAATTATCACTAACGAGTTTAATAAAATTAGAAAATGTTCATTACGATTTATTTCTTTTTCAGCTTCTTGCGTAGAAGTTATTGTAATGGTTATCTCGGTTGTTAGTAGTTTAACGAGTAAATTCAACGCCACTTGAACATTGGCATCAAAGAGCAAAAGGGTTGTTTAGAGTCGAAATTCGTAGTAACCAGAGCTCTATTAGAAGTCCGTTCGGATAATTGGTGCGACTTGTAAGTACAAAGGACGCGTAACTCTTGAAACCATTGCCAGAGGGCGGAACATATCTGCAAGCGTTCTCATAGCGCAGCGCAAGATAAGCGGTGAGAGCTTTTGAAGTCATCTTCTCAGCTGTTTATAATCCATTGTAAAATTGAACGCTTTCAAGTGTAAGTTTAAACGAAATAATATTTGAAAAGCCCCGAATACCTGCAACATAATCGCATCAAGTTTCGGTTTTGGTATTTTCATTTTTTTTGTGCCTACAGTATGCAGCACATTTGTGAAAAATTCGCTCGATTACTCTTACATTAAAAGCGATATATAATAAATTTATTCGTAATCCATGTTAATATTGTTCTCGGAGTAAATGCCTAAAAGCAAACTCAAACAAATTCATCGATAGCAAGTAAACACTTTGGTAATTCCATAAATATTGCATAGAGTAGTTTAGTATTCTTGTTGTTGTTGCTACTGATCGATTATCATTATAACTCTTGAATAAACAGTGAATTTGATAAAATTATAACAGAAATGTTATATGCTTTTAACTTTGCATCATCAAGAGTTTAGATCTTCGAAATAGAACGGTGTAATATTCTTACCTCAACTGGCGGGATTAATATGTCTCTACAGAATGCGGGATCCAATAGATGCTCTCTCAGTGACAGTTCCTGAAATACTTGTTACCAGAAACTTAGGGCTTGTAAACTAGATGAAGGCAGCCATTCTCAACTTGAACTATAAGCGGAGAAATACTCTAACTTGTCTTTCTAAATAATAATCAAATATTCGCCGTTATAAATAAATACAATGAATTTTTTTGTATGTCAATTATAACCTCATTATCTAAAAATTGTAAACTTAAAGCCACCTTGTTATTTCTTCATCGAAGATTATCCTGAGAACCACTTCAGGTGTAAGGAGAATTTATCGGAGAAATTGCCGCCATCATTCCTCTTCTGTAAGCAAACACTTTCATCACACTCACTTGTAGATGTTTTCGTTGAAAACATGCAATTTCCTTTTGCCTATATTAATCCATTTACAATGTTTTTGTTACCGTTCTTGTCCTAGTCAAACAAAAGCAGTAAACGCACTCGATATAAAATCGACATCAGTTAGCGGAGCCCGAATAACGGTACGGAACGACCTTTGCGGCTTAATTCAGTCGCGAAGGCGGGTGCAGACCTTAACGTCCCCCAAATAGAGTAGGTTTAGTGCGTGTGATATTAGAAGTCGGGATCAAGTACGTGATAGGCTGATATGTGCAAGCGTGACGAGCAAATAAACGTGGAAAAATCGGTTTCTTTTTTTTATTATTCGTCTTTGTTTTGTTTTCATTTTTGAACTTTTTTAAAGGTGATATTCACCGAAATGTGTATTTTTAGAAATCGTGACATAAGACACTCAAATGGTAAAATGAATTTAACTGTCGATATTAATATAACTTTTCATTTATATTTCGATCTACACTTTACTTCACCAAGTTAAAATGTCACTGATTTTCTTTTATTCAGAAGTTTGAAACAATATCTAATTCTAGTTACATTTTTTTGATTAGGAAATGATCCCAAATATTATTTTAATCTCCACATGACCTTGAGGCTTTGCCTCTTGTTCATGTAACCTAAACCCTCGTTGCAATATAAGATTTTCTACCTCTTGTTGTCCTTTCTTATTCAATACTGATTAAAAAAATACATATAGAGCAAATTACATAACTTTTAATTTACGTTTTTTTTCCTCATAACGAGATGCCACAATTTCTGCATTGTTTCAAAAAAATATCCTAAGATAATTAAGAAAAAAACAATCAAAAAATCAAAAAATTGTAAAGAATAAAAAAAACCCAAAATCAAAAAATCTCAAAAAAAAAACAGAAAGATTATTAGAAGAATCAGAAAAAGCCTCAAAAGATTTCAAAGAATCAAGAATCTCAAAGGAATGTGAAAAAATAAAGAATCTTGAAGAACCAAAAAGTAAGAGAACAATCCAAATAATCAAGAGTCTTGAAGAATTTCAGAAAGTCAAAGACAATTGGAGAACTGAGGAATCGAAAAGTATCAAAGAATTAAAAAAATGGAAAAATCAAAGAATTTCAATAATATCAAAATTCCAACGAATATTAAAAAATCACAGTATCCTAAAAAATAGAAATATCTAAAAAGATCGATGAATATCTAAATAAATCGAAAAATCTCAAAGAATAAATGCATCCCAAAAAATCAAAGAAACCTAGAAAATCGATGAAACTTGGAGAATCATTTAAGGCATTTTAAACAATCAACAAGTTTCTAAAAACCAATGAAACTGAAAGAAAAGTCAAATGGTTCTGAATCAATTGAAGAATTTTAAACAAACGTGAAAAATCAGTGAATATTTAGAAATCAAGTAATCAAGGACTCTGAAAAAATCTAAGAATTTTGATCAATTAAAGAATCTCAAATATATGTAGATTATCAAAAAATTTAAAAATCTCTTGAAATTAAAAATCTGTAAAAAAATGAGAAATCAGAATAAATCAAAAAATCTCATAGGATCAATAACTCTCGAAGAATCTCATAGAATAATAATCTCAAACATTTTCGAGAAATCGAAAAATCTTGAAGTACTGCTAGATAGTGTAAAGCTGCCTTAAGTGAGAAAAAAATGATAAATATAGCCATACTAATAAAAATTGTAATCAGTTTTTGTTCTAGGTATTTAAGTTCTAAAAATTTAACAAAACGGTTTATTATTTTACGAAAATTCAATCTGCACAGTTTCCTTATGCACCTAAATGTTGATAAAGAGCCATTATTTTTTCAGTATTTATAGTCGAAAATCACACAATTTGTGCGATGCAACAAAAAGTTTGGGTCATTGAGCCATGTGGTTTTCTAACCGTCGTGTTCCATAATGTAAATAAAATCGACCAGACGTGTAGAGCCATATCACTTATATTGAAAGCTTTCATTATAATTAGCATATTCATCTGTAATTGATTGTGCTGCAAGCATAAAATTGTGTGCATTCAACAACGCATTGTATAGCAATGACAGATTTCAAAGAGTAACGATAATAAATTAGAGCATCAACGTTGACAATAAACAAGCATAAATACGTGAGAAAGGAATCTCCCACAGTATACAATCTAGAAACAATAGATTGTTTCTTAGAGCAGGGTCACAGTATCTACCATCAGACATTATAAGGAATGTAATTTAATACTTATGAGGAATAGCAACTAGAAAAAGCACATAAAATGAAAACTAATATAAATAAATAACATTATGGAATTTAAGAAGTATCAACTAGAAAAATTAAATAAGACATTTGGTTAGAAAGTATTCAGTTCAGTTGTCTTGAAATACAATAAATAAATATTCTAAAATTGTTTGTATTCTCTTTACTTGAACGTATTCAGTTTTACTTTTAATCTTTAGATTTTTTAGAGTTAAAAAAAAAATTAATGTGTTATTGCTTTCAATTATCAGTTTTGCTTAACATTCTATGTCATAATCATCCAACACAAATTCACTTCAACTCAAAACTCAAAAGCTGATGGACCTACTCTATATGTAAATGATGACACGTGGATAATGGGACTGTCACTGGATGTCTAGCTATTCGATTACCGACTGAAACTCGATTCGTTGTAAAAATGAACCAAAATTACAGAGGATGGTGAATTTAGTTCAATAAGAGTTAATGCGTATTTTATTTCAGGGAATTTTTTCGTTGACAAAGGTTAATCATTAAATTTTCAGTTAAAACTGAAAATATTTATGTGATGCTCAAAGTTGTAAGTGAAAACAAGGTATACTAATCAACGATTATAAGAAACAATGTATTATAGTCTGGTCAAACTATCAAATTTTTTGTTTGATCAAACCAAAGCTGTCATTTCAGTACTAATCAGGATCAATCCAATAATTATTTTCACAATGTTTATAACATTTTCTCCTAAACTATCAACGTGTTTAAGAAACGTAAGTTATCTACTTAGGTCCCGTAGTCAGTAACTGCTTAGTTATTTTGATTGAATAATTTCACATTTTTTAGAACGAACTATGTAGCAATAAAATCTGCATACTGAAAACATCAAAAAAATATTGATACTGTCAGCAATTTAAGCAATAATCTACCAAACTTCTAAAGAATATAATGTAAAATGATAACATAAAGCAAACATACCTATATTTATCCAAATAACGCAACAAACTCAACAAAAGCATCAAACAAAGGTCACAAATCTGTTTGTTATGTTTTAACATTCTTTGAAGTTACATATGATGAAACAAAGAATTTTATCAACTTTGCACAGATCATCTCATTGAAAACATTCGGCACAAACAATGCTAATTTTTAAATCACATTCCGTACGGTTTTATGTTTTACATATTGTCTTTGTTCTTTGTGTTACTATTATGGTAAAATTTATAATTGATATATGGGAATTATAAAAAAATGACAAAAAATCAATTCTCAAGTGGGTTTGGTATAAGAGGACAAATTTTTATAGGTTTTAGATGAGCAACAACAATTTTTTCTTATATTAAATCGCATTTTTAGACAGTTAAAATAATAGTCATGTTTGAGAGCCGTTTATCTAACTTTTGAACGCAAAAGTACACTGTTCTCTTCGAAATCTAAATTGTTGACAAGTCAGTTAAAATTTAATCCAACATCCATATTATATTTCAAAAATTAAATCAAAAAATTTAGTAATCCATTATGTGGCTTTTTTATTATCAAAAAATTTAAGTTACTAAGGGTTCTAAAATTTAAAAATCAGATGAACAAAAATTTAATTAAAAGTATTTGTTTTACCATTTAAGTACCATTAAATTTTGTGCAGTTATTTACCAAAAAAAAAAATAAACGCACAAAACCGGCGCATCCACCATTTTCTTCGGGCTGTATCTTACAGCTGAGAAGCTAAATGTGATGAATAGAAATCAAATTGTTCCTATAAAAATATTTTTTTGAGAGATTTTCTATCCACATTTTTCAAAGACAAGCCAAAATTTTGCGTAAATTTTATTTTTTTAGTGTTCAAATCTACAATTCAATTAAGTATTAGCTTTCTGCAACTGAAAGTAAACTAAACTACCAGTAAAAAACAAATTCATTAGGAATAGTTATCGGTATGTCAAGAGCAAAAAAAGCGACTTTGTTGGTTGAAGCTAGAGGATTATTAACCGAGTGAAACTAAACTAGCAACCAGTTTCAACCAGCATTAGGACTTTTTTGGCCGTGACATATACAACATTTTACTGACACTGACAGTCAATTAAAATCCAAAAACAAGATGTCTATAAGATATGGTGTGGTATGATAAGATATGGTTTATTTTTGAGCGCAAGTTGGAAATTTCTTTTAAAATATCCTAGATTACGCTGGGATAGGTGAGGGGCTGTCCAGACTGACGATATATCTTGACAGGTTTCAAAATTCAAATTTTAAATTATTTTGGATTGATTTGATTTGAATTTATGAGTTTTCAATTTTACTGTTTGCTAATTTCGTTTTAAAACAACACATGTACACAATTACATTTTGACTGTATCGAAGATATGTTGCACCCAAAAAATTCAAAAATTTTAATCTAAATTAAATAACCTAAATTAAATAGGAATAGAACAGATTTAATTCAGGCAACGGTATATTACACAACAAATTATTCCATGATATCCTGGCATTTTCAAGAAGATTTGGGTGTACCTGAACCTGAGAACATTAACATTAAATTTTTCTTTAGGGGTACTAAAATAATCTGTAAATTGATATTTTTCAGTTTCTTTTACCGTAGTGCCATCTGCTCTAATTTATTTCAAGCACTTTGGTTGCTACCGGTTTTTTTTTATAAGTGTTAATGTACCATAGCCTTTATGTATCTTGTCCACAAATAAAGAATCTTTCACTTTGATATACATTGACATCAGTAACGTCCAACAAAATAACTTTATTTTTGAGTATCCAACAAAGAGACGGTTCCTAAAGTTATAGAAGTTCCAACAAGTGATCGCATGAAAACAAACTTTGACAGTTTTACTCATGACGGTCAAAAAATTTTGAACGACTGTCACTATATTAATATCAATATAGATAAAACTGCCTCATAATAAATCAACCTTTTTTTGCCTATCTTGTCATTTTTGTTAATGACGTTTCTGCATAACGTCATGAATCCTAACCTTCGACCTTTCAAGTCACTGTTTTGTCCATAAAATACTTCTCATAAAACAAGGATTATTATTTTGGTCTTAGTGAATGGAGACACAAATGGCATAGTATAAATGGTAAATGACATTTTAATACATTATAAGTTGAAATGAAAAACATCAAAATAACGGTAAAGAACGGTTCACAAATTAGTTATTTCTAAATAGTCCAAATCTGACCGTTTGAAAATTTTTCACGAATTTATAACTGATAGCCACACAAAACCATGTTTTAAATGTTAATCGACTATCCTAGTCAGATTTCTGTATATCAGAATGGACCGCAGTTTAATAAGAACATTGAAATGAATCTCTCCATTTTAAAATAAACTCAACTGCATCAACTCTTCTATCAAGTGGAAACACTTCAAGTCCGAATGAGTAATTTAAAGCTTGAGGGAGGTACAATATATATATATAAGCGTAATAAAATTACAAAAAATGGTTTTGTTATCAGAGCTATGACAAATCGTCAGCTTCAGATTATGGAGCCGTTTTTATCAATTTTAAAACACCCGAACTGCTGCCACCGTCTAGGAATCTAGCCTCTTCCATTAAAACTTTTTCTGAAAGATTTGCATTTCAGTAATATTGCTACTATAGAACTACTAATCAGCTATGATAGATATTTTTTTATAAATTTTTCAAATTTAATATCATAAATAATAAAGTTGTCTATTGATTTTCAGCAACTCATTGCTGTCTTGTGGAATAGCAGAAGATAAATCATGTTTTAAACGAATAATAGAATGTTTTAAATAGAAAAAAAGACATTACTTCAAATACGAGGCTTTATAAAGTCTAAAGAAGTCAACAAATTGTAAAAAAAGCAAATATCTGAGAAATTTTCTCGTAGAGACCAAATGCGGGCAATCGCATTACCAATCGTTTTCTTGTCTTTCTATAAGCCGGTGAATCCTCCTCAGTCGCACCCTTGATTTGCTATTCATATAAACGCTTATAACTTGAAAGGGTGTAGAAGAAAATTCCAATTTTTTAAAAGAAAAGTTAAGTATTTAAATACCTTTCAAATAAATTCAGAAGAAGGGATTTAATGATAAGTTCTTAAACATTTAGATATAATTTGTTTGGAATTTGAATAAAAAGTAAATATAAAGTAAATATTAGTTAATTTGAATCTAGATTTTCTACTCTAAATAAGAATCAAATGAAAATCAATAATTAATTACTGACTTTTTTTTTCAAAATGTCTGCTATAGATAATATCAATTCCAAGTTCACAATTTCCAATTAATGACTTCAGTATTTTGAACATTTCATGTGTATTCTAATCAAATGATAGAAAAGCTTTTGCGCTTTACTCTCGAAATTAACTCGTTCGATTTTTAAAGTGGTACAACATCAATGCACTGAAACAGACTTAACGAAATTCTTGTAATGGAAGTCTCGAATTGCCAACGAAAATTAAGTAAATAAAAAATTCTTAAGTTATAAAAGGAATGTATGCAGATCTAATGAAAATACGGTATTTTTTTTTAATTTCACGTACAAAACCCTTTTATCATAATGTACTGTTTCAGAGTATTTTTTAATGATAAAGTTTTCGAGTTAGAAAACTTTCAGCTGCATTCTTTTATTATAGGAGCTTCTTGTGTGAATTTTATAAAGAAATTTTGTTTTTTTTAATTGCATTATAAAATAATATCATTTTTACGAAACTTCTAAACTAGATGTTGTCGTGTCATTAATAATGACACGGAATATTAAAGCGCTTTAATTAAATTTTGGGGAAATGTAGCTGGTTAAGTTTCATTTGCGCTTCCTCAGAAAATAATTGATAAATTCCATAATTCCTTCTATTTTAAAATAGAAGGAATTTTGCGCGGACTAATGTAAGGCAACAAATCACAATATCCTTCAAATTTTGGCATTTCCACAGCTTAGTGCCTACTCAATATAGCAAAAAAATAGTGCACGTGATGTTTTTGTCTGCCACTGTACCTAAAAACTTAAAATTTATGACAGGAAGAAAGCTTGTCTGTAAGGTTAATAGCTATTTATGATATTAGTGAATAAAGACAAATTTTATTCACTAATATATATATAATATAAATATAATACATATAAAATGTCTTTATTCACGAAGTACCATACAATTTTTTTTTTCAATTCCATAAAAAAAACGACTTCTTGAGTAATTTATTCGCGTTGTCAATAACAGTGTGAATAAAATGTTGCCATAAACATTTTATTCACTATTTTGGTTTATTTTATTCATCCTTTTGATTAAAATGTCATTTTAGTAGTAAGATTTGATAGGCAAAATAAGTATTTTAATAATTGGAATTATAAAAAATAAATTGATTAAATTTTGTCTAATATAGTCATGTATTTATTAATCTTCCAAAATTCCAAAATACACTCAAGCTCAATTTCTTAGCAGGTTAAAATGTTTTTAGTTAACTTAAGTCTGACTGTCATAAGGCAATTACTCTCGAACTAAAGGTATTAAATAAAAACATTTTATCCGCTAAAAAATTTTGCTTTGTGTATTTATCCCCGAAAAAATGAGAATAAGTCAATTAATTGAAGATCAATTAACAAAACAGAAAAAATACTAAATAACGTAAAGTATCTACTTTCGAGTAATTTCTTATTTTAACAAAACATTGGCTTCCGTACGTTCAAAAATTTGACCTAATCGGTGACATGTTCTCTATATGATATATAGATATATATCTAAAGGCTCGCCTTTAACCGAAATGAAAATTATATAAAATTAATATTCAAATGTTAAGTCCAATATGAAAATGGATGTTTTCTAGATGAATTTTTTAAAAATTTCACAATAATCTTTCGTGTCGATATGGAACACTTGTATATTTTTTAAGATGAATCTCAAATATCAAAAAAAAAAATAATAATATTTTACAAAATTAAACTAAAAATTATACAAAATGAAAAAGTTTATTTAATTTCTAATTCTAATATTTAGCTATCTAAATGAATCGACTTGAACAAAATTTGCTTCAGATACCGAACACAATTTATATATTCAACTAAACTTGTAGCTCATTAGCTTATGTAAATATTAGGAGAACCCAAAATAAAATTAATCTATTTCTGGTTAACTTTAATAAAGTCAATAAAGTTTCACATTCAAAGTTAAACTGGTGTAAGATGACTGTAATCGGTTACGAATATTCGATTTAAAATTAAGATTATACTGTTTTATAAGGTTTAATCCAAAAATAATTTCGCAAACATCAATATTTTTTGTATTGAAGTATTGGTAGTCTTGAATAGCTTTCAACGCATAGAGCAGTATTTTGGGTTTCACATAAAACCTATTTCAAACTCTACATATTTCCAACCATTCCTTGAAAGCTCACAATTCAATTTAGCCACTAATGACTCTTGATTCGCAATCGTTTTGGCTTAAATTTCACCCCAGTAAACACCCCTTCCAGTCTTCCTTTCTCCTGTGGTCCAATTTCTCGTAATGGTTAACTTGTGAGATGTAACAGGCTTTTAATTAAATGTTTTAGATCCCCGGAGGTGTGCCCTATGGTCAAGTAATCATGTGGCAAATTCGCATCAATTTGTCTACAAATCTGTTTAACACGCCCTCAATGACAGTCAACTGTTAAGTTGGTAACCACATTTTGCTCCTTCTGTTAACAGGATATGTATTGATAACTCTCCTAGTAAAGCCAAAAGTTTCAATAATTCCTATCATCCACATACATTTCAAATTTTGCTTTGCTCTAGTTTTTGAGAAAATTATTATAAAATATGTTTTCCCTAATTTGAAGGATTGAAAATGTGTTTGTTTTTCTCTTACAGTGACATTCGAAAGTGGATAAATATATAGGGTGTTCAAACCGCAAGGATTCGATATTTATGACTATTACTTGCTCAATATACCCAAGGGTTATAAGAGAAGGCGGTGCAATTTGCGGTGTATTAGCATACAGATGAAACGTCCCCTTTCACCAACCCAGGCGCTGTCGACGTCCTGACGCTTAAGATCACACCATCACACGACCATTATTAAAGTTAGTACTACAGCAGCACGCACAGATTGCATCGATCGACACTCGGTCAAATGTTCATAGGATCAAAGTAGAAATATGAAAATTCCAATGTGTCGGACGTGGCTCGAATTAGAAACAAGATACGTAGAATAGCTTTGATCTTTATTTTAAACAAAATCATTGCAGATAAAAAATAATTATTTTATAACCATGAAGATATAATATAAAAACATGAAAACATGACGATTTGCAAGTAAAAAAAAATCTAAAACAAAATTAGTAGTCAGACTTTGTAGACTCTTGAATATTTTAATAAACAATTTATGCAACAAGTTAGGCATATCGTTACATCTAGACGCTTAAATTTTGTAGTTATAAGTAAAAGACCCAAACAAATTAGAAGTACGAGAGATGCTGCTGAAGTTTCCGGAATAGAGTACTAATTGATGGCACAAAATGTTGTAATTATATATTTTTTAAAGTTTGACAATTATTATATCAGTCCCTCTAAAAGATCAGTTATCTGCTCAGTAGTTTAGTTTATTTTTCCGGTTGGGATGCCCCGTAACCAAATTAAAAGCTTGTCAGATTTTGAACTATTTGAAAGCTTAGAACATCCATTCATTTGAATCATTATCTATGTTCACTTAATTTAACACTAAATGAGTTCCTTTTGGTTTCTCACATAAAACAAAAAATGCGTAAACAGTAAATCCAATGCCTGAAGCAGCTGTCAATACTTTCCAGATGCATCTTTCAGAGGTCATCTCTTCTGAGCGGAAAAAAGTTACAACAAATGATTCGATCGTAAGCAAAAGTGTATCAGATCAAAAGAGAATACTCTAAAAAGTAATTAATCTATTTGTATCCACTAATTTGTATTTGATCCACTTTTTTAGAAACTTTTGCAGCAGCCCTCGTACTAAATAAATACAGTAGTTAGAAAAAAATACGTTTTAGTGCACTCATTACGTTTTTGACTCCGATAATTACTAGTTTACTAACAATAAACCCTAAACTACAAGAAATTTTCTAATTTACATAAACCAACAGATGTTTGCATACAAACCAATGCTTTTATCAGGACCGTCTTAGGTCACAATTTATGATTTCAAATAAATAATCATTGTAAGTATTTAACTTTTTTTACAACAGCAAAGTATTAAAACGTTTTTTCTTAACTATTATACAAAATTCTTAAATAGATATTAAAGGTATTTTTCGGAAATATACCAGAGGCCAAAAGTAATGGAACACCAAGTGTTTATAGCGACATTTTATTCACACTGTTATTGACAACGCGAATTAAATAAAAAAATAAGAATCTGCACTACCGTTGAAAATTTCATTACTATGGTCGACGAGTTTTAGTCATACTAATACTACATTAACATTTCGTGAATAAATTACCTAAAAAGGCGTTTTTTTATGAAATTGGAAAAAATATTGTATGGTGAACGTGAACTGACATTTTGTTCACTAATACCATAAATAGCCATGAATTTAAATCTATGGTTAGCTTGTATGTCTTAACAAACAATTGAAATTTGGTTTGAATTAATCAAGAAAAACTAACAAAAATTTAATAATGTGTTGCTCCACCGTGGTTATTGCAACACTCTCTAACTCGGTGAAGTAAAGACCGAATTAAGTGGTTTATGTTTCGTTGCAGTAAACGGTCCCAGACCTGTTGTACGCTTATTCGCAGTTCGACCAAAGACCTTGGTGACTGCGGCAATCGTTGAAGAGTTAAGCCTATGGAATCCCATACATGTTCTATCAACAACAGGTCTGGAGATCTTGCGGACCAATCCAAAAGCTCTACGCCAGCATTTTGTAAAAAGTTCATGGTTATATAAGCTGTATGAGGCCTGGTATTATCTTGTTGGAATATGGCAATTTGAACAATCTCGATGTAAAGTAGAGCAACAGGTCGTAGAACTTCAGCGATGTACCGTCGAGATGTCGAACTACCTCTAATGAAGACCAGGGGAGACCTAATTCCAACAAATATACATACCATGATGCTTGGGGCAGTGGCTGCGTTGCCTCTAAAGCAAACTGTACATTTTTCCTCTCACCGCCAAACCGTCTAACTCTAGGCCCATCGTGGGACCCTAAGCAGAATCTGGATTCATCACTTAAGCGGATGAAGTTCCTTTCTACCTCAACCTCAACCTAGTTCAACCTGGCTTGACATCATTCCAACTGAAAAGTCAATGGTAGCACTCAAAATGGACGGTATGCATTAAGCCCGATGGTAAGAATCTTTCGGTTAACGGTTCGGCGAAAAACTACACGAGTTGTTGCTGCAACAAATGAATCCAGAACTTGCTGTAGATTGTCGTGGCGATTACGTATTACCCTGTATAATCCTGGACCAATCAGAACACCTGCTTTGCTGAAATTCTGTTTCTTCAGACCATCTTCGCCACACTCGCATTACTGTTGAAGATTTCACTTCAATTTTTCGGTCTATTTCTCTTATACTGAGACAAGCCTCATTCATCCTAACAATGCGACCTTACTGAAAGTCATGTATCTGTTGAAAATAACAGTGTGCAAAAACTTTGGAAATTTTAACAAAATCTTCAGATACACAATCCTATGCTAAAAATCGAGATAAAGTTGTAAAAATTTTATCATTTCTTTCTTTTCATAAGATAATTAAAACATGCGTATTTGTTTCTGGATGAAGCCACATCTACAGGGTGTTGCATTACTTTTGACCTCCACTATAGTTGTCTAAAACGTTATAGGTAGTTGTTTACTTTCATTTTAACCATAATATATTTTTAGGACAATCTTCAGTTTGCAATGACAGTGATTAAGATTTCTATTTTATTGATAATTTCATTGACATAACCGAAAGATAAAGTTTTATTTCAAACAATATTTGTACAGGTCATTTTTAACATTTACAACTTTATAATTTGACAATAATGTAAAAAAAATAACTGCTTTTAAAAAACTTCGATAAAATGCATTATAAAAGTTGTTACTGTAAAAATATAAATGTGTAAGTATTAGACTGGTTACTTATATCTACGTCAATCTAAATTGTATATCATAATCCAAAAATAAATGTTTTGTCAATTAAAACCAAATTCGGTTAAAAACTAATCCATTCTCCAAGTAATTTATTTCAAGCAATATAGAAAACTAATTTTTAAATGAGAAACACAATTTTAAATAGTAATTAATAACATGATAAATTCCTTTTTTCCCCAATATAAATTTGATATTTGTTGATACAGAATTTAACTTTCCCTTACTTTTAAATTTTGGGTTTATATTTTGCTATAATATGACTACTACTTCATGTTCTGCAACTTCCAAAAGTTTTAGCAAGACTTACACAAATCTGTCTGAGTTTAGTAGATACGTTGTGAGCTAAACTTTCGCCACGTTCTTTTTTTTTTTTGGAAGCATTGGAATTATTCGCACTACATCTTTCAAATGTGAATAAACACTCTTCAATTTAATCAGGCATGTAACTACAGCTTTCGCGTATGGTTAACAACAAATTCTACGTTTAATTCAATAGCCAGCGAAGTGTTAGCCAATTAATTAGAAAAATTTCTTTTCCAATTTTTCCAATTTTGAAATATGTTAATAAAGACATTAATTTAAAACGATTAATGTATATATATTTGTGTCGAACTCCAACAATTTCGAAGATATATGTATAAGCAAATAATGAGACCAAACTGACAAATCTGAAAAATTAAAAAACAAAAAAACAACATTTTTTTCTGCAAAAATCATATGAAATTGATAATTGACAACTAGTTAATTTTCAAACAATTTTATAGAAAAAAAGTTGCTTCTTATAATCAGAATATCAGATAATTGAGAAATCATAACTGCATCAGTCAGAATGTTGAAATAAAGTAGATCGAGGTAAGTTAAATTGGATTAGGTTAGGTCAAATCACGTCAGGTCTGGTGAGAATGACATTAGACGTTCAAGAATAAACCTTTGTCTAGACAGTTATTTTTTTATTTTAAAAACGCGATAAAAAAAAGTTTTTTTAGAAATTGTTATTTGTCCATTCTTATTTTTTACTTATTATCTTAAGCAGTCTCGTCCAACAGTCAAAAATATAGATAAGTTTGTCCAGAAAAATGTGCTGAACAACATATTCAATATCGAATCATTTCGCAAAATTTTTGTCTACAATATCTATTTATTTTACAATGAAGTCCCATTGGCACTAAAGTACTCTAAAATCAGCAGTTTTAGACAGAAATATAAAATGTTTCTCCTTAACTAGTTTTTCTGTTTTATTGTCTTTTTTCCCTTTGGGCCAAAAACTTGATCAGCTGTGCTACCTTTTGGCCCATTTTGTGGTAGTAACTACAATTTTAGAATAGAACTAGGTTGTTGTTATATTTTACTAGTAGTAGAATTGATTTTGTATATTTATTGTATTGCCAGAAATAAATAAATTATTATTAATATATAAGCTATCGACAATTTTTTTTAAACCTCCATTCCGAATATATATTTGAAACTAGTGACTTCCGACACTAACATATAAATACGGATTTGTCCAGAAAAATATAACTTACCGCAAAATAATTAATAAATACGCTGTCAAAAATGACGTTAAGTCTAATGAAATGGCCATATATAGCGTCAGCTATGTGACGATGCTGTTAGTACCGCTAACGTCAAAATTGCCATAAGGTGGCGCGCGTGTTACGATATCGCGATGCTCCACGAGCGTATTCGGTAAGAAAACGACACAAACCTTAAAAAGGAGTAAGCTACTTTAGTTCTGCATTTGGCTTATCAATATCAATTTGTAACATAGCATAATACCATAAATAGACTCTGAAACGTAGTCCCAATTGTGTAATTTAATAAAATGTGAAAACTTTGATGGCAAAAAATTTCCACTTATTAATTTTTGAACTTCCAAAAAAATGTTTTGAGGTCATAGTTATGACTCGCGAAACTAATTTTTCTATTCATCATTGATTAGTCTAGTGCGATTTGGTAAATACTTATCAAATTTTTTTATATAAATTCTTGGAAACGCTAAAGTCTTTTCTAAACGTACAGATCAAGGCTTAAATTATAGGCTCGTCCCCGAAAATCTCTGCCACCTATATAGAATAATTGATGATGAAAACAGAAAAGACCAGTATTAGTTTTTGTATTTGTATTGTATTCAATTTGCGTATAAATACATTTATTTTAGGAGTGTGTACTCAAAATTTGGCTTTGCATACGTAGTCAGTTATAAGAAACCGACTTTGTCAAAACTAGCAAACAAAACGAAACTTTGCAAACTTCTGCGACTTATGTGTATAATGTTAGAAATTCTTTATCTACTATGTGCAATTTTTCAACAGTAAAAAAAACTAAGTGTGAGAAATTTCAGTTTATTATTATTTATTAAAAGATGCATAGTCCTATCACACTGTTATACCGTAATTCTATCATCATATAATATAAATACATCATAAACCTATGCATATTATAATTCATTAGCTTTTCATAGGAAAAGTGATAAAAACAATAAAATCAATATTTTGTGCTATCTGTATGTGCAGGATCATGTATCAAAATAGTTCGAATAAGAGACGTCAGTTTTCCACTCAATACAAAAAAAGCCTTTTAGTAGTCGACTTATAGCTCCTGACAACGTTATTAGAAAGACTCTGGTGATTTTATGAGAGGAACACTTTAAAGTGAAGTTTATATTTCGGAAAACTTCTTTTCACTCTAGCATGAATTTTATTTATACTCTGGAAAGGTTCTATGTAAATAATATGAGGAAAAGAATATTTGTCCGTGTTTCCATTAGGTAAATCTGCCAGTGGGGAGTATCATGCATGCGCTGGCTGCTTCTTCCTGCTGAATCACATGGATGGAAGGAAACGTGTGCGCCTCGAGAGTCCCAAATTGAAAACGTGAGGATTTCGTTGGAATGAAACCTGGAATATTGGTCACATACAATCTTGCCGTATGCTCGCTGACTATAATGACTATATCTGAGAACAACTTATTACTAACTATATAAGAGTTGGTCTCAGCATTAATTTTCACCTGAATTCGAATAAACTGAAATAACCAAGATTCGTAATTAAAATCGCAATACTAGGATGTTTTAACCTTTTGCTTTTAGTCTGTCCTTTAATTTTCCCCGACAAGTGATGATTTATTAACAATAAACCTCGTACAGATTACGAGTACTTACATTCCGCTGATCCCTCAAAAATGTAAAAGCGGCAGCTGAAAAATTACCAAGTGAATAAATAATGTCTGTCGACGTAATAAAGTCACCGTCCAAGCATGCCCCGTAGTATTTTCCGTTGCGGTGCAATTTATTCATGGTTTACAAAGTTTAGAAGCGTAGCACACCTGGACAATTGGCCAGGCAAACAAGTTGCGAATATAAAGACAAGGAAGCATAAATTCGTTAGCCGTTCCACCGTAGCAGTCTGTGAGAGCTGATGACTTTGCCATGAATAATTCCGAGCAACTGAGTCAGCAGCTGCTGTACCACTAATTCAATTACTGGGCCGCCCGGGCACAGCCACAGAAATAAGATTATCCAGAGAGTTGACCTTCATCTGCAAATATGCAACATACAGTTTATTTTGTCATCTCTTTTATATCAAATCTTCAATACACAACCATAAAAGTCAAATTTAATCCGAGCATTTCGGAAGGTTGGTCACAGATGCGCATCACACGAAAGATATATTAAAAGTAATTTCGTCATCCATCACGAAATGTACGTTTTTGTGTGTTCTTCAACAGGACAACATTCTTGGACGAATCCCATAAAAATAATGACGACTTGAAGAAGGGACTGGACGCTGTCTCTTGATTAAATATTTATTTTATGGGGTGGAAGGATAACGAAATACCGACGCTCTAACTGCTGTAAAATATGAGGCGCAAGTGATATGAAATATCTACAGTACAGCCAACCGAATGCTGACAGTTACTAGAATATTTCGACTTTTTTTTCATAAAGTGAACAATTTCATACCTCCAAAGAAACATTTTCTTTTATTTTCATATTTTTTGTGAAACAAGAAAAATGTTTCTAAATTTTGAATTTAATATTTTATAGTTTAAACATACAGTTTGTCCACTTATAAAATTGACAATAAAAAAAAGAAATTTACAATTGATTTGATCTCAAAATATTAGAATTTCTGATAGAAGTTTCAAATTTTCCAAGTCTCGATTGTTGTCCGCTCATTACCTCTTTCTAACTCAAAAAAAAAATCAAATAATCCAAAAGTCAGGATTGTATTATCAAAAGAAAAAAAAACTTTACTTTATGGAACTTTGAAATAAGGCTGCTCTAGCGACAACGTGCTTATGGTATAGGCAATCTGAAGTTCAAAATCGTTCGCAAAATAATCCTATTTTCATTCATTTGTAACGCTTTCACTGTAGGCACTATACATGAGCGAGAACTTATTCTAGAATTGCTCTCTCTAAAACCTCTATCATCTACCAAACGAAAAACTAAAAGAGACTTTTCTTACATTCTCATGATTCTTGTTACCATTTCCTCAAGCAAAAATGAGTGAAACATTGACTGAATCAGATATGGAATTTGATCAAAATTGTTTTAATAGCATTTTTTGTGATTTACTGAAAAAATAAAAATAATTGCTCTGGTAGGCACCTAATTTATTGTTCATACATTCATACATTGTTGGTCGTAGAGAAAATAAAATAAAATAAATTATTCGTTTAGAATGAAAATTCGATATACTCGTGGTTCCTCAAGCTCGTATCGAATTTTCATTCTACTCATTACAGAATCTACTATTCATTTCTGTTTTTTTCTTTTACAAATTATAAAATAACATTAGTTAAGGACAATTATTATTAGATTATCAAAATCCATTGGCCCTAGTGGCTACATTTAACAGAAATTTTCTAATATAAATTAAATGATGAGAGAGTGTGTACACATATTATCTCCATAAACTCTCCATATACGGTCTATCAATTTTGGTAATATTTCCTTCAGCAATTTTTCTAAACTGAATTGTTTTTCAGTCCAACAGTTACTTTGATGATAAAAGTTCATACTGAGTATGCAAATGAACCAAATAAATGAATTTCTTTCATGATATTACAATAATTAGATCGGGTGTCCAAAATTTTGTGTCCACGAGTGTACTTTATTAACCTATCATTCAATACTCCATTTTTCTCAAATAGAGAACTCTTAAAACAATTTTATTCAAGTAAATGTTTATGTTGTTATTATTTAATCAAGAAATATTATGATAGTTGTTCTATGTATGAGAGCAATTTTATAATGCCGATTACTAACAATTACCATCAATTTTAGAAAATTTTGAATCTATTGATATCACAGAATATAAAACATCGTACTACATAGTATATTAAAAAGCAGGTATAGTGTATTAGTCATAATACAAGTAATTATACATAGCAAACGCAAAATATAAAATATTTTCTTTTCTTTTTTTTTGTTGCATCATGTTGTATATTTCAATTAAAATAAAACACTGTTGATTCAGTGTGCATTCATAAAATCAAAATAATTAAATATTGTCAAAACTTTATTCAAAAACGTATTTTGTTCTAAATGTCATATTTCAAATTTTAATAAACAAAAAATTTAATTTTGAAGTTATTAAAAAACAGTCATAAATAAAATACAGAAAACAAATTAAATTTGGTTAACATCTTGGAGCTACATTTTAGCGCTACAGCACACAAGATTATTTCTTTAATTAATTTCCTTCATATTCCAAAGAACATTGAAAGGGTAGTGGATTATAGTAGCGCTTCACCTTTCTCTTTCTCTCATTAAAATGTAACTCTGTAAAGTAATAAATTAGCACCATTGGGTAGCAGTAAATATTTTGATGAACTTATCCTAAAATATCTCAAATACAGTACTGTTCTTATGGTTTACAGTTACACTGTCTGATAATGAGGTCTTCCGAACACAGAAACATGAGACGAAATTACGTTGCTTAGCGACAGATAATCGTAGATAGACAAAAAACTCACAGAGCGAGAAATTCCGTAGCAATTGTTGCATTGCGCAATGGACTTAATAGCTCTTGAGGGGTAATGGATACGTCTACAGAATATGACTTAATTAGTTAGATATCTAAAAAGTACATAGCTAGGAAAAACTGCTTGTGCTTTACGTTTATGGTTCATTAAAGTATTATCCACGAGAAAAAAGTTAGAATAAGTCTGTTCTCATCTGCATAAACAGTGAAAACCAAGATGAGGTGAACAGCGAACAAAGTAAAAGTTATTCAAAATTTATTTATTCAGTTCCACCCTCTTCTAGTCATTCATTCCAGTCCATGCTTTAATTAAATAAATTAAAGAAAAGTTTGATAGGGGTTGAATGCAATAAGTTACTGAAATTTGAGACGTTATTTGCTCTATTAAATATTTATTTGTTTGGAGTTTCCTCTGAACACAAATCGATAATTTCAACACTTGGTCGCTTTGAAATGGAACTCCAGAAATATGTGATTAATTATTGCTGGAGAATAGCAAAGCATTTCGAGATTTTATCGTCGACTAAAAGAAGTACTTTGAAATTTAAATTTCTCAATTTATACTTATGAAGTAGCCATTTGGAGAACTAAGTAAAGAATTAACTGAACTTTATTAAGAGAGTGTTAATTAATGCGTACTCAACTTACGAAAAAATGGTTAATTTAGGCAGCTTTATCAACGGGAATTTTGTTCTTGAAGTTTAATTTTAAATATTAATTGTTTGCAAAATGAAAAACATTTTACTATTGTAGCTTTTACTTTATTTACTTTCCTCTGGTTATTGATGACACTTGAAACTTCACTATTAATAATTTATTATTTTTGGCTTAACGACCCGAGCACTGAAGATAAAGTCATTAGGAAACTTAGACTAGTTTAAATTAATGAATGCGTATTATATTACCCAAAATCCTTTAGATATGTTTAAGTTAAAATCAAAATTAGTTTTAAGAATGGCAGTGTTTTATGCACATTTTTATGCTCAATTATTTCTTTTAATTATTTATATTAGCTTTTTGAATTAGTGTCTTGAGATTAAGTACTGGTAGACAGAATTATACGATGGTTCATAAATAATTCAGTTATAAAACCAAACTGGTATAAATTTGAGTGCATTAATCCCTAGTGAATTGTGATTTCAACAAAATAAATGATTCAGAATTTAAACCTATGAACATTAAATTTTATACTGAATGGCCCATAGCGTAAAAGTGCAAAATATATATAAATACTTACCAATATGCTTTGATGTTTTGACAATTTCACCCTTTGACTTTTATGAGATTTCGCATTCTTCTAAACTTGTCACAGAATCTACTATTGCTAACTCAATATTTTATACAATTATTTATGATGATTTTTTATATTAATAAACACAATTTCTTTTAGTTTCAAATTCCTTTAATATATTTCGCAGCAAAAATTGTTTCCAGTTTTTTCGATTAGTCAGCACTAAGAAAATGAAAATTAATTGACTCCCAAATGAACAATTCACTACTGTGCTTTTGATGAAGCCACTAATATATTAGAGCTTGTCTCAGATGTTTTCCAAATTACAATGAATCGGAAAACACTCGATAAAATCTTTGCTGTGACGCACTTTAAGAAGTTTTTTGTAGGTATTTGAAAATCAATAATGTAAAGAAAAAGTATATTAACTGCTTTCTACCTGTTAATACATGTCATTTATTAATTGTAACATCAAACGTAACATTTTCAGAATTATTCCGAATAGATAATGTAAAAACAAATATTCATAATAATAATGTATCCAACTTTATGATTATAAAATACCGTAACAATGGAAAGTACAGAAATGCTGTTTTTATCCACCATGCTGCAAATGAATCCAATTTTGCATGATATAAAAAAAAGTTTGAGTGTCTTTTTAAAGGCCCTATCTCATTTGGGAGGGCCCTTCTGCGACCATCCATTACATAGAGGTCCCGAGACAGGCCAAGACCACAGACGCCCCTCACTCATAAATTATTAAACTCGGGCACAGATTAACCGCACTCACAGCACGCATTATTCCAATATTCAACAAGTTAAAATGTCCTATTATACTACTGAGAATTGCGGGAAATCTCACTGAATTTCTTTCTGCATTAGAAAAATATAGTAAAAACTAGTATTACAAGAGAAATATAAATTTATTTTATGGCTTCAAAGTTTTACCTTATTAAAAATAATTCTAAAAAATTTCAGACAAATAGAAATCCAATACTTAAACTTCATACTACATTTGGAATAAGACTTTAATAAAATTAATTGATTTCAAAAATTGGAATTTCAGCAATTTTTATAGATAAAATGTTTCATATTCCAAGACTATATTTCTCTTGATTTTTAAAAGAACGCATGTTGATTTTTCACAAATTTGCTATTTTCTTAATTGAAAACAAAACTCTTAATATTGAAAAAAAATCCATTAATCGTGTTTTTGTTCCATGTATACTATTATTACTAGAAGAAGGTTTTTCAGCGTTAAACATTAAATATGTTCAACATGCAACACACAATGTTCGTGCTTGTTTGTTACAAACTGCCAACGAAGTATGACAGTTTCGATTTTAAAAATTTGACAAATAATTAATTAACAGTGTATAGTTACTTATGCAAGCATGCACTGGAAGTCACAAGTTGTCTGCAACATGCTAAATATGTCCGCTGCTTTTCTCCAACTTCACTCGTCAACTCGAATCTTGCGTGACTCGAAGTAATTTACAATTTACCATGCACCATATACAACAATCCTAAAACCTCAAAATTTTATAATACTCATACAAACTGACATACTATTAAATTAATTTCATTTTGTCTAAGCATGAAGAAATTGAATATTATACATCATTTTTCCATTTACTGAAGCATGAAACAACATACAAAAATGTAATAATAATGGTTCTGAACGTTTAATAATTTTGTTTAATTTCAATCGCTGTTTGCAATACTCATTATCTAGATATTTTGTTAGCTGTTTTTTTAGATCCCATCGATTGAATATTCTAAATTGCGGGAATATTAGCAAGTTTATTATTATCGACCGTGAATAAAATAAGAATCGCTCAACATCGCGCCTTTATGATTGGAAATTTTTTTTACGAAAATATAGTCGAAATGCAAAGTGAAGTTCACTACGCGTTTCTAAATGATAAAAAAAGTATTTCATCAACTATCAAAATGATAATACAACATTGTCACAATTATTTCCATTCATATGCAGTAATATGTATTTTACTTAAGAATTGATGTAAATTCTAAAATATTTTTTTCTAGTGAAATAGAATTTTTTTCTTATAACTCTAGTTCATTCAAACAGCTCTAATTCTCTTAGGATTGTCCTTATTTTCCAAATTTGTAAAAAATTTTTTAACTCGCACTGTTTTCATAGAGTTCCAAAGTTTGCTTTATACCAAAATCATTTTGAGTTGTTTTAACAGAATGTTTAGTCTTTTTGTTACTTTATATTTTCATATTTAGCAAAAAAATTCAATTATTTATTTATTTTCCAAATATTAATAAAAAACTTTCTTTTTTTTCATAATAATCAGAATGAAATCTAATTTCTAGTCGAAGAACGATATTTAATTAAGCAACTTTCAAAGATCTATCCAATAGGGCTTAACTTATTTACCGTATTAACACAGCTAGCATTCCATTTCCCACATACTCATTCAGAATCAGTCGAACCTAAATGATAAAACAAAAAGTTAGAAAACTGATTATCTAAAGAAAACGCTATCTATAAATATGAGCAAGAAAAACTTAAATTTTAAGCTGGCAGAGTGTAGAAAAAAAAAAAAAATATAATTTTTTTTTAATTAAATTGTTAGCTATTAAGCAATCAGTCAAAAGCAGAACGTAATATTTTGAATATTATTATTGTTATTATTTGAAATAACAAAATTAATAAGTTTTCAAAATAACCAAAAGTATCAAAAAGTTGGAAATACACACCCACATTTGTGGTAAGCCAGTCTACCTAAAGTGTTTTGAAAATAAGAATTAATATTGTAACATCAAATAAAACTTTTGAAGTAATGAAAATATGTGAGAGAAATTTTTCCTATCTTAACTAATAACTACTTTATAGCCTCCTAAAGTTTGCTATATAGTTACTAAATAGTTTAGAAATTTGTTATAATTACTAATTAAAAAATATTCTTTCAAATGGTGCCCGCACATGTCAGGTACTAGCTCCCAGTTTCCGGTCACAGCACTTCTGGTACAGTTTTTGAGCTAAAAATTTTTTCAACTTCATTAACTCCTTACTATTATATGAAAATTTGATGCTTCTTTAAATTCTACACTAAAAAGGTATACTTGTCCAATGTGTTCAATATAAATAGTAAATACTCATAAATTTAGAGTGATGGGGTGTGTAATTTAGATCTCATTCTAATATACCGTATGTTTATTATAGTTCTTGATAAACGGTAGCTCTGGAATACAAAAATGGAATAAACTTAGCACCTAAATTGATTGGATTGATACATTGATAAATGTCATTGCTGTCAGTTTTATATTTTTTTTATCATAGTCATACATAAAAGCCCTTTTCAGGAAAGTTTTGAGGTCGATTGCAGAGCAAAAAATGGTCCAAGAAAACTTCAAAATCATAAATCCAATATGGTGGCTGGAAAAAACATTACTTCATAACTTCAAATTCTATATATCATTCTAATTAAAATCTTTTTCAATAGATTGAATTGAACCAAAACCTTGGCTGCAAGAATTAACTACCTAAAGTCAATACAAAACTTGTAAATAAATTAATATTAACCTCAAATTTTAATGTGTTATCGGTTATCTAGCAACCATCTTGGATATTGTGCGGGTCCGGGTTCTGAACTATTAGAAATATTTACAGATTTAAGGCGGGCGTTTAGATATACATATATATATCATATTCTCTACATGCTGTCGATTTAGTCAAAGTTTTGAACGAACGAAAGCAAATATTTTTATGAAATAATAAATACTTGAAAGTAGATACTTTGTTTAAGGGTGTGAGAGTATTTTGAACTCAAATATGAATTTGGCTTTGGGGATAAAAACGAATGAAACTTACAAAAACGACTAAAAATTATTAGAACAGTTCTACTCAATTTCCAATCTAAGTTTAAGAAAAACGAATGAATCAATCAAGCCAATGTTTTTTATGCATAATTGCTTTATCATGGACTAGGGTCTAAGCTATTTTTGGTTAGGAAGCAATAAGTAGATCTCAAGAAAATTGAGTGTAATTGAGTGCTAAAAAATGCACTTTTTTTACGTATGTTTCATTTATGTGTATCAACAAAGCTATTGTATATTATCCAACAAAAAATAGCTTAAACCCTTGTCCTTAATATGACAATTATGTATACAAAACATTGGCTTGATTGAGTCTTTCGTTTTTTTTAAACTTAGATTTGAAAATAAGTAGAACTGCTCTAATTATTTACTGATTGTTTTTGTAAGTTTTGATCATATATATCACCAAAGCAGAATTTACATCCAAGTTCAAAATACACTCACACCCTGAAGAAAAATAATTACTTTCGAGTATTTTTTATTTCATGAAAATATTTGCTTCCTTTGACTAAATCGGCGGCATGTTCTCTATATGACGTATATATATCTAAACGCTCGCCTTAACTAAAAATAATACGAGGACATTTTTGGTGTTAAAGTTGACAGATTTTATTAAATTACACAATTGGAACTAGGTTTCGTTATCTGTTTGTGATGTAATGTTACAAATTAATATTGATAAGCCAAATGCAGAACAGAAATTAATTCCTCCTTTTCAAGGTTTGTGTCGTTGCGATTTTGCGATTTTTTTTACCGAATATCATACAAGCATCAATTCATATACTGAAAAAAACTCCGGAAAAAATTGATTCTCTTAGGATATTACAAGTGAAAAAAAAATCAGAATATTTAAATATCTTTCGGTTTTCTAGATACTTTCTAATGTTCCAACTAAAACAGATACCTTGTATACTAATATGAATAAAATGTTTACTTTTATTTTTATTTTCTTTAATGCTATTATATATCACATGTGAGTCTAACGATAAAAATTTGTTTTTGAAGTAAGTCTGAATTTGTAACATTAATCGATTAAACTTGACAGTTATAATCCGTTTACTTTGCGGTAATTTAACACAAACTGCATGATTACACGCATACATCATCTGATGTTAAGTCGAGTGCTGAACATATTTAATAACAGAATCTATATTGATTTTAGACTGAAGACAATTTGAGTTTCCCAACGTATGTTGAACGTGAATACGTTGCGAACAAAAAAAATGGCGTCTAAAATGAAATTAAGTAAGCACAAGTGTGGAAAGTGTGGAATTTCGCACTAAGCGGATAACATGGAAACACGTGTTAGGCTGTACCTGTCCTAGGTCTTCCACTATTTTTCGGCATATTATTGACGTTTTTATTATCTATTTAATTGGATGAATAAACTAAAATAATCTAAAACTCCATGAATCCCGTTTTACATTCGTATTTGTGTGTATATGTCATCTTCTTAGATCTTATTTGTGTGTAAAAGAAATTCATGAAATGCATTAAAAACAAAAACCTTTGAAGTTGTTTTTGAAAGATTCAGATTTAAATTGATTGAAAGGGGCATTTCGTTATTCTACAATCTGCATAGTTCTTGAAATACAAGATGTTTAAATCTAAAAAATTTTCAAATTCATTTTGAACACTAAATTATCTTATAATAAAAGCTTACGACGCAAAAACTCTGTTCATTCAAATTGTATATAAAGTTGATTCCATTTTTGGCAAATAAAAAATAAAGTAGAATTCTGTTAGTTCTTTCTTATTTATTGTGTTTAAAAAAAATAAATGTCGTGCACTTGACGTTTCTTCTCCTAAAATATATTTCCGGCAAGTCTTTAAAAATGGACCATGCTCGGAAAATGAAATGTGTTTTGCGCACTCGTATTTGCTCAATGAAGAACGTTGTGCTTGATGCCTCCGGCGTCACACGTTTCTACCAATTTTCTAAGATGGAAAACCTGAACTCGTTACATTATTCAAAATTTAAAAGGATATTCATTCAATTTACGATTCACTGATTACAATGAGAAAAGATGCAATTAGAAGACATTTTATTTATAATAACTATGCATTAACATTGTAAGGAATAGACATCAAATGGGTAACTGCTATATTATGATTAGATATAAGAGAAGGTTATAATTGCGTTGTTTTCTACTGTATATAGATATGTGCATCTATTATTATTGCCATTCACCACATAGCACTATAGGGGTAGTAGAAGAGCGGTTGTGTTCAGCTGAAGGAAGGATCCAGTGTTAATGCACTGCCTAATTTGCATACCGACATCATGAATACGTGATTAGACTCCTCTGTTTGATTCAACAAGCATCAACAGCTCATTCCGAAAGTTCCATTTCACATTACAACCGATCACGACAATAAAATAAATCAGAATACTAGTTCTACTGATAGCAAAGCCATTAGAAAAATAAATACTATTCTTTATTCAGAGTTCCATTAAAATTTCTAGACCGTTATAATCCACCTCAGGAATTAATTCCGATTTGTCAAAATATAAAAATTTGTGTAGAATAACTAAATGATGATATGGATGATAATCAGGTGGATGGTTGTAGACAGCGCTTAGTTATGTCAAACCTTGTGCTTTTTAGGTAACTTATTGAATTTAATTTTCATTCCAAAAAACTTGGCTAAAGTTCGTTATTTTTACATTTTAACACTGGCAAAGTTGTGCTACGAAGTCAAATTTTATTACGCAATGGAGATTACAAATATCTTCAGCGATGCCTACAATCGGATTAAAAGTTTGAATTGAGAAATAACTTGAAGGATTTGACCAAGTCAATGACAGTGTTAATGAAGAGATTTCTAGATGAGTTTTTATCGATTTTCAACTCCAGACATTATATCTATTACTGCTAAAATAAAATAAAAAAAAAACAAACGAAATCAAGCGAATTGAAATCTATGTTGCTGTAATATGCCCTAAAATTTACCAGTTTCCAGTGTTACAGTCTCAGTCTAGAAAATAGAGATATCGACTTGAGCAATAAATCAGCTCAACAAAGAAACCTTACTTATTCTATTTAGCATTTCGAGTTTAATGAGGTCCCTAGTACAAACTGTTGAATAGTCCACCTGAATGTTTTTTTTTTAATTTCTAACTCAGATACTTTTTTAAAAGCTTGAAATAGAAAACAATTTAAAGCAGAACTAATATTTTTAAAAGATAAATCTAAAGATAGGATGTATACTGCCAGTGTGACAAAATATAACAATTCCAAATTAAACATGAAAATAAAAAAGATTTTTCATTTTTCATTTTCGTTTGACTTCTTTAAAATGTAATATTCTGACTTCACCTAAAATAAATTACCTTAAAACGTCATTTGTACCACGTACTTCATTAAATACAGGTTAAATCATTAATAGTAAATAGCATAAAAGGTGATGGCCCAACCCAAAAAAGTGCGATTGAACTTAGCATATCCAAATGTGGCTCCTTATTTATCTACAGAGTGTTAAAGATGATAATTTTTTTTTTTATTTGCTCATATTTTAAAAATTATTTAGTCATTAGCAATTTTGCGCTTTTTCATGCAAAAATCAAGAATTTCACACTCAAATTTTTCTAGAGCATAGGAGGCGCTAGTTACTCCTACTCAGCTACACTCAAAGTCCTGTAACTTTTTTATTCTTCTGATTATCAAATTTTTTTACAGTTTTATAAAACTATACTTAATTTTTAATAAAAAAAGGTATGCCTGTCAAATTTCAAAAACCCACATTGCCTTCAAAATAAATAACATTGATTCTACCGATACGTAACATCAGTTTGACAAATAATGGACGTAGTAGGCTTAGATATTAGAAGATACTGAAACTGGGAACGACTATTTGTTTCATTTGTGGTTTGAAATCACCAAGACACATTAGACATCAATGTTTTGCAAAAATAGGTTTCCTATCATTTGCATAAAAACGGCAAATTTTTTCAATTTTGAATTTCTTGAAACTGATACACAAAAATGTTCAAGAATTGGCTTAAAATAGGCAAAATCGTAACAAGCAGAAAATTTATCAAATTTTTGGCTTTGATATGCTTTGGCTCGAAAAGATCAAGTTTTTTTGACTTTGGATAAGTATAGCTCACTCCATAATGAGTTTATTACATTCCCATTATTTTGAAAATGTCAAAATTTTAAAATTAAAGAATACAATATTATTGTAAAAAAAATTAGCGTAATTACCGTCTTCTATTTTTTAATTTAAAATTAGTAAAAAAAATATATTTTTTTGCCTCATAAAACCTACGTTCACATATTTCCAACTTGATTCACTCAATATTTTTGAGATATTGTCAAAAATTGAAATAAAAAAACAACTTTAACGACCTGTATAATGGAGGATCAACTTTCGGGTAAGGCATGTTGTGTTTGTTTAATCGTATTCTTCAAGGTCAGCTGTCACTCGTTTAGCTATTTACCAATTATAAAGACTCACCCTGTATGTCGTCGATTTTTGATAAAAAATGTCTTGTGACTTGAAGAGACCAATATCTTAGCATGGAGGAATAAATAGACTATTATTAATCTATAGACTATTTATTCCTCCATGATCTAACGTTATATTCATATACTTAGAGAGCTACTTCAAAAGATGTACAGTTCTTTTCATTATCTTTTCTTACTGTCACTGTAGTCGATGTTATTGAAACCTCGGATTTAACATCACTGCGTCCAACTTCCTAGTCAGTAAAATGATTTGTCCGAGGACTTTTCTAACACTTGTGACACGATAGTGTCACAATGTTAAATCCAACCAATCAACAGACGTGGTAAAACATTTTCAAGAATTATCTTTGAAATTTGAACTATGAAAAACACATAATGATGATTGAAAAAATTCTCTTTATACAATAAACGACTATAATATTTAACATCACCAACAGTTGTTGAAACGGTTCTATAAAACAAAGAACTATTCAACTAAATTCAAGTTTTATATTCAATTGTATTCTTTTCGATGAATTTAAACCTGAAGTTTTCGCTGAAAACTTGGTTGACCAAATGTCACCCAAACAGTAAGCAATCTTAAACTAACAACTATATAATAAGTATTAACCCCTTCATTGTTTATTGAATCTGGTTCTTTATTTTTTAGTTATTGTTAACTTTTCACATGTGTGTGTGTCTACAGTTAGCTGTATATTTGTAACATAAATAAACATCAAATATCATACACCAGTCATAAAAGTTCTCAGCTAGTGCGATTTCTTTTATAAATGTTGTGTACGTGAGCTGGAGGTATAAATGAAAAAGAATGCTAAATTATTGTTAGCTCACCGCAAAGTTTTTGGGATTTCATGATAAAACGTAAATACTTTTAGCTTTATTGTATTTTGAAAGTTCTGTTATTGAACTAGGTACTAACTACTCATTAAAATTTATTATATTACACGAGTCATTTTGATGGCTGATGTATAATTAATAAATTGAAGTTTTTATGAATAAGAAAAATTTCATAACAAAATTCAGCAGTGTTTTCTGTTAAGTTTTGATTATTTTTTTATTGAATTATCGATGCAGAACAAGTAACTATAACTAACTAGGTATTTATTCAATGAGGTAATTGACAAGGGAACCTCGTAAGGTGTCACTCGCCGATTCAGTTGAGGATATAATATGATGATTTACATTAAAAAAAAAAAGATGAAATGCGCTGATGCATCCCAAAAGTTTGGATAAGTGAAAATTAACCCCATAAGAGAGTTTTTTAGTTTTCCCGCATTTATAACAGAAATTTTCCAAAGAGATCTTTCACGTTGAAAAGAATATAAAAAATTATGAAAAATACCCTCAAACTATGAAAACTATGAAAACTAAAAACCACTCTTATAGGGTATCAATTTCGGGGGTGATTTTCACCTTTTTAAAACCTTCGTAAGCAAAGAAAACGTATCTCATCATTTTTTATGTAGATGTAGAAAGAAATTTAAATAAGTACAAATCTGTATTTTTTTATTCTTAATTAAAACTATAATTGATCCAATAATTTGATAAACAAAAAAATGTGTTCCTTTTTCAGTTTATCATATTTATTTATTTATTTGTTTGTTTTTGAATAAGCGCGCGCTTTTGCGCATAGCAATGGCGGAATTGTTGACAGTTACATGATGCTCATGATAGGTTAAGTATTGTGGATGTGTCTAATTTATGATTTCTGTAATTATTAATTGTGATTGATTTTCTACATTCGAAATGGCAAATGGACCTATTGCTGAACGCAATAGAGGTAAATTTTATTATATTGCAAATCAAACTTGAAAACTAGATATATGATTTTCTTTCATTTAGATGCGACGATATACGTTGGAGGCTTGGATGACAAAGTAACTGAATCTCTGCTGTGGGAACTATTTGTGCAGTCCGGTCCTTTAGGTAAGCATGAATTTGCATTCTCTAGGAAACTGTTTTGACTTTTTTTTATAGTAAATGTGCACATGCCTAAAGACAGAGTCACAATGATGCATCAAGGATACGGATTTGTAGAATTTATGGGCGAAGAAGACGCTGATTATGCAATAAAAATAATGAATATGATAAAGCTTTATGGAAAACCAATACGAGTTAATAAAGCGTCAGCTCATCAAAAGAATCTGGATGTGGGTGCGAATATCTTTATAGGAAATTTAGATCCAGAAGTAGATGAGAAATTGTTATATGACACTTTTTCAGCGTTTGGAGTTATATTACAAACACCGAAAGTAAGTTTAACGACAAAAAAATAAGCATTGTAAGATTTTTTCCGAACGATGATAGAAACCATTTTTACACGACGGAATTCACCGATTCGAGTTTCTAGTGAAAAATAACATTTTTCTAAGTCATGTTGAAAAAATTCATCCCAAATTTCTGTCTGATAGCCTTACAACTAACAGTTGGTTTTAAATGGTTGTTACGCTCTTAGATAACATTCCATAGAAATTGAATTCATGAAGTTTTGGTATATATATCATTTGACAATTAGTTTATAAATTTTGATCCAATTGAATTTTCAATCATTTATTTCCATTACTATATTGATTTTGTTTTTCAGATAATGAGAGACCCTGATACAGGAAATTCCAAAGGCTTTGCGTTTATAAACTTCGCCAGTTTTGAGGCCTCAGATGCATCCATTGAAGCGATGAACGGTCAATACTTATGCAACCGCCCTATCTCTGTTTCATACGCTTTCAAAAAAGATTCAAAAGGAGAACGTCATGGTTCGGCGGCTGAACGATTATTAGCCGCCCAGAATCCTCTTTCACAGGCGGATCGACCTCATCAACTCTTTGCCGATGCTCCTCCAATGGGAATTATGCCACCTGGAATGACACTGGCGCCGCCTCCACCTCCAGTTATACTAGCGGGAATGATGCCTCCACCACCTCCAACACCAGCCACTATGCAACCACCTCCGCCGCCGCCAGTCCCACCACCAAGTTCCTTCCCTTCAGGAATACCACCACCTCCATTACCACCGTCGCAACCACCTCTTCCACCAGGTGCTCCACCACCACCTCCTACATCTGTCGGAGCAAATGCAACGCCAAGACCGCCATTACCTCCTGCACCGCCATCATCACAAGCGTCAACTGGTACACCTAGGATGATACCGCCACCTTGGCAAGGAGGCGCTGCTAATCTACCTCCACCGCCTCCCGGTCCACCGGGCTCTGCTCCTCCAACGTCTACAGCACCGCCTTTTTCCCCGTTCCCACCACCACCTCCTCCAGGAGGGAGACCACCAAACTGGAGGCCAAATGTCAACTTTGGTGGACCAAATCGACCACCATTTCCACCAAGAGGACCTCCACCGCCTCCTCCAAATAACTTCACGGAAAATAATTGGTAAAAAATACTTTATTATAAGAATTGCAGTTAAGTTCACTTTGTCAAAAATAAAACTTAAGTATGTGTAGATTGTTTTTTTTCTTTAGTTCCTTGATTTTTCCTAAGTTTTTGATTCTGAAATTTCTTCGTTCCGTTTTTCTTACTCTGTCCTTTACCAAAAGGAACTGATGAACCTGGTGGCTGATATCTGGAATTAAAGAGATCAAATAAAAAAGCTTGGATTTGTAACATGAAAAGCATACCCTAACTCTTCACAAGGCAGAGGTTCCAAAGATAAACAAATGTGAATCATTGGCAAATTTCTTTTAACTACTAATTGATCCAAGTCAGGTATTAGAGGATCCCAGTATTCTTCAACCCTAATAAACTCTTTTTAAGCAAATAATAATTCTATTTGCAACGAACTTACAATCTGTAACATATTTTTGTAATTTGATGTAATTCGTTTTTATATTCTCTTTTCATTAATTCGGCACAAGTAACAGTTTTAGTAACAGATTGACCATATCCTGTCCAAACTACACACTTAGCACTTGAAAATTCATTTAGGGCATGAGTTAAAACGTTTCTGATTTTACTACCACCCCTAACCTATAAAAATTATCTACCGTAATCTAATTATTTGTATATGTTACAATTACTTGCATCCAAAGAAAGTTTGATGGGAGATTTGGGATAGGTATTTTTTCACGTTCTAAAGGTTCTTCAACATTTTTCCCTTTTTTATAATTATCCATAATCTAAAATTTAAACAACTCAAATGTGACTTAGAACTTCAAACTTAAAAAGGTTATGTCATACGCATCTTTGTGCATCAGTGAAAGAGCGATATACGCGAAGAGCGAAATCACATAACATAGAAATTTGGTAATAAATAAATATTGTTGTGGATGTAAAAAATTGAATAACAATAAAAAACTTCATTTTATGTCTTGAGTAAATAATTTTGGGAAAATTTTCTTCAATTATTTCCGAATATACAAAGTCCATTAAAAAAATACAACAAAAAGATTATAATCTTAAAAGAAACTTTTTGTCCAAAGACTAAACATGAATTTCTTCATAGGAAAACTTCAAATAAATTAGAAATTGAAATTAAATTTTCACTCATCAATGGCCATCAACTTTAGGGATCTATATACACCTTGATTATTGTGTGAAGACAGCGAAATCATTTGTTTTTCACGTTGCCGTAGTTGAATAATGCAATTGAGGTTTTGAAATGCAAACAAACAACTATTTTCTTTCGTGATTTATTAAATCTGGAGGAAACAAAAATGTGATTAAATAATTAAGGTACATTTGGTTTTGATACTGATAACAATAAGGAATTAAAAAGTGGCTATAAAAGTATGTATACATTTCACTTAATCAAACAAGAAGTATCAAGGCACAGTGGAATGTATACTTACAAAAACACAATAATATAAAAGACCGACCGACTGGTTTATTATAAATAATATCACTGAGAATTGTCTTCTAAGAAATTTCGTATCATACTTTTGTTTTGGACACAAAACTATTATAAATACTTTCGTCGATCTTTTACTTATTTTAATCAATTCGTATTATTCAATTTAACTGCAGCAAGACGCTGGATTTGGATCTTTTCCTGACCTCTTTGTGATGTTTATTCTTGTGAATTCTTCTGCAATTGTTGGATGTATTCCTACAGTACTCATTAATGCGTTGACTGTCAAGTTGCATCTAAAACATTTATAAAATTAATTTTACAAATCGAACTACTAGCGACCAAATAACTCACTTCATTGCAGCGGCAAATCCTTGAATAACTTCACCTGCTTGTGGCCCTATGAAATGCATCCCCAATACTTTTTGTTGACCATCTCTTAATGCAACTACTTTTAAGTAACAATGAGCAATTGAACGTTGTGGGATGAAGAATTCAGTTGGTTTATAATAGGCATGATAAACTTCTATATTTTCTTCACCATATCTCTGTATAGCTGTTTCTTCGCTTATTCCAACACATCCGTATTCTAAAGGGCTAAAAATTGTCGTTGCGACATTTTCGTAATCCATTTGAACAGTACTATTGCCAAAAAGACGCCTTGCTAATAAACGTCCCGCGTGGATAGCCACAGGAGTCAATTCCGGCTTTTTCTAAAAATTATAATATAACAAGATATAATACATTTCATTGAGGTGCGTTGAATTTTAGAAAACAATATGCTTACATATAAAACATCCCCGACTGCAAAAATATGTGGAACATTTGTTTGTTCATTAACTGCATCAATCTTCTCTCCATCTCCAGCTACTTTAACTCCAGCTTTATCCAAATTTAGTTCACGCGTCAAAGCCGTTCTCCCAATAGCAAATAATATAGTATCAAAATAGTCACTAAATTCTTGTCCGTTTTCGCTAACCCATTTTACCAACAATTTATTATCAGCTGTCTTTTCAACCGACTTAGGTAAACACCTATCAAATTACAAATAATATTAATAATAAAAAAGAAAAAACAAATAAATAATATTACTTATGAAGAAATTTCACTCCTTTTTCTTCCATCGCTGCTGTAATAATTTTTGCCATCTGCTGATCAAAACCTCTAAGTACTACAGATCTCACCATCACAGTAGCATCAAAACCTAAACCTCTCAAAAAACCAGCACATTCTAAGCCAATATCTGATTATAAAAGTTAAGAAAAATATATATAAAAATGTGAAAATCGTGAAAATTTTGAAAAAAAAAAGGATACATCCAGCTCCAATAACCAAAGTTTTTCCAGGAGCTTCTTCTAAACTGAAAATATCATCACTGGTAATACCATATTCAATAGCACCAGGTATATTAGGGTAACGTGGTCTTCCCCCAACTGCGATCAAAAAATATTTCGCAGTAAGTGTGCGCTCTCCTTTATTTGTAACAGTTTGAATTGTATGTGGATCTTTGAATACACCTAAACCATTGATGTATTCTACCTTTCTGTAAAAATTTTCTTAATTTTTTGGATATTTATTGATTTACTTGTACTTACTTATCCCTAAGTTCTACCCTTGTCACCCAATTTACTGATTTAATGTGATTTTGCACAGCCTGACGTAAAGTTGCCCAATCATGTTTGATGTTTTCTGGTTGAGTGAACTGCCAACCGTAACTTTTTGCATCCTAAATAAAAAAAAGTCTCATAAAATATTTAAAAAAATATCTATATTCTGAAAATAATAATTTATATTACTTAGTCTTCTTACGTGACTTAATCCAAATTAATTAGGATTATTATTTCATAACTGTAAATAAGTAAGAAAGCAAGCAATCGATAGATAAAAATCCGACATAACTATTTATTCTTTTACAAATTATTAAATTTCAAGCAAAAGGTCTTTTTATTCATCATTATATTATGAAATGAATTTATTAAAGTTACATTATTTGTTAGAAGTCCAAAAGAAGCTTTAACAAGTTTTTTTAATGGTTTACTGATGGATTGCAAAAAACTTGATACTTGCAAACTATTAATAACATAACAGATGAACATCCATTCTGCAGAAATTAATGAAACCAACAATTCAACAGTTTTGTGGTAAATTTAAAAGCTTTGAATTCAAAACCTATTCATAGAACATTATTATGAATATTCTCAGGGAACTGTATTTAATCCATGCCAACTTACAGCATAAGTACCTACAGTTTTACATTACTTTCTCATTATCGCTTCAATAAATTTGCTTGGGAAAAATTCTTCAAAAACTGAAAAATATTGAAAAGTAACCAAACTTTTAATCTTTCTCTTAAATGCATTATCTATAAACTTATTTCCAAAATAAAAAAAAATAAAAATCAAAAAATTTAGGCTTTAACACTTTTCTTTTTTGTCTTGTACAAATAATGTTCAAATTATTGTTATTGATTCTGCCTCTCTACATATTATAATAATTTTTATCACTTGCAGTATTTCTCATGTTTTCGATAATAGAAAAAATAAAATAAAATATATATATGTACTTTTTAAATATCAACTAGGTACTAAGTAAATCTGACCTCTATAGCCTCTCCCAACAAAGCCGCTTGATGCATTAATTTTTTTGGTATACAGCCCACATTGACACATGTACCACCAAGACCCCATTTAGTTCCACGAGGTGATGGAGTAACGTAATCTAAAACTGCAACCTTAGCACCTAAATTTGCAGCTTCTTTAGCCGCTGCTAATCCTCCAGAACCACCACCGACCACAACAAGGTCATACTCTGGACCATCACCTGTAAAATAAAAATGATAAATAATTAAAAATTAAAGAAATAATAACAGATATTACATGAACCAGCTGTGCATACAACCATCCGACCAAAGCAGATTCAGCGATGCGATAGTATGTACACAAATAATTAAAATATGCTTTTCTTTTATCATATACCTGTTAAAATATAATGAACTTCAATATTTCAGCTGTTTTAATGAATCAACTTAATTGTTATCTTAATATATACAAGGTGGAACAAAAATATTGCTATTAAAGGCGTTAATTTTACTATGGTCGATTCTGAAACAGTTGCGCGCGGTTTTCTTTCTCCGAAAATTTTGATCAAACGTGATCTTTTCTTTTAAAATTCAGATAAGCACGTATGAAGTGAACAACAAAAATTAAATGAAAATAAATTTCTTTTTGGATTGAATAAAACGAAAAAAATCAGGACAATCACAAGTGTATAGTTACTATAAAGAGCCCCATTTATGATGAAAATATATAGTTGAAATAGTTCCATCATATTAGACTGCTGCTATGTAATATAATAATAAGCAACTGGAACTTCTTTGACTTACATGTGCCGGTATTTTGGTTAGTGGGGTACAATTCAATGAATGAATGATAAATGTTGAAAAGAATTTCTCCACACGCTTGTGAAATGATAAATTTCATCAAATTCAAAATTCGGAAAATAGAACAACCCAACTAAAAAAAAATTATACTTAAATTCCATACCTTTTTCGATACAAATCTCAACATAAATGGGACCCTTATTAATAGTTACTTGAAGAAGACATTTTTCTAGCACCATCTTTAACTCCTTGTATCTGTTTCTGTAGTCTGTGCGTACAACAGTCTGTCACAGAATACAAAATCAAATTAATTTCTAAATAACAGCTAAATGAAAATAACGTATTGTTTTATTGGGAACGGAAATAGGTATCACTTTCACAGTACCTATGTTTACAAAAAAAATAATCAATCAAAAAGTATCTTTATTTTTAGATACCTCAAAAATTAACGATTAGATTGTTATATAGAATTTCCAAAAAAGATGGTAAAATATTTTAAGGAGTGAGTATGGATCAAAATAAGCAAAAATGCCTTGATAATCGTTGGCCCGCAAAGCAGCTAGCAGATAGCAAAATCATTGACTATAACTTTCAAGATAGTCATTTTGAAATGACCAAGATTGAGATTTATTGACCTGATTAATTTTATTACTAAACACGGAAGGTGAAAAAACCATTTACATATGATGACCTTGATACTACAAAATGATGATTCATAAACATGTGGGCTTAAAATACATTGATCAAAGCAGAAGTTAAATAATCTTATGCCAATGCTAATTCAATTCCATCATCAAAATACTTAAACTAATTACAAAGATTGATAGCTAAAAAACACGCCATGTCATTCCACTTTAAACATTCATTTCTTTGTTCATTAAAGTAATATGTTAATACGTTAATGACAATAATAAAAATTAAGTTAAATGATAAATCGACTGTAAATTATATTTTTTTATCAGACTATCAACCAATGACAATTTGAAGGTTAGAAAAATGCAGCATCATTGTAAAACTTAAACTCAATAAACAATTGATTACATTTTTGAAAGAAAACTTACTGTAACACCTGTTAAAATTGAAATTGCTGTTCACATTTTGTAACACTACAAATTTCGTATTTTTCACTCGACAAACACCCCGGAAAATGACATTACGAAAACAAAAACGCAACGCCATTATACTGTTGTCTGTTGACGTTTAACAGCGCTAGCGCTTCACTATCCGATACAAAGATACAGAAAGATTACTTGCTTTTTAATCATTCGTGTGTTAAAATTAAACTGTGTGTGGAAATAATATGAAGTCGATATTAATAACTGGTTGCAATAGAGGAATAGGGTTAGGTTTGATAAAACATTTAGTGAAAGAAAAAAATCCCCCAAAACATCTTATAGCAACTTGCCGAAATATCGAAAAAGCAAAGGTATGATGATGGGATGTAATTAACAAGTTTTAAATTGAAATGAACTAACACTTACCGATTGGGGCCATTGTTGAAATGCGTTTATTGAATTAAAATTTCCTGATTATCGGTACACGTATACTTATTGAATTCTTGGAAACAATTACTGGAATTTAATTAACTGAATTGTTTTATAAGTGGCGATCTACCACGCGTACAAAAGTGACAGTGACGGAAAGAAGCTCAATTCCTTCCAATATAAACTATAGTTAGACTGACCTTAGAGCCCTCTAGGTTGCAACATATGAATCATTTAAAGTACTTTCTACTCTAACGTCTCTCACCTTTTGTATTTCAATGAATACAACGCAAGTCATTGCGATTATTTCTGATATTGCATCAGAGGAAATTCTACGAGAATATTCGATTAATTTTGTAGAATAGCATTTATAGTTTCCATTGCTACAACCAAACCGGACAATTTGAGTTTGCGTAAATGCGTCTACGGTGGTGGATTTTCAAACACTTTAAATAATAGTTCTATCATCATAATTGAACTTAAAAATGGGAAATTTGCTAAATCATGTACGGAGTGGTCCATTTTTATAGGTTCCTCATACTTACAATCATCAAATCAATCAAACCAAAAATACATTTTCGTGGCACTTTTTACAGACAAACTCAATACTTTTTTTTTGAGTACAACGCTTTTTTGATTTTTTACATTTTTTGTAAAATGTCATAACTATTTGCTTTTGAACTTATTCAAATTCTAAAAACTGTTACTAATAAAGACTTGGGTAGAGTCATATTATCTAAGAATTTTTTTTTATATCTCTTAATTTTCGAGGCACAGGGTGTTCTACGAACAATTGCTATTATTTTAACCACTGTTATTTTTCTAACCCAAAAATAAAAAATCTATAGAAAAATTAAAGGAATTAAAATTATTAATGTAATATCTTAGATTTTATCAATGCAGAGCCCAATTTTTTTAAGAGAAAAATAAAAGAGAACACAGAAGTTTCAGTATATATAAAGCAACAATGAAAATGTTAAAAAAAAATACATCAATTTTTACTTTCTGGGAACAGAAAAAAAATACACATTTTTCAAAATCATAATTACTTTATTGCTTATGTTATTCTACCTAAAAAGATGTAATTTAGATTTACTACTTAGAATAGCTACTTCTTATACTTTTTCTACTTTCAGAGGCCCTTATGATTTTCTTTATTTTTAACAAAAATTGGAATATTTTCCAAATTTAAAAACCTAGCTAAACTAATTATTTTCGGGAACAGAAAAAAAAACATGCTTTCCCTTTGAAAACTAACTTTAGTTTATATCTCGAAAATTAAAAACTATAAAAAAAAATTCATTTATGTCATTTTGCTTTACGTAATGATTTGTATTAATATCTGTTATACCAATTTAAATAAGTCTGAAAACCCCATTCTGTCTAAATGACAAAACAATAAAAAAGGCGCTGTAACTCGTAATCAAAAGACAATAGCTTAAAACTAATTAAAGCATTGAGTTTGTCTTAACAAGGTAGCATCAAAATGCATCATGCGTTTTTTTTTATAATAGTCGGAAATAAGAGAAATCGAAAAATAACTGAAACAGGTCAATTTTGTTTGACTTCTGTACTTTTGAAACTTGTAGTAGTTTGTGGTATAGACAGTCCGTTTGAAATTTTAAATAGCATTGGGTACACCTCTCTCCCTTTTTTTAAAACATCAAATAAAAGATAATTCGTTCAAGAATTCAGATGAAAAAGACGTATGTAATAAAACAATATCTTGAAGAACACGCTACAATACTAATGCTATTATTTTCCAGTATTTTTCATTTTAATTAAAAAATTTTTCAATACAGCTTGATACTTTGATAATTAATTTGCTTACCGCTAGGGCTAAATTCGGTGACCATAATTGTTCGCTAGCGTATAGATTTTAATCGATCAACATATTATTATGGTAATTGTGAACCAACATGAATTCTATGTTTTCCAAGTTATTGTGGATAAGATAGTATATTATTCCAGAATAATGTTATAGATTACTTACACATTTGGTCGATTGCGGCGTTTTTGCTAAAACAGCATGTAAATTTCATGTCTCCGCGTCGGAATACTAATCTAATATCTCTACGTGACTCGTTGATACAAAAGCTCTACACAAACTATTCTTCCTAAATAATCATTTTTATCTTTTTCAATAGCAGAACCAATGAAAAATAATGCAAACCTTGATAGATATTAAATTGTAATTAACAGTAGGAATTGGGGACTCAAAAAAATATCCAAATATCATTTGAAATTTCTATGACTCTCTGTTCACAATTTTTTGAAGAGTTAAATGGACATAAACTCATTTGTGCAACAGAAAAATGCAGATTGTCCTTAAAAATATGATAATACTTATAACCGCAAAAAACTTTTTTTTAATTATAAGCAGATAAAGGTATAAGTATATTTTTTGTTTGTGTTTTATTCCAGGATTTGCAGCAAATAGCAAGTACCAACAACTTTACTCATATTTTAGAATTAGGTAAGTGTTGGAAAAATTTTCACTAAGCTGTCTTAGTTAGGTGCTGATTGTATGTGGAGAATAGTAGGCATACTTTTAACATATATTTGCCAAAAAATATGCATTTCTTCAAAGAACAAGGAATTTTTTAGACACACTTAGGTATTGAAATAAAGCTCAATCGTTTTTATCAGATGTCGAGAAAAATTAGAAAAAAAATCTTCTTTTTTAAAAAAGTCATTTCTTATCCGCAGTTTATTGTTTTTTAAAAATACAATGTGTCCATATTTCGTTGGTCATCACTGGTGTCTCAGTTGTTAAAATGGAGAATGTTCTGTAGAATTCATAGCTCAGAACAAATTTCATTTCAAATAAAGTCTGATTCTTTTCAGTTTTGAAATAAATCTTTTTTGAAATAATTTCCAGTGTACTTTGACTGAATGATTTTTAGAATTTTCACATAATTTTTATTATTCTTTTGTCTTCAGTTGAGGTATTTTTTAGATGTGTCCAACTACGATCAACATGCGACTTTTTCAAAAAAAGTTGAAGAAATAGTTGGGCTTGATGGTTTGAACATTCTTATCAACAATGCTGGAGTATCTTCCAAATTTACAAGAATACAACTTGTGAAATCTGAACAATTATTGGACAATTTTAAAGTAAACACTATCGGGCCTATTATGCTAACAAAAGTAATTTTATTCAAAATCAAAACAAAATCCGTATCTTATCAAAACTTTCTTATTAGGCTTTACTACCTCATCTGAAACAAGCTTCTTCAAACAATAGTGCTGCGACTTTAGGTGCTGAAAGAGCTCTTATAATAAATGTTACTTCAATTTTGGGTTCAATTGCTTTAAATACAGATGGAGGTTTTTATCCTTACAGATGTTCCAAGGTGAAGTACTTATTCACTGTAATTGATTTATTCGTAAATTACACTTTTGTGAATTTATTTTTAGGCAGCATTAAATATGGCCACCAAATCTTTGAGTGTCGATTTACGTAAAGATGGAATACTAGCAGTTGGACTTCATCCAGGATGGGTTAAAACTGACATGGGTGGATCCAATGCTCCTCTGGATGTAGACACCAGCGTCACTGGTATACTCACACTACTAAAAAACATCAATGAAACTCATAATGGTGGTGTTTATCAATATAATGGAGAGAAATTAATGTGGTAGGGAGAAGAATCATGATTATAGAAGTGATTAATATGTGTTCATTAATTTTTCAACATTTTTATACCAATATACCTCAATATTGTCTAATAAACCATTTATAAATAATTTAAATTAATCAGAATTTTTCATTTTTATGTTTTCTCAACAATAAATTAGAATGTGTTATGCAAAAGCAGCAGCTTTATGATATTAGATGTAATTGACATACAGATTACTAGTTAGGTTGGAACAATATTTTAATTAAAATTGCACCAAATTCTATTTTAACCAAACTTCATTTTATCGAATTAATTGTAAATTTTTGTCGTTCCCATGAACCAAAGTATGATCCTGAAATAAAGACGTAATTACAAACTTTCAACTTATACATACTAGACCACACCTATTAGAATCCATAATTCACCTAAAACGTAGTCTTTTTTGTCTCTTTCCCTTATAGCGGTTATAATTTTTTTTTATGGTACAGAGTGACTTTTCTTTAAAACGAGTCACCCCCCAAATAACTTGAAAAATGAAAGTAGAATTAAAAAATTCTAAAACAGGTCAATTATGTTTGACAAGGAAATACTTTTTAATATACTTTTGAAATTGATTGTACTTAACCCCTTTGCGGGATAAGTAACCCCCTTAAAATTTTAAATGGCATTACCCGCTCTGGCGTACCTTAAATCAAATATATTTTTTGAGTTTATTATTATTATTATTTTTGACTTTACACAAGGTAAAGTACGAAATTTAATAATACTGTAAAACTGCAAAGATAGGTATGAAAATTGACTGGGAGATTGGAAATGTTTTAAAAAAAATATTTTTTATACACTCATGGTGTTCATATAAAGAGTATGACCATTTGTGATGCCACAAAAATACTAGGCAATTTTTGACTACTCGTGGGATTGTAACTGAAAATTTTATTTAAACTTCGCGAAGAAAAATTCGCGAAAATAACATTAAATCTACGGCTATTTTTTTGGAGAATCAATTTAAGAATCTTCCTATAGTGAGGAAAAATTACTGAAGATAAATTACGTAATAATAGATTAAAAATGATCATTAACATGTCACAGAACTACAATGATAATCATATTTTAGATATGGAGTCGTGAACTCAATCCGCAGACTCTGCTTATCTGTGTCTAGTTAAGTGTCTGCTTAAATTTGTAAAAAATTCTGTCGAATAGTATTTTATGTGTAAAAATATCAATACCTAGTTTAGACACCTCAGTGAGTCCGTCAACCCAGAACGAGTTCGTCCTACAGTGAAAACAATTAATTTACGTGTAAGTTTCCCTAGCTTCTATAGTTTGATTTTTGGAAAAAAAAAAATACTGTTGACTGTGTTATATGTTATATCATATCTACATATCATGGCATATGAAAAGTAGATAACCGTTTGAAGAATTAAAATTTACAAAGAAAAAAATATTACACATTGAAGTTTATTGCGCAATTGATTTTAACATAATTCTATTCGTGAAAGAATTAGATAAGAGTTACCTTTCAAACTTTAACCTAACTTTTATCAAACAGCATTTGAACGATTTATTTGGGTAAAAATTTGCGCAATCGCAAAACCCGGAACTATAATACTCTATGACGCAACGTACTCGTGATGAGGCTCATACTTTTTAAATTTCATTGTTTAGGCGCATTCGATGTTATTGCCAAAAGTATGTACTACAATGTCTACAGTGTGAATCGACTTAATTTATTTTAGATATTTTTAATCGAATGCAAACATAAGTCTATAAATAACACTTGGAAATTCTTTCAGAAAATAGTTTTGTAATATTTGACGTGTTTCGTTCTTAAGCGTAGGCATAATAAACAATTATGTACGTATACCTAAAATAAGAAATATGTATTTTGTTATAAGTAAATAAAGTCGAATTTTATTTTGTTTTTGAGGGGATAAAATTTTCATTTACGTGTACCTTACAATGTTTTTTTTTAATTATTTCTTGAATTGTTCACAATCAAATTACATAAATAGATTTTTTTACTGCATCATTAGCGACCTTCTTGAAAGAAGGAAGGGGATTATTGCATATTTCTGTTCATAAATTTTAAGTATATAAAAATTTTTCCATTTTTATACGATATTTGATAAATTTCAACTTTTTCACATAAAATAATGCTTTGGTCAGAAATTTCCACGACAAACTGTTTTCGAGAAAAATTGAGTTGAACTCTTCAACTTCAAAGAACTCTAGCTCCTAAACTAAGCATTTTTCATAAGTTTAATTGACATGAAATAAGTTCTAGAATTTGTCCCTTCTTTCTTTGAAAAGCTTTTCTGGACTCCTGTATACCTATATATAATATAATATACAATCGTTGTAGCCAGTAAAAAACCTTTATTTTTGCCTTCAATTTTATTTTTGGTCTCTAAGAATGCAAACATCTAAAGAATTAACGTATCTGAATTTTTGCATTTATGACAGTTTTATTTGGGATTTGACAGTTTTCACTTTTTTCTCTTATTTGTTGAAAATGACAATTCAAGTGGGAATTTTGACATTTTGAGTATAACTGCTTGGACGTTTAAATTATCTGCTATCAATAGGTCATCAAATGAGTGATTTATTTAATTTAATTTTTTTAATATTTTCCTACTAATGGAAAGTGTAAACATCGAGTTTTGACAGATAATTTATATATTTATATTTATATATTTTTCAAAATAGCCATCGGTATTGGTTGGAAAATGAAATTAAGATCTTCTGCGTCAATAATTTCACACGACCACAATTCGTCGTGTCGTGCCTAGAAGAAGTGTCTCAAATCCGCGAACCAATGATATGGTACTTGGTACTGATTTTGCTATGCAGAAAACAATTTTCTTTAAATAAATAAGAAACAATAAGATTTGGGTAAAAGAAACCTTATACAAAAATGTCACGAATTTTTTAGTGGGGTTTACTGTCCAAGGTCTTGTGATATAAAATGCTGAAAAACTATTTTGAAATCGACAACCGCTTAGCTATAATTACTGATTACTTTCAACTCTGCATCTGTCTGTTTCAAATTAAAATGGTTGAGTTTAGAAAAAAATTGTTTGTATAAAATTGGCGTAGAATTCTTCGTAAAATGCAAAAGTGTAAAAAAATTAGTGTTCTGTTGAAAATAAAGAAGTTAATGTCTACTTCTGGTATACACGGAAACAGCCTGCATGACCTCCGAATTTTTTATAATTTCATTTTCTCATTATTTTATACAATAACAAAGTACCTGGATATTTACACATGAGCTTAAACAATTTTTCAACTTTTCCAGGGGACAATAAATCAACTTTTGTGGTGCTGCTTTGGATAAGAAAAATTTTAAAATTGAAAATTTGCCATGGATTTTATTGTGGGCGGTTTAGCCGCCATGGGTGCCAGTATATTCAGTAACCCCTTTGATGTCCTCAAAACACGCATGCAGCTTCAAGGAGAACTTGCAGCAAAAGGTCAACATGCAGTCCACTACAAAAACACATTACATGCAGCTTATGTTGTGGCAAAAAACGAAGGTATCCGTGGTCTTCAAAAAGGATTAGGTGCAGCACTTATAATGCATAGTGTTCGCAATAGCGTTAGACTTGGAACTTATCAGTGGTTATCCAAGCAAGGGTTTATATGTGATAATGAAGGCAGAACTATTTTCTATCGAAGCTTTATAGCAAGTGCAATGAGTGGAGCCGCTGGAGCTTTTTTTGGAAGTCCTTTGTTTCTTATAAAAACTCAACTACAGTCTCAAGCAGCTGAGTCTATAGCTGTTGGACATCAGCATAAACATTCGGGTCTCATACAAGCTTTTAACACGATCTATTCAAAACATGGAGTAATAGAAAAAGAGTTTTGTGGTTTGATTACATAATTGGTCATTTTAGATTCAAGGGTTGTGGCGGGGGGTTAATGCGACTATGTTAAGAGCAGTTGTAGGTTCTTCAGCACAACTTACAAGTTTTGCCAAAACTAAAGACTACTTGAAGCAGTATGACACATTTAGACATTCCACGGTCTTGACTGCATTTGCTGCTAGTATTATTGGAGGAATATTTCAGGCCCTGTTTATGACACCATTTGATTTGGTATCAACACGACTTTACAATCAAGGTATGAATGAAAACTGAAATATACAGGTGTCTATACAAGTTTGTTTATTTTGAAGTAACATTTAATTCATCTTCAAATATTTTAATTCTTCTCTGAAATGCTTATTTAATCGTAGTTTATTTTAAAATTGTTTAAATTATTTATTTTTTCAAAAAAGTTTCATTTGCAACTGTATATTTATTTTAAAGTTTAACTATTTTTGGAGTTTAACAACTAAATAAAATATTTCAGCCACTGATGCCGAAGGAAGGGGCCTTCTTTACAAAGGTATCCCCGACTGTTTCGTCAAAACCTACAAAGCGGAAGGTTTCTTTGGTCTTTATAAAGGTCTAGGACCCAACTACATGAGATTAGCTCCCCATGGAGCTCTTTGTTTAGTTTTCTGGGATATATTAAAAGATCTCCAATATGAATACGAAAACCGATCGAAAATGAAACATAATATATGAAAATAAATTTTAGCAGTTTTATTTAATATTGTAAAATTTTAATCTAAAGACTGTATAGTATAAAGTCCTAAATAAATTTGTAAATAGAAATATACATATATTAAGTATTTGTAAAATGTGTACGTTTATTGGCGTATAACAATATAAATAGCAATACATTAGAATTTTGCAGTGTCATAATAAGCAATGGAATGTAGTTGCAAGATAAATGTTAAAATGCAATACATTTTTATCAAAAAATAGTACTTAAGTACACTATTTTAAAGATCGAAATTATAAAATTTTTAATGTTCTGGTAAGTACTGATAATATCAGAAATGCAATTTCAGTCAAATTGATTATATTTTTCACGGCTATCTAAATTAATAAAGGAGTTTGTCCTTTATATAGCTGGTCCCTTTTTTATGACAGTTGACCAACCCCTCTAAACATTTTTCAATTCCAATACCGATTTTTAGAGAGAGTAAAGTTCAAAGAACTCTTTGAGAATGTCAGAAATGTTGCACTCCAAAGTTGCGACTAGCCATTAAAACAACTGGTCCTTTACTATCCCAGGTAGCCGTGAAATTCTATCACAGAGAGCTTTTGACATTTTCAAAATGAATGTTCAAAAACAAAAGAAAATCTTATAATCTTTGAACAAAGATAAGCACCATAAAACAATATATTAATGACCTGCATCCACTGTTAGTAATAAAAATAAAAAAACATACAAATTATATAACAGTACGACTAGAACTGATACCCCTAGCGGGCAATGAATTACTTTTTCCTGGTAATTCTTTAGCATGAGAGTGAGCCACAACTATACTCAAACACTGAACCCACTCTTCCGCATTTTTACCATCTTTTGGTTTTAGAATTAGTGTTTGGTTTCCGGTGAAAATTTCAAAAGCTTTGGGTATGTTCCTTGCACCTCTTGACACTTTAACTGATCGGATTTGGTTGATATCAATTGATTCACCTCCACTCTAAAAATAAATTGTTTATTATGCTGGGATTAATATTAAAGTGGAAATGTCTCTTACTGAGCCTTTGCAAGATAAATGAGCTCCTGAAAGAGTAAAATATCTAGTTCTCCATCTTCGGAATAATCTCCAACGACCTTTTTTCTCTTTCAGTTGACCCTCGATAACTGGCTGGGTGTCTCCTGTACACGAAATCAGATAGAAAGGTCAATTAAATTTTAAATGCAAAATGATTTCAGGAAAATCAAAACGGAAAATTGAAAAACTCCATACAAGTCAATTTTATTTTCAATAAGACACTTTTTGAGATGCTTTTAAAATTTGCTGTCCTCTTGAAAATCAAACTGGGTATTTTTAAATTATTTTCCACTAAGATATACCTACTGTCCCAACAGTTTATAGTTCAACATGTGCAAATATCAAAAAGTTTTTTAGACAGAAATTGAAGATATCAATTTTCTGCATCATCTAATATAAATTACAAAAATGGTTGTGTGTCAACAAGCTACAAGATGAAGTTGTTTTCTTTGCATTTTTGTATGAAACTTTCAATTTTGAAACTAAATTATAGATTTCTCGATTGTTCTTTGAAGAATTGGACTCACAACGCCATCACATTACTACTAAATTTTTATAATAACTTGTTTTGCTATAATTAGATTTTTTATGAAATTATCTGTCATTTAAGGTATAGCAAAAGGAGGCATTTGCAATACAAAAATATTCAGGAATTTGTTAGAATAAATCATCACAGATCTGTGACTTACCCCTTAAAAAGCCAATAGCTCGTTCAGGATGAGCACATAGAAAACATCCCCATTTAAACGACGCTCCTGCAAGCTGATCCGCGGATCCCCCTATGCTTTGCGAGCAGATTTGGAAAACATCAAAATAACCAGCATGTCTTAATTCGTTGATTAAAGCATCCTGATCTTTAGCACACGGAAAAGCACTCGTTACAACTGTTAAAAAAGTTTTATTTTCGCATTTTAACATATCCCAACAATGTTTCAAACTTGCAACTTGCGTGTCACGTGAACTTAATGCGTGTTGATGTCGAGCCTGTTAATAACAAAATAAATAAAAATTGAAAAGTTGATGTTTATTCTTACTTGTAATGATATAAACATGAGATGTATCCATATTCTTGGATTTCTTGTTCTCATAGTAAAGTAGGTTTTTGAGTAGAGACAATGTTGTCCACCTCCTTGACAGGCAAAATGTAATTTGGCCGATTTCTTTTGTCTTTTTTCTTCTATTGTACATTTAGCAGGCGAAGGTATTCGAATTGAAACTTTATCCATATAAGCTTTAATTTTATCGAGATGTTTTTCACAAAAATGTTGTATGGTATCTCTCATTGGATAAGGTTCAAAAACGCTCATTCTCTGATTGGCTAATGAATTTTGGTTTGAATTTAATAAAGTTACACTGGTGTTATTTGCACGCCGGGAGACAACAGTAACTGGATTGTTAACAGTGACCGTACCTATATCAAATTCTCAACTCTGGTCTTGTCTGCTAATATTTATTCTTACCTGTTCCGGAAGTTGCGGTCGCCAATTGTGAGCATGAACTTTCTAAGAGACTATTTGACCCAACAGGAATCGTTTGAGTAACACCACTATTTGCATTATTATTCAAAATTGATACTTGGCCGCTTGATATAGGACCTGTGTATACCGAACTAACTGTTACTGCGTTTGAACTTGAAGGTGATGTGATTTGTAGTGGCGTTATTGTTACCTTTAATGAATTTGATTAAAGAAAATAATTGGAAGTTTTTATTCATACATACTTGATTGTTGTGACTTGTACTTAAAGTTAAAGGACCCTGACTGTGAGGTCTTTGCATACGTGGTGGTGAAATTGTTGTTACTGTTACACCTCCACTTGAAATTTTATTATTCATGTATTTATTGGTGTTTGTTACTGTGACATTGTTGGACGGTTGTGTTATTGCATTGATCTGTTGAGATGAACTCAGACGAGTCATGCTTTTGTGTAAACCTCCAATTGAACCACCTATTGAAAATTCAATTATTTAACATTTTTTGTACTGACTAAAGTTACAATTGAAAATAATTTATTTTTTAGTAACTTAAAAAGAGATATTTTTTTAGGAAATTTTGATTTTCATTGAAACATTTTTACACGTTCAATTATATGCAGGTGTCTCAACAATTTGAAAAAATTCCTAAACAGATATTGAAATATTTTCAAGAATGTGACACTTCCGGTTGTGGCAATGTAGACTTTTTTACTGTAAATAGAACACTTCTCATTTTTGAATTCTGTATCATTCTTATACATTTTTTTTTAATATATAAACCCAACAACTTCTTAAATATTTACTACTCTAATTCTATGTACCAGACGAAAACTCTGTTACAGTGTTAATAGATAAAAAGCAAACTAAGATAATCTTTGTTTCAATAATTAACGTGTGTTGACAATTTTGCCAACTCTTCAAGACTAACAGGACTAAGAAGACCATTCCAAATAAAACTGGCATTGCATTTTACTAGATAGAAAACTGTTTTTCTTAAATAATTAAGAAAATATGATTTTTTAATATGAAGACCTTATAGAAAAATACCTTCTTTTTTGGAACTTGAACTAAATATAAAAAAATAAATAAAAGTTTTCATTTGAGAATTTCGAGTTTTGTAAAATTATGTTGTCAGTTTTAAAATAAATTTTTCAAACGCCCTGTAAAAAATCCGTTTAATTTTTTAATGGGATTTACTACATATCTCGGGTCATGTGTTATAAAATGCTAAAAAAACTATTATGTAATGGTTAGCCATAAATTGTTAGTATAAAATTGATCTAGAGATCTTAGTAGAATTTAAAAATGTAAGAAAATATACGTTCTATTTATAAAACGAAAGTTAATGTCTATTTCCGGGATTACAGGAAATGTCTAATTTTTGCAAATATTTTAGAAAATTAAAGTATATCAAAAAGACTGTCAGTATTTTTTGAATTACGTAGTATTTTTTAGATAGACAGACGTCCATTGATACCCTGTAAAGGGTGTTTCATTCAAAATAAGAAAGTTGACATCTACTACCGTTAGAATCACACTTTTGGGAATATTTTACAAATGTAGAGCTGAGCACACTACGCTGTGTAAAATACATTTTGAATATATCATCTCATATACATCATACTCTTCAATGTTGTTTGAATCAAAGACCATGAATCTTGCTAATTACTAAAGGCTAACGCACAGTATTAATTTTAGTTGTGCAACTGAGATTGTATCCATAGTAATTCACAGTAATCTATCCGCTCACTTTGAAACAAACAGCAAGTCGCATTAATTGTACACAAACACAAATTGTCTGGGCAAGTAAAATTGAATTAGTTGGACAACTATCATAAATCAACAGTGCGCGTTTACATTAAAGAAATGCTTTCCCAATGCCAACGGCTATATTACAAAAACAAATAGTATTTTGCATTCTCACCTGGAATATTAAGTTTTGTCATGCTACGATGAGTGTTGGTTGTTTGTGGTGTATGTAATCTACCAGTACTTCTTGAATCTCCCAATTTTGCCCGTCGAGTATACCCACCCATTTGAACTGGTGGAACATTTTGATGTATACCGCCAACTTTAACGATTGTAACACCTCCAGATGTTACTTGATTTTGAGTATTATTGTTATTATTATTACTATTACAATTTATCTGACTACTACTGCAATACAAATCTATATAAAACTAAGAAACCAAAAATGTTAAATTTATATACCTTGTGTGATGTCTTTGTCTAACTCCTGCTAAAACTTTGTCTGTAAACAAAACTGGATAAGAGCTACATAACAATGTAGCTTCTCTTAATAAAGTACTTTGAGAGCCACGATCAGCTTTCGGTAAATACTCAAGAACAAAATTTAACGCGTCTTGAGCTTGATCCTATGAAAAAATTTATGATAAAATTTTCCAATATCATCACTGCATAATCTTACTTTGCTTAGTTTTCCTACGGCTCCTATAATCTGCGCAGCTAAACACACAGTCTGTGGATGTCTTTGAGCTGATTGTTTCATTGCACTCACATGGTCTACGAGTAACGCAGGTTTTTTCTCAGCCATATGAAGAAATATTTGGAGTGTTGGAGAAGCAGTTACTGAACTGTTTAAGTACTCACAAAGTTGTGGAACACTAGCTTCTAATAACTGAAAACATCAAATTTCAAACATCAAAATTCAGCCAAAGTTGTTGGAATTACCGAAGGATTGTCTTTTGCAATTAACGAAAATAGATGCAATAATGCTAATTTTTCTTGAGTATCACAATGGGGAAGAAGTGATACCAATGCCATTGCGTGACCTTGAAAAGGCTCGGGAGATACTTCATAAATGTTGGGAAGAACTCTACAGAGAGGGTAGTTTCCTGAAATTATAAACACTATCAAATTAGAAGAAAAAAATACAAGATGTCTCTTTTAGTTTAAAGAACCAAAAAATCTTATGACCTATAATGCATTCATATTTTAGAATAAGATCTCTCAACCTAAATTATTTTCAACCCACTTCCGATTATACTGAAAAGAGCTGCCAATTTTGCTATTTTACAGCTTTTTGAATGGGAATCTCAATAGATATCTGGTAAAATAATTCATATTTTTGATTACTTTATTAAATAAATCACGTTCTTGATATATTTCTTTTATTTGATTACATGGTATTATAGGGCATCTAAAACAAAAACAAAGCTACCTGAAATGATTGAATCCATGATTGGTTGCACGTGTGGTGTCAATAACGAAGCGTGTTCAATTGCAGCCAAAGATAAATAAGAGGCCATATTCCTTGACAATTCCTTATTTCCTTTATGTAAAAACTTCACAGCTACAGGTAAGGCACGTTGCATCACAGATTTTTTACTATAATTCTAGAAGAATAACAATTTTTAAAAGAAAAATCAGAGTAAACTAAAACCTTACTAAGAAAATACAAGAAATAATATCACTAGAAATTTTCGCATGAGGTGGATCCTCATCTCTTGATGTAAGTTGTAGATTATGATGCAAACATGACTCTAAAAGTGCAACAAGTGCATCACAGTGTTGTTCAACACTTCCAGTTTCTCTAATACAAGATGTAACTCTTGTTACACAAATTTCCACAACACTTTGATCATTTGTATTATTGACATAGTCTGGTAATGATATAATAAGAGTGACTTCTTTAAGCTAAAAAAAAACAAAACAAAATGTATTAAATGTATAAACTTGATTTTTTATACTTACAACATTTGTTAAATCATTCACAATTATTGCATCTGGAACAGAGAAGAGATCTCCAGCTCTTGAAAGATCCCTATTTTTCAATACTTGCATAAAAAGTTCATGCATTTTTCTGTTAATTTTTTCTTCAGAAGTATTCATAGTGAGATGTCCGCAGTATTTTCTCTTTATGCAATCGTCATTAATCTAATCTATTTTTCACATGTTAGATAACAGAACTTATGAACAACTTTTAAGACAAAGCAATATTTTATTTATAAACACTCACATTTTTTTAAGTTCACGAACCAAGAATCACTTCTAATGATACGTTTTGAATTAAAACTATGCAGAAACATATTTCCAGATAGTTCATTGACTTCTCTAACGAAACAAACGAAAAAGTTCAACAGGTTTGTACGTTATTTTCACAGGTGGTTGTACACGATTCCTTCTACGCATGTCTGCAGGTGCGAATTAGGTAACTTACTTGTCTATTTAAATATTCGAGAAGTTATTTTTCCTTACAATTTGTTTTTATTTTTGTGACAATTCATAATGTTTATTAACTTCCACTATCATTGAAATGAAATAATTATAAATATTTTAGATACAAACTATTTAAGGTTAGAATGACCTCGAAAAGTGCTATTAAACGAACTGCATCAAATACTTTCTTTTTTGAGTGGAATGTGACAGTTATATGGTTATATGTGCATTTACGACTTCTGGAACATTCAGATTCAGAATTCCGTAGTAGCTCTTCCTTTTCTTGTGCTATTTTTATTCACCTCACATAAGGAATGAGATTACGAAGGAATAACATTATGGATTATAGCTATTTTCAGATAAATCTTTTCCTCTCGAGTTTAAAAACAAATTTGTGTTATGGTTAGGTCTTTTTAAAATCTATCAAACTGATTATGATTTGGGTCTTCACGTAGAGTTATCCAAAGTTATTTTAATGAGAGCATCCAGAAACTTCTTGTGCATATGATTTTCGAGAAAGGGTTCCAGAACAAAAAAATTTTTTTAATGAATCTCAAAACATGCATAAAAAAACTGTACCTACAGAAAGAAAAAAAAATTCGCGGGTTTTCTTGGTTGCCTATACTTTGTACCAAAGTTTCTGTCTTGGGCTATATAGTGATATTGCCATTTGAATTTGATAATTACATAATTACCAGTTACCTCTGTGCGGTTAATTTTACTTAATTAAACTACTATAAGCGCAGATAAACTGATTGACGGACACATACAGATGATTCAAGGCAGGGTAGGCAGAACGATGCATTCTTCTGCTTTTTTTTCACTATTTAGATTAGTTTTGCGCTATTGTTACAATTACAGCCCTTTTTTAATTTTTCCACAATTCTTCATTTTTAAACTTATTCAAAATTCAGACACCTTAAACGTCACATTTGATTTAATGTAATTGATACTAATTCACGGACGTTTATGAGTTTTGATTTTCAGAAAGAATAACATTTCTGATTAATACTAATTATTTTACATTAAAATTAAAAAAATATATATATTTATATTTTTATAAGAAGAACCCCACTTTCCTACCAAGGAAACTGGTAGGTAACGCACTAGAAAAAAATATAAAATTTTCGAAATATAAATTTTTGCCGAAAATTTGTATATTTTTCAATATTCAAAAAGAAAACATATCTAGACTATCACTTAAGTTATTTATGTTTCGGAAACTGGATAACAAAATAATTTCACTTTTGTCATTTTGTACAACTTACAATCTGTGGTAATATCTGTTTTTACATTTTGAATAAATCGCAAAAAAAGCAAAAAGGAGCTATAATTCGAAAACAAAGACAATAGTACAAAACTAATCAAGTATTGGATACGTCTCAAAAGAGTGGCTTGAGAGTGTACCGTTTGTTTTTTTGTGTGATGATCGGAAATATGAAACACCTAATTTAACCACTCTGTGTATATCTGCCTTGAATGAAAAACTATTCATATGACTCATAAATTTTTCAAAATATGTTTTTGAAGCAGTTTTATTACATTACATTATTGACATCTATTAAAATACGAAAATGTAACATTGCATAAGGACTTAAACTTCCTCTGACTACAGCTCGGCTCAAAAGACTTCACAAGAATATTAGAAATAATTTCAGTTTGGCTTCTCAGATTTAGCTGCTCTCAACTACCTTCGCTGCTGAACATCCTTCTTCAAAATGCACTTTTTTAATACTTACAATTTTTTGTGAGATTTTTCAAGGAAACTGAAGACATGATATTATTATATTATTACTCATTTTACTTGTAACAATTTTGGTCAAGCTTCTAATTCTTTTTACTAGTCGATAAGTAACTGTAGGTATTTGTATCGTTTGTTTGAAGTAGCTAAGACCTCAGGATGGCTGTTTTCTGCATCCGACTGAATAAACTCTGCACATAAGGGGTTCGAGTTCTGATTACCGTCAACCGGTTTGACTCTGGGGCAAAATACAGTAGCTATTTGAATTTCGCATAGCAAATTCACCTGTTAGGTTTATTTTTCTTCCTTTTTAAGAATATTTTGCTTTTTTGTGAAGCGGAGTTCTCGATGATACATGATATTTATCGAGGACAATGTAGTGCTTGTTGGTTTGAATATCTCCAACTGTTGAAAACGGATGAAGCGAGGAAAGACTACATTACACAACTAAGTACTTATGTTCAAGTAAGGAATAGATGAAGCGTGTATACTTAAATCCAATTAGAAATGGCTTATTAACGACTTATTATGAGTATGTAGCTCAATCATTTGCCGATAATTATAATTAATATAATTAATTAATGATTGCTTCTTCGTGTTTTTTTGTTTTTTAAAAATTTGGTACTTTATCTTACTCGATTCTCGCCGTCAGTCGGGCTTAGTTCTATTATTTCTGTTGAGTAGCCAGAATTTCCGATCGAATTGTTGGTACGGTCCATGCTGAAGTAGCGTAGAGACGTGGAATTTCATTTTTAGAAACCAATTTATCAAAACTTGGTGATAATGTCAATTTGTGAAATTGTCATTAATCAATGTTACAGAAGTTTTTCATTTATTTTTCTGATTACTTACTCTATGACCGGTTGTTTTGGACGGACAAAAATCTGGATTAACACGAGCTGTATTAACTTAATGTTTTCCAGACATTATAAAGAGACACACTTATTATTTTTGGAGGCTTTTGAACCTACCGATTTAACATGTCCAAAGTAAATAGAGATCAAATTAAATTTAATCATAAAATAGTAGATTCTGTTCTTAAAAAAGATTTCAGAATTTTAACATTCACTAATGGTCGTAGAGAAAAACTGTTTCTAAAGCTGTTTACTTACCTAAATTTTTACATTCTAGACAAATGACGGTATACTAATTAGAATAGAGAACTTTTTGTTAGAAAATAAGCTGTTTTATGTTATGAAATTACTGAATTCAATGTTTTATTATAAGTTATTGTTGTTCAAATTCAAAAGAATTTGGGCAATTTTGGAATGCGAGAAAATTGATCATAAGCGGACCATCTACATATTGATTGTAAATATTCCACAAGCTTTAGTATCAAAAACATAAAATTAATAATTTGTACACTGACACTCTATAATTTACCATTTAAAAAATATAGCTTGAAGTTCTTTGTATCTAAACATTTTAGAGCTAATGTTAATGTCAGAAAAACTTATTTGGTAACTTCTTTGGTAATTCTATTAAACAAATTGAAAATAATGTTAATTCACTCAATCCTAATTAATAATTTATTTCAAGAAGATAAATGATGTATCTAACAATTAACGATATTGTCATTCTGATTATTTAATTTTAGATAAAAATTTTAATCTGATTATTTTTGTAAATCTTATTATGTATTTGGTGCAAAATCTACGTGAATATGAAATTAAAGTCCACAAATATGAAGTTAATGATAGTTCAAGTTGGCTGCACAATGGAGCTTGGATTGATGCCCGAATAAAGATGAAGAGATAGATTGGCATGTGACGTAGAATGCTGATTGAAATCACTTAACATGACGATGTTAGTTATCGAAAAACTGAATTATGCAAACGGAACAACAAAATGAATTCCATAATTTATTATTACATATTGTATGCACTTTTGTTGAATTTTAGATAACAATGAAAAGGATTAAAGAGATTCTACAAAGACATTAATTAAATTTGGTCTAGTTAGTTTGGTAATTGATTTAATACGATGAATTTTATGTCTTGGAAATAGAACTAATCAGTTTTAGATTCCATGAACTATGATCTCATGTTGACTATGAAAACTTTCTTAAATGTATTACTTGAGGAAACGTTTCATCTTAAAAGCTAGTTAATTGCTGATAATTGACCATTAACTAAAAGGAAGTTTTATTAACTTGTTCGTCTGATACAATGAAAATCAATAAGTTAAAGTTGTGCTGATTTTACATCCTAGTCTAGTACATGTTTAATGAAACGCTATCTTTACTCTCTACTCTCTTTAATCATTTTTATTTTTATACACCTGAAATGAAATTTCAAGTATAAATGGTGCACGTTATGCATTGTCGGTACGTGTATTTTTGAAATGTTTAATATAAATTAAAATATGAAATTTATTCGACAAGTTTTAATCTCAAAAAAGTTTTTAACAAAATTCCGATCATTTCTAAAACAGATGCGTGTGCTTATAGATAATCTTTTTTGTTTGCAAATGATGTTTGTAATACGTTTTCAATTCAGGAAAATTTAATTTTTTCAACATTGTTACTTTACCACTTTCAGTTCAATATTCTCGTTTACATAACAGTCAGAACATTATTTCCATTTTATTCAAAATTAGGATTCAAATCAGACTCTTGATGCATAATGAAATTCTGTTTAAAATTACCATCTCCAAATTACCTAAAACAGATAAAAGATGGAAGAAATATAATCTGCAGGTTTATTATAGTTTGTCTTTGTATTTGGAATGGAAATTCAATTTATAATGCTGGGAATAATGTAGCACTTTATCAAATAAAATAAATTCTATTTTAATTTTTTTTGTGATTTAATTACTGTTCATACAAAATTGAACATTGTTTTGATGTTGAGTTTTAACAATGCATTTTTGAAAACAAACAATAAAAAAATGTAATATTTAAAAAATTACCCAAATTTAAAATCTTAAATATTATAAAATTCTTTGATTCTCTAGATAATGGCTCAGCTAAAAGAGACACACCCTGTATAATTTTTTCGGCAGAAATCGGTGTTTAAAGTATTTTATGAAAAAGTAAGTTTATAACGCTTCAGTTTAAAGCTTTCTTGGTTTTCGCCCATAAACTAATTCAATTGTTTTAAAGTATCTTTAAAGTGTTTGTATTGATTTTTCAATTACTTTGTTGCAAAAAACTTATTGAAGCTTCGTCTATTTATACATTTACTCATTCAGTTTATAGTTTTCCAGGGGGAGACTATATATAGACTTTTCTGATTCATTCCTTTATTTTTGTCGATTAAGTACCCCTAGATGTGAAATAATGATTTCTTCAATATAATCTTAAGTTAATTCTTTACAGTTAATAAATTACAAAAAGATTTATATTAAACATTTATTTTGTTGTCTTATTCAATACATTTTACATTTACTTAAAATTATCAATTTGTATAAAATCAATATTTTTCATTAATCTAGAGTTATTCCAGAAGACATTGATGGTAGCTAACAAACTGTTCACATTACATTGATTTATAACATTTTTTCTCAGACACATTGAGCTATTTCTTGACCTACATTACGTACTATAACAGTTGAAGCTCTTCGTGCGGCCATCCATTGCGAAGCACGGCGGCCGATAGTTCCTAGTCAAACTTTTTCTTCACCATTTGTGGGATAAGACGAACGAACAAACTAGAAAATACGAAAAATCAAATTTGTATATAAATTTTAATTTTTCAATCGGTGACTTTGAAATTTTATTTCTGTTTTATGTTTTGCAATTAAAAGTAGCATATTCGAGTGTATTTAGAAGACATTATTTAGTGAGGTGATTGTGAATTACAATTTTGTGTTATTACTTGTGTACAGCAGCAGGGGCTTTTGGGTTTTATGATAGCAGGAATGCAGACTCAACAAACATATTCTACTTAAGAAAGAGCGAGTTTCTCAGAATTGAAAATTAAAAACAAACTTTTCATTATTTTGAAGGAATAGACTTTAAAACTACTAATAAAACATTTTCCACTATTCACGTCTCTTATTGCTTGTACAGATAAAGATTTTTTGAATTCATGGGATTATATCAATTTTTGAATTTTTCATTTTTACGAGACTTAGCCTTCTTTTTCGGCTCTGAAAAACGGTCACTAGTGTACAGATGTCAGAAAGATTGAATATAAAAGTAATTTTTAAATTGATATTATTAAATATTTTTGTGGAATGGAATGAGTAGAGTATAAAATTTATTAAAAAGCGGTTGTACCTTACGTACCGATACAGTGGTAACTGTACAAGAGTTAGCTCTTGGACGAAACATAACCATTCTCCATTTTCTTTTTACTTGGGCTATCACCTAAAAAAATCAATATTAGAAAAAAGTATATCATCCTATCAAACATAGAGTCTTACGTTGTAAAAAAATAATTTTCGCCTATTAAAAAAGAGTAAGAAAAATTTGCAGATAGTTAATTTTTTGAATTTTTCTTACAGAATAGACCACATAATTTATCACTTTTCATTTTCTCAAGGATTCGACAATAATTTATGGTGGAAAAGCAGGCATTCCTATTTTTAAAGACAAAAAAACCTTCAACAGTTTCTCTATTTTCTGTTGGTTACCATGTTATAAAGTATTTACATTGTGGTAGGACATTCTGTATAATTTAACCCTTTAATAATTGTTCTAGACCTAGATCTGCATGCAGTTTCATATTATACAAAGCTGAATAATAATGCATGCGAAATTTATCTGAAATCAAGTAAGATAATGTCTAAAACACATCTGACATTCTCTACATCTTTGTACTGTAGTAATATTTAACGATGTTGGATTTAGTTACTCCCGAACAGCTTTTGGATCAGTATCTTTGATTAGTTGATAACGACAAAAAATTAACATTAGAATAATAATCAGATTGCAAACAGTCTTGTATATATATGACTTTAATCTTCATTAATGCAAATAATTATTACTTAAATGCTCATTACTTTTTTGAACAAGGTCACAAACAATAACATTCAATGAAAATTTATTTAAAATTTGTGATGTTTAATTAATTCGATTGACCTCACCTCTTATAACAATTAAAAAAACGTAGAAAAAAGGTTTAAAAATATTTTTCATAATGACTCGAACTTTCATTTCAAGCAGACATTTTTTTTTTTGAATATCTTACCACTTAAGAGCCGCCGCTGCGGCAAACATTTTACAGTCTCGACGAAATACAAAGAGGGAATATTCATTTTAAAATGTAAATGGATTTTTTTACGGTAACATTAGTGATAAAATAAAATAAGCATTTTCTTATAGATACAACTTAATGTAGTATCTAAAGCAAGTGAGGAGATTACAGGCAAAAAATAATAGGTAAATCATTCATAACTATTGAACTGTCGTGGATATATTAAATATAAAAGTAGAAAACAAATATTTGCTTTTATTTACAAAAAAACCTGCACAGATATTCCTAAGTTATCATACTTTCAGTCACTTATTATGATAAAAAATTGACATATTACATTTAGCTCTTACTTAAAAAAAATCTGATGTCTGAATTGTAAGAAATCACTATAATGTACATTCATAAATAAATCACAAGAAACATTAATTTATTTCTCCCAAACAACAATCAACTTCGAAACTTATTGTCATTTTGGTTAATAACGATATTATTCAGTTCATATTTCAGTATGGAGGTCCGAATACCTTGTGACCCCACCTTTAAATTCGCCTCTGTTTAACCAAAGCACTAATGAGTACAGCTTTTAAATCAGTATCATTGATCAGATTTTGTGCACAATAAGACTAATTTGTAATTACATCTCTTTGAATCATGCGCTGACCATTTCAAATAAACTTCATTTGCTGCAAGATGCTGAATTCATGCTATTGCGGGAACAGCTTTTGAAATTACTAATCACTTTAAAATGATTTAATAGAACACTTTGCTGGTTTATCATTGCGAAAAACGTCCTCACGCATGTTCATCTTTTTAACACATTTCATTGCAAATAGAAAACCACGAAAAATTCTGTGGCTTTATAAATTTTGATGTGGCTTTACAAATTTTTATTAAATTTTGATGAATCATTGAATTTTATGTTTAATTAGTTGCCTAACTTACCGTCAAATAAAATGGCATTTAGTTTGCGTTTATTATCTAAAAACGTTCCACCTACTAAAATGGTGATTGCTAGAAAAATAATCCTTGATAAATATTTCAAAGGGATGCCTAAAACTTCCGATTTTAGAATAATAAAAGAGGAATTACCATCGCTCAAAGACGGAGGTAAGTTACATTTTTTGTATGCACAAGACTTCTAGTTAGATTAGCGTTTCCCCAGAATTCCTAGCAGAAGCGGCTTTTTTAAGTGTGGATCCGTACATGAGAGCCTACGCACATAATATTAAACTTGGAGAAACTATGGTGGGGACTCAAGTCGCAAGGTACCACCGTAAGACATTGTCAAAAAAAATTCTAATTTTCTATTTTAGAATTGTTGAAAGTAAAAATGATAAATTTCCAGTTGGTAGATACGTTATTGGTAAATTTGATTGGCGCAGCCACACTATATCTTCAGATTTACCAAATAGAATTAAAGGAACAAACAATGCGGTCGCGCCTTATTTGATACCCGATTTGCAAGGATTCCCCTTATCCTACTGTCTAGGCGTTTTAGGCATGCCTGGATCAACAGCCTATTTTGGATTCTTAGACGTTTGTAAACCAAAACCTGGCGATGTAGTCGTAGTTTCAGGTGCGGCAGGCGCTGTTGGGATGATCGTCGGACAAATCGCAAAAATCAAACAATGTAAAGTAATAGGAATTACTGGATCGGACACAAAAGGGCATTATTTAACTAATCATTTGAATTTTGACAATTATATCAATTATAAAACCAACGATATAGATAAAAAATTAGAAGAATTAGTACCAGAAGGTGTCAATTGTTACTTTGATAACGTTGCTGGGGAAATTAGTACCATGGTAATTAAACACATGGCGGAGTTTGGACGGATTTCAGTTTGTGGATCGATTTCTTCATATAATTTTGATGTAAACAACCCACCAAAAGGTACAATTAATGATTTATGAAAAAAAAGATTATTTTTATCTTCTAGTTAGTACTGTCCAATGGTACATGCTCCGTAAACAATTGAAAATGCAAGGTTTCCAAAATTATTTATACGCAGATCGTGCGTCTGAAGCTTTCGAAGATAATTTAAAATGGTTAAAAGCAGGAAAATTGAAATATGAAGAGACAATAACCGAAGGTTTTGATAATATGATAACTGCTTTTATAGACATGTTACAAGGAAAAAATTTAGGCAAAGCTGTTGTTAAAGTTTAAAATAAAATTTCTTATCGCTTTTATTATTGCTGCATCATTGTTGATAAGTGTTAACTATTTCGACCTTGATTTAGATAATTCTCGATATAAATAAAAACATTTAATGTCAAATGCATAGAGTGTTTTATAGTGAAATTTATAACATGGTTAAAGCTAAAAGATACATTTTTGTTAAACAGTTTGAAGGGTTGATTAAAGCAACTGATTTGAAGTTGGTAGAAGAAGAATTACCACCAATTAAGGATGGCGGTACAATTAAAATTTTAAACTCTAACCTTATTTAAAACTTTTCTGTTTAGAATTCTTGACAAAAGCGGTTTATTTGAGTTGATCCGTATATGAGGGCGTATGCGTCTAGTCTGACTCTTGGGGATACGTTTCTAGGTTCGCAAGCCGCAAAGTGAGAAATTTTTACTTTCCGACAGTTGATATAACTTGATTTTTTCTTTCAGAATTATTGAAAGCAAAAACCCCAACTTCTCAGTCGGCAAGTACGAGGTAGGAGAATTTGGCTGGCGTTGATGAAACACCGAACACTAAGGGATTCCTAAACGCTTGGTTAATCCCCGACCTTGAAGGACTTCCTCTTTCTTTAGCGTTAGGCGTTCTAGGCATGCCGGGGTACTTTTTATTATAATTTTCTAGAGACAATAATTCAATTTTTATTAGTAACACAGCTTATTTTCGTTTTTTGAAAATATGTAAACCCCAACTCAGTAAAACTGTAGCTGCATCAGGTGCTGCTGGAAGTATCGTCGGTGAAATCGCAAAATTGAAAGGATGCAAAGTAATTGGCATTGCTGGTTCAGACGCTAATGTCAAATGGTTAATCGAGAGCTCAAATTTGATCCACAATTTTGATTTTTCTGTTATCTTGACAATAACAAAATAATAGTAAATTGTGGTTTACAGTGACTTAGTGTAGTTTGAAAACTTGACCGTTCAAAATTTTACCATAAATGCTTTTCTGATTTCTATGTTGTTAATGTACTATTTTGTGTTAATAATAATATCATAATATTAACGATATTGACGAAAATTTCAAAGTTAAAATTTTATATAACTCACCTCCCCGTTGCAGAAACAGAAGAGAACTGCTACACAAAGACCCTGTAAATAATTCATATAAATATTTGTAAATAAACTGGGTTTACCTAGTATGATTAAGCTTCTATAACACCCAGAAAAATCGAAAAAAGTAATGGAACACTTGTAGATTTTTATGTACGTACAAAATGTCCCATTTTGTCGGTACTGTGGAAATTTATGACTGAACTTATCTTTGCGTATTTGTTAAAAATGCATGTTCTAAAAAATATTCTTATTTTTACAGTGTTCTACTATCCCAGAACAGTACTCATTTTTTCCATTCCAAACAATAATCTAAAAATTTTTCATTTTTTTTATATTTGTCCTGCCTATGTTGTCCTGTCCTATATTGTCATATTGTATTTAAGACATTTGATTGTGGCGTTACCGAGTGGCGTTACAACAAAGCTTCTGTTCTTCAGTAAAATTGAGGGTAGCTGTTAATTATTTTTTAATAAAAAAATTTCTAAATAAAATCTTTTTTTTTTATGATTAAATCAATTAATCATGTTATAAAATAGAGTGAAACCAGAACAAAATACATAGAAAATCTTGTCATTCTTTCATTTGAGCAAATGGGAATTTGGAAAAATAGTTCTTCCTATGTTTTAATTTGCAGAAAAGTCTAGGATTATTAGAAAAATAAGACAAGTTATAATTTCATCAAAACTACGACTGCGCAAAGATTAATTTTTTGAGAAAGTAACATTTCAGGAAAACCACCTGAATGTTTTAGATAAAATATCTCAGCCGAATACAGTTTTTAATCAGAAACACCACATAAAGTACTTTGACAATGGAGATTTTTCCTTATTATTCGTTTCTAAAAATTACTCCTCTTTAAAAATCATAATTCCAAAAAGAACATTTGAAGTTAGGTTGAATAACAAAAAAGTTTTATCTGTAACTCTAAGTAACAAAAAGTGTTTCAAATTTTAATTGGTTGAAATAAGACTAAAGGATGGACTTATTCAAATCAGTGACTATCATCACATGCATTCAGATTTTTTATTGATAATGTAATTGTTAAATGTCTTTTCCAACATTTTGTTTACAAAATAAATCTCAATAAAAAACACTTTATTCAGTGAGAAATAAAACCGAATGGTATTTTCGACTGAAAAAATATTAACTCCTTATTATTTGTTTCTAGAAGTCCCATTTTCACAGATTTTTATCAATTTCTAATGAAAACACAACACTTATTAACAGTCTATTAATTATAATCGCTTAATAGTTGTGTCACTCCTAATTAAGCAAAAAAACAAAAAATATTTCCAATAATTTGATACCTAACAAGGCTGGTATTTTACGTACCGATATTAATGGAGCATCCTATATACAAATTGTCGTTTGTCAAAAACTGAAAATAGGGAGTAAGGGATAGCAATTAAATGTTTTCAAAAAATTTTTAAGGTATTATAGGAGAAGGTATTCTATTTGAAACAAAAAACGTGACATTGAGATCTAGTATAACTAGAATTGAAACAAACTGAAAATATTTTCAAACTGTAGTTTCCAATCTGCACGCACAGCTAAAATTTCAAAACATAGTTTTGTTATTTTCTTTTCAAATTTGTAATGAATTACTTATTGTATAAAGCTAGAAATCAGTAATGTGTTCAAATAAAGAACTGAAATAATTTATAATTTATAATAAAAAGAATAAGTGTAGTCGCTATTCTAAATGAATGTCTTATAAGTTAGTTGTGAGAGTAGGTACAATAATAATTACGTTATTGAATAAGTAATACTATTTATCGTCTCTAACATTTAATTTAATATTATTCAAACAGTTGTTAGAATATAATGTGGTTCTATTTTCAAAATAAACGTTGATAACAGCTAGGAGTTGAGGATTAGTTAGTGCTATTGAGTGACCTTATTGTCTCTGCGATTAATTTGTGACGATAAGGTAGCTGTTAGAATTTAGACACGTGAAAGCAATTATTACAGTACAGCAAGTTAACCCTGCAGCAAATATGATTTAACATTTAGAAAACAGAAATTAGTATTAAAAAAGATTCTGGAACATTTTAAGCATTGAATTCTTGAAGCATTATAATTGGAAAATATGCTGTTAGGATAAGTAAATAACGTCACTTTAATCAAAGATTTAACTCGATTTAATGTCATCAACTTGAAAGACAAGTTCAGATTAATGCTACCTGATATTTTGCATAATTGCATTATGATGAAGGTAAAAGTTATTAGCAGAAGCTTGATTACGTTCACACAGCAGAGTAAAATATTTATCACAAAAAGATTCGCCATTTGATACTGAATTAATGATAAAGTGTGAAAATTGTTGAATGCAGATGTAAATTGCAAGCCACCCTCTAATTAACGAAATTAATTATAAGACGAAAACTTTCTAACCTGGAGTGAAGCAGTCAGTGCCGATACAAACTCATAAGCGTGCTTCATAGCCTGATTCGTATCCGGCCTAAATGGAGTTAAAAGGAAATTAAGTCCCAATAAAGGCACCAAAAGTAATGTTGCCCTACAAAAAAATTGTCTATAATTAATTAATGGAAAAGTATAGCAAAAATCAATAGCAAAACTTTTGTTAAGCTAATTGACTCGGATAAATTGCAAACGAAATTACCTGAGAGCTTGCAGAGAAGTTCTGGAAGCTCCTGATCCTGTTCCACCATTAGCAGGACCTCTTCTCAATTTGATGTAGAGAACTCTCACAATGTTGATGAGGAAAATCACGTTTAAAGAGACAGTAATGACCACGGGTACCATTAGAATATAGTTGTATTTGGTATCTTGAGTCCAGCATCTGTGACAAAATATGAAAAGAAATATCAAAAACATATCTCAAAATGTGAAACATTCTTTTTTAAATAAAAGTATTAATCCCATTTAACATTATTCCATCTAATGGAAAAGATGGTTTTGTTTACATAACAAATGAAAAGAGATTAAAGAATATTTCATTTTACTGATTTCATGTGGTAAGTGAAAGCAAAAGATTTTTCTTCTTTGTTATATAAGATGAGTTTTTCAAAGTATATTTTTATTTTATATCAAAAAGTAATAGTAACACAAAAATCAGATTTGGTCATTATAAACTATATTTTTTTCTCAATGCATGTGAATTTTTTAACTATTCCCTATAATAAATTTTGATCAATTTATATTAAATTATTGAAATTTTTTTTATTACTTCTTATATTTCATGACATTCTGGAAGAAACAATGCTAAAATATTGCTTTGCGCCAAAAAAATGAAATTTTTCTCTAGATAGCTTTACAAAATAATTAAATTTATTCATTTGCTAGAATGAAATACGACTAAATCAATATAGTACACTGAATATAGTTGAAGGGTTAACAAGACTACTAGAATTATTTCTAAACAATAAAAACTGTTTGAGATGAGAGCAAATTGCTCAATTATTTGCAGGTAACCACAATTTACTGAAAAATTTCATAATCTATTTTCAAAGTCTGCACGAAATCTGAAAGAAGTGTTATATTTTACCTTTTACTGATAATTTGATCGAAAAGCTATTCAAAGAAACACTCGCATTTTGTTGAATTGTTGAATTCGTAACATTCTTGCATTTACATAATATGATAACAGAATTTGTTATTCTTAAAATGGATCTTTTTCTTGCAACGTAATCAAATAAATTACGCTGCCACAAATTCTCATTATCTAAAACATGTTCGTCTAAAAGTCACTACATTTTCTGTTTTTTTAACTCTTAGAGCCATTTGCACTAGTTCTAGTGAATTTCTAGAAGTCTTTCAGAAAAAACTGAATTAGTTTTTGATTAAGATCCGATTTTATAATAAAAATAAAGTCTCCTTTAACTTAAATGGAGTTAGGACTGTGATTTTGACATTATTTTCTAAGTAATGATAGATTCAGGATAAACGTCATAATAAATGAAAGGAGATTTTTTTAATATGAAATCCAGCCTAAGTTTCCTCACAAAAGCTAGCCTTGTTCACAATAATCACTTAGAATAAATTAAAGTAGTGTGATTTAAATTAAAATAACGTTTTCAACTTGAGGAGATATTAATTTGAGTGCGTTACGTTGATTTTTAATACGCAGACCCTCATAAGTACAATAAAATTTATTTTTCTTCATTGAACTTGAATACATAGATCAAAACTATTTAAGTTACCTTAATTTGAGTGAGCTCCATTGCTTTTGAACAAAAATTAATCAATTGGTGGCCAAAAATTAGTCGGAATTAGTGAAAATGTTATTTGGAAATAACTAAAATTATACTATATAGGATTATTTGTGTTTTGAGATCTATCAGGAAATTTAAAAATCAAGTAGTATCTTGAAAAACACGTTTTTTAAGTCACAAATTATGGCACAAGTATAAGATTACAAAACGAACAGCAAAGCGTCAGTAATGTAAAAGATGAATGCTATAATTAACATATGAAACAAGATTATTTATGCATTTTTTTGATTATTACTTTTTTTAGCTTTTTTGCAGTGAAAAAATTTTAGGGAGTTTTTAGTAACTGGTGTCCACATGTGACTACAGAGAATTCAATTTGAAGGTTGTACATTTATGACAGCTTCTAATATATTTTCCATCATTAAACTCGAAAATTATTGATGCTGACACCTTACGGCTACCAATTTGAAAAATTAAATCTTTGATTGAAACATATTTCGAAACTTATTTCTTTCAAATATGCAAACGCGTGTCGGAATATCGTACTTGAAGATGCAAAACAGGAAAAATTAATAAATGTTTGAATGTATTTTGATATTCATCACGAAGGCATCGACATCTATTGCTTAAATTATCTTTAGGGCAGAAAATGATTCTAAGTGAATTGATTGAATTGATCTTGATTCTAATTTGCTGTGTACAGAATAGTAGATTCTGTAACGAGTTTAGAATGAAAATTTGACACGCGTCAAATTCATTCTAAACAGATTGTATTCTCTCCACGACTAGCCAAGAATGTATGAACAACAAGTAAGGTACCTACTAGAGCAATGATTTTAATATTTTGAATAAATCACTAAAAAATGCTGTTAAAACAACTTTGATCATATTCCACATCTGATTCAATCGGTTTTTCACTCATATTTACTTATTTCAACAAAAATTTGCACTAAACCAATTAGGACGACGTAATCCGGTATTTTGTAGAGCATAATTACAAAATGTTTTCACTTTCTGTAACTGAAAATGATTCCAGAATTTTGATATTCACTAATGGTCGTGAAGAAACTATTCTTCTACACGTAAATTCAACCATATTTTGACATATTTTCATGTTTATTATACAAATTATAAAAGTTATGATCAGATCTTTAGTTTAGTTATTCAGAATTTGAGAAAAAAAAGTGAAATTCCCCAAAACTGGAATTTAGATTTGACAAAATTAAATTAGCATAAATTTAACTTTTCAGAATACTCTTTCTTTTCTTTTTTAAAAGAAGGAGAATTCAATTCCACATCAATCTGTATTGACATTCCTTATACATACTTATACCACTGCAAGGAATTTATTACTTGCTATAGCTGTTTTAGCATAGTTTGAGGGGAATATAAGAAATTCCAAACAATGCAGTTGCTATAAAAGGAAATACCCCAAAGAACTTTTTATTAATCATTTGAACCAAAGTTATTTAGTGAAAGGGTTATTTGAATGTGGAAATAAATACCGAATTTCTGGTTAAATTTATAGTAAATTATATGCATTTCACACACTTAGAGATGGTGAATGAAGAGAAATCGAAATCTATCATGCCTAGCACTTGAAAAAAAAAGTTACATCACATGATTTGAGAGATAACATTAACGAGCGATTTCCGATTTTTTTTTAATTTTTTCAATATAAGGTTACAATTTCATTAAAAAAATTTGAGTACTTAATTATTAGAAAATTTGATTTTGAGTTTTCTCTAGTCAACAAAACCGCTCTTTTTTATTCATAGGTTAGGACTAACAGCATGATTATGTGAAGAATATAAACATACAGTTAAATTTCGGTGCCAACATATAACCATGCTAAGAGACCTTCATAAACAAGCGCTGTAAAAATATGTTCACTCATTTGCAACCAAGAGGTATACGTTTAAAGCTGATTTGTGTTATGACTCTCTGCAAACGTGTCTCTTGCAGAGTTACAAAATGTAGATAAATAAACAGCTAATTTTCTGTGTGCATGATCTTAATTTCTGCATGCATATTTAACAACTTTTGAATTCATATACATATATTTTTTCTTAAAAATTTTTGCATATAAATGCTTTCCTTATCCATTAGCGCGTGTAGAATGCAAATATGCCCAACTTGAATTTGCTTCTCTTATTGAATATCTGAGAAAAATAATTTTCATAATGTTTTAAATTACCAAGTTTTGCATCGCTTTCAGTGATATTAGTATACAGGTGTATCGAAAATCGATAGTAAGTTCACATAAAATTTATGAAGAAAATGGTTTTAGAATCTGCGGCTTTATTTGCTAATCTCTTGATTTTTTACAATATTTTTGGCTGTATTTTAAAAAATGACTACATGAAGCTACAAATTATAGCAACAAATGCCACTAAGAGATATTCGTTTGTTGTCGAATTCAACATTTCTTGTAGGGTATAATTGAAAATAATATTTCTAGATAAAATTCCAAAGAATTTTATCATCTGACATTTTTGTTAGATAATTTTTTTTACAGATTCAAAATTTATCCAACTGGTATGATTTAGTTTGTTTTTATAATATCTTTGGTTTTAGACCCCTTTTTCATAGTAAATATTTTTTTTGTAGATTTAATATTTTTGAAAATTTAAATCTCCTTATAAAAAAATTGTTATGAGCGGTGCAAAGTTCTAATAATTTTAACATTTAAATGTTTAATAATTTCCAATTTTAAATTCATGTAAGATTATTAAGAAACTGTCAAAAAAGGCTTTCATTCAATTACACCGTAGTTTTAAGAGCATATCTGAAAGTAAAAGTGTGAAAACTGAGACCTACTTAAGTTAAAGCCATTTTTGAGAATTTCCTTATAATCTTACAGTAATTTGATGTTGGAAAATGATTTGCATCTAAATATTTTCGAAGAAAAGAAGTTATTATAATTTTGTACCGCTAATGTAATTTTTTTTTGTGACTAAATTTCAAATTTGAAAACTGAAATTAAAGTATTCATTATGCAAATAACTTGTAATAGTAGACATTCCGAAAATAAATCAATTTATATCAGTTTGGTTTAAATTAAGCAAACCATTGTTTGGCAAAAATGACTAAATGTACTTCACGCTACGCTTTTGAGATTTTGCATGCAAGCGTGAAATTTAACAGAAACAACTTTAAATTTTTTCTAAATTCTGCCCAGAAATGCAAGGTTTAGCTGTTCTTTGCAAGAAATGTCAAACTGCTAAAATACAATTCGAGGCGTCATTTTCTGTCTGATTTTAAGGAAAAACTGTTCACAAACTTTTTTCGATATACTATTTTTTTCTAAAATATTTTCAGAGATGTGGCTTGTCCGTTTATACCGGAAGTAGACAAAACCTTTTCAGTTTTAATAGAATACCCTATATTTTTTTATTATTTAAAATTTTACAAACAACTTTACGCATTTATGCCGACAATTATTTTTAAAAATGACAAATAATTATGGTTAAATGGCTATTGATTTCAAAATAGTTTTTTTACATTTTATAATGCAAGACCTGAGATAGTAAACCCCGCTAAAAAATTTAACCGATTTCCCAGAGGTTGTTCAAAAACTACATTTGAAAAGTGATATGAAAATGTCAAAACTCAAAATTTTTAAATGGAAACCCTTATTTATTTTTTCAAAGTTGAGTTCAGCTGTGAAAATAAAGACATTTTTGTAGGAAGTTTAGTATACCTAAATCTCATGATTTTATTTATTTAGAAAAAAAAAAACAGTATTTTTAAAAAATGTATTCATATGGTATTTAATTTTATTAAGAGAAAGTTTTAATTTATACACTGAAAACTGAGGGCGAGAAATGCCAGATAGAATTCATTTTTTTTAACTTAACATTCGGCGCCTTTGTGTATAAAGAAAAAAATGATCACTATAAAAATAATATGAAAGTATTCTATGCGCCGTTTCCTTTAAACTGTATAATAATCTCATCTATCATCATCACAGAAGCAAACAACATGACAGTTCAAGTAAATAACATCAACGTAACTGGTATTAAAAGATATAATATTTCTTCTGAAATCTTCGCAGTGTTATTCAAATATCTAAATATTTACAGAAAGTGTTAATTAACATACAGTATAAAGTAGTAGGTATTAGAGTTACATTAGTGAAGATACACGGTTTTCAATATTTTGTATTTATAACAAAGCTTTGAAATATCCAAACGAATATGATTTTTCCTTATGTTAACTCATATTACAAAAAAATCGAATTCTTTCATTACATGTTGTTGTATGAATTTGAATGGCTTCAAACGTATTTACATTTATTATTTCGAATTGTTTATTGAGTAGGTATTATTTTGTTAGCCTATCTGTATACGGAAATCTCTCTACAACGAATACAAGTACTCAGAGTCTTCAATTTTGTTAAAAAAGTTTTAAATGTATTTCTACGTTTGAAAAAATTTAAATAATGATTATAAAAGTTTGATATTCAAAAACTGATCATATTTTACAGTCCCAGTGCGAATATTTAGTTAGTATGCATCTTAGAATTGATGAAAGGCGAGATGAAAGGTTTCAACTGGGCGAATCGTTCGATTTTTGTATTTGTATTTGACACGTGAAAATTGACAAGGAAACGTAAACAGGTGCTATGTCACGCACAGAAGTGATGTATTGTGTACCTTGCACTTCCACATCACACAAAGTGATTGGTGAAGCTCGTCAGAAAAAAAATATTTCAATTAAATGACATAATGACTTTTGAATCATTTAAAACCAAATCAAGCATACGCGTTTAAATTATTTTTCAATACAGTTTTAAATTGAAAAAAGGTGAATGAAGCGCTACAAGTTTCCGTGTTTACAATGCTAATACGTTTATTATCTGTAAAGTATAAACTTAAAGCACAAAGAATAAAAGTTAGTAATTTTAAACTTGAAATAAAACAGCATTTTTTGGGTTTACAACATGTTATGTTTATGAAAATTTATGAATGTTATTTCGTAAAGTTTTTTAAATTAAATTGCTTAAAATGCAAATTGTATCAATAATAATGAAAAATCAAACTTGGAACAATGATTTCTCTTAAAATTAAGTTTAAATATGACACAAAGATTAGAACAAAATTGCTTTTTGCTATCTAAAAGAGATCAAACACTGCTCTTTCTCTGAAAGTTAAAGTTTGATTAATTTGTAACGAGCGTTTAGTGTTGTATCTCACTCAAAATAATTTCAACAAGATTAAAAGATTTCTGTTTTGTTAAATAATAAATTACATTGAAGAATTTTGTAGCTTGGAATAATCTTCAACAAAGTTTTTCTTAAATAAGATTATAGTCTAATATTTTTAAATTCAAACCAATATCCTCAACTGTATTATATAAAATTTACTTTTGGCTAAACTTTTTTCAGCTTTATCTTATTATTCTTTCTTTACTAAAAGCTTTCGAGTTAAATTTTCTTTATAAAACTCAAACAAATCGCTTGAGGTAAGAAACGAATAACAATATTCTAAATTGATTCGAATCTCGATATTTTTTAGTCTTGAAAAATACACTGTATTTTACACTTAGATTTGCAGTAAATACAAAAAATGTTCAATTAGGAAAGCGAGCTGGACAATTGGCGTATATTTACTTTGAAATTTAGGGAAAGTGCAGACGAGGAAGATTTAATTTCTCAATTTTCAATCAAGAATGTTTTTTTTACTGTGCGTTTTTTAAATATTACATTTTACAGTTTGTACTGCAATATCTTATCATACATCAAGAATAATTTTCCAGTTTCATATTTGCCTATGTTGTCCTGAATTTATATCAGATGTGGATGTCTGAAATGTGACATTTTGTAGTATATTTCACATCATCTTACTATATCTTATCAAAACAGACTCCCACTTTTACATGAAAGAGAAATATAATTACAGATTAATTAGAAACCACAATTGAATGACTAAACATTAAATGTTGAATAAGCTTGTCTTCACAATATATATTAATGAGATAAGGAGTACATATGTTCAAGTTTTGATTAATTAAGTCTACACTGAATTCAATATTGAATTGATTTGAGATAATATTCCCACATTAATCATGTAAAAAATTCAATTTATTAACTTCTGAAAAAAATATAATGTTCAACCAACGCACTTTTGTAGAAGATAAAAATAAGTATTTTAAAAGTAAGTATAGGTTTTATGTGGAAATGATGATATTGATCAATTCATAATTATCCTATTGTTCCACAAATATTATTCTAACTGTGTCCATTTGAATTATATTAATAATGAAATTTCTTTGTCACACCTGCTTTTTGGTTAATTACTTCTATATTTATCATGTAGTAGATCTATTACATTATTGATTAACTCCATGGTCAATGAAGTTACAGCATGAAAATTCCGATACTCTTATTGTTTCGGTGAAACAACTTAACATATTCCATTAATAATGGTACCATCATTAATATCTTCTTATTTTTATTATTCAAAAGAAAACTTATTGTCCAAATTATGACAATAGTGACAAATTAATTCAAAATTACTGCATAGTATTTTTCTAACGCTGCTGATGTAATGAAAGGCAAATAGTTCAATAAAAGAACGTCAAAAGATCTTCCAATTGTTTGGGTAAATAGCTTCCGAAATACGTTAAAAAATTCACTTTTTCTCAAATCTCATGTTTGTATTGTATTGAAAAATACATTCTATTTTTAAATGCCATAAATAGTATCTTCTAAATATAAATCCAGGTAATTAATAACTAGTAATTAATCACAAAAGTAGAAATAAATGAAAATCAATTTATCAGTTTTGTATTAAGTTCTATAGTGATTTAAAAGATTAACTATACAGGGAAAAAAGGGATAGATGCTAGAGCTAATTTTATGATCCTTAAACGTAAATCACCTTATCAAAAAATATTTGGTTGCGAATCTAGAACTAGATTGCCCACCAACAACAGTTAAATTCAAATAACTTCAAAACAGATTCCAATTAAGAGATGTAATTTTCCACATTCATTTCTTGGATTATTCACAAATAAATTTTTTTAATTGTAATCATTAGCAATCTATTTAAAATAAAGAATATTTTTGTCTATAATTTTTCTGCATTTAAAAATATTTCCATTTTTATACAGTATTTGATAAATTTCAACTTTTTTACATAAAACAATGCTCTTGTTAGAAATTTCTACGACAAACCATTTTCGAGAAAGATTGTGCTGAACTTTTTAAACTTCAAAGAACTTTAGCTCCTAAACTAAGCATTTTTCATCTAAGCAAGTTGAGTTGAATTGGCATGCAATCAGTTCGAGATTTGAAGAGCGTTTCTGGACACCTTGTATTTACAATTTCACAGATCGATACTTAATCGGTAATAGTAACATTTTAAAAGTAACAAACTTGGATTGAAACATTTTTGCCCAGTTGTAGAAACGTTCATGGATGATTAATTCAAAATAAGGTATCCTGATTGGTTCAAAAAACGTTAATCATAGATTAATGGTTCATCAAACTTGATGAATGGTTCTGCAACTGGGCATTAATGTTTCATGAAAGAATTAAGAGGCCTCACTACCCAACTCTCTTATGGGGCAACTAATGCATCTTCCATCCCTCATAAACAAAGTACTAATCAAGATACTTTGATGAGACTAACGCCATCTCAAAGAGCACTCAATAAAATAGATAAATCAGTAGACACCTTAATGAAAACTTATATAATCCGTCAAATCCTACTGAATAGAATTATGTTTAAGATGACAGCATTTCCAGTTATTCTAGAAGTAGATGCCAACTTTGTTATTTTATTTAGAAAGTTATGTTTTTATTAACTACATTTCTGGATTATTTAAGTTATTTCAAGATAGTTTTTTATAAATCTTTCCTATACTTAAGTTTATCCGTTTTTGAAAGTTTTTGGATTTGCTACTTTCTATTTACAGATAGACAACTTTGTTGTTTTCAATTGTTTAAAAATCGTGAACTCCTATCTAGAGAACAGAGTTAAGTCTTTCATTTGGTGTATTTATAATTAGAAAAAAAATTCTTCTACGACCGCTCTCGAAAATATCCAAAATTGTACAAGAGACCCCTCCAAATGTGAGGTATTTTAGTAACAATGAATGTTGTACTTTGAATTTTTGTAGTTTGATATTTGTATCTTCAACAAGACGTCATTTAACATTCAAACATTGTTAAATATTACTTCTTCGTACTAAATAGTTTGAGTCAAAAATGTGCAGTGAGAAAGACGTCCTTGTATCCTACCCAAAATAAGGACTCAATATAAATCTGCTTTGGCTAACCTGTTACATTCAAAATTTCGCAATGTCAAGAAACAAGGTATAGTCTGGCGTCTCTTAAAATCCAAGTGCAATTTTTCAAAGATTCAGTTTTATTTTCCGTTACTTTTGACTGAATAAATGATTTCATATCGTTGGGCGTTTTACAATATTTTTATATAGGAAAAAGTATAACACGTAACTGGAGTTGTAAAGCAATTACGAACGCGTAGAATGCATTACTCGCTCTCTTTGGTCGCTCGTACGCAACTTTTCCACTTGTAAGTAATATGCTTTTTACAACTCTTCTTACTTAATATACTATTACAACTCTTGTTACGTAATATACTAGTACAAATTTCTGAAATTTGAAGATTGATTTGAGGAATTTCAAGTATCTATAATTTAATTTTTCTCAATGAATTTGAGATTTAATTCCAACTTTTTTAGAAACAATAATGCTGTTTTATGAAATCTCTACGACAAACTGTTTTCGAGAAAAATTGAATTGAATTTTCCAACTTCAAAGAACTTCAGCTTCTAAACCAAGCATTTTCTAATTAGGCAATTTAAGTTTAATCGACATGAAAATAAACTTTAAAATTCGTCTCTTTTATCTTTGAAGAGCGTTTCTGGACACCTGTATATGCAAAATTTTCAAAATCAATATTTTAATAAAATTTATAAAATAAAGTGTTTTAAATGTCAGTAACCTTTTTGAAATAAAACCTTTTGGAATTCCGTCTAGTAATACCACTTTCAGCTGTCCGCTGAAAGAAGTGTTTTGTTTGTTAGTGAACGATCATAAGTGCTGTTATTTTTAGTCTAATTTAAAGCAAAAACTTTTCCTCATATCAATTTTTCACTAAACAATTAATATTAATAAAAAGTTTCATTTGCAAATGAAACTATTACAAATCTGATTGTAATTTGTCATTTTAGCAGTTTGATCAAACAGTTTAATGGAAATTTGATAGTTTTATCAGGACCTGATACAAAATGTCACTATGAGACCTTGCAACTTTTACTTTTTTGGATATTCTCAAGAAAAAATTTAGTTATATTACGATACAAGTTCTAAACGATAAACAATACGGAAGTAGTAAGTTGTAAGTTTCTTAAAGTTTCATTTGAATTGATTTAAACTAGTAAATCATATTAAATAGTTTGCTAGTTTTAATGATAAATCTTAATTGTGCACTACTAAGAACACAGTTTCCTGGAATAAACAATTTGCAAGTTTTTTTTTAATTTTTGGTTAAAATCTGAAAAACAAAATTAAAAAAATACTTATTTGCCTTATAACGCAATTTGTTTCGTCAGTACTCATCTTCTAATATTTATATAAGAATATGAAGCTGAGGCTAATTAGCAACATTTGAAACTCAATATACTACTTCTATAGTCTTATTCGATCTTTAATTGCTACTAATGAGTAGAGGGATGAAGTTAGGATCAGACCATTTTCAGTATTGATTACTCGATCCAACTTGTAACTCTGAATGTTTCTAAACTTCAAAAGACATTCAGAACTCATTTATTCCTCTAAAAAAATAAAATACTTCTTAGGTATCTATTTTACAAACATTTTTTTATACAATTTATTTAAGTCTGTTGCGTTAGAAATCAACCATTTTTTAATTACTTTTGAAAAATTTAGACATAACAAGATTGGTTCTAGAATTATTACAAATTTTAGGAAAAGTCTAAATTACAAAATTCTTGCAAACATTTATTTGGAATATAATTAGGTTTCAATAAATTATTAATCAAAAGTTCTATAATCTCAAATTTCACATATTGTCAATTCTGACACCTACTTTAAAGCACTTAGAGCTATGTTCAAGCGAGCTTGCTGACAGAGATAGTTAGACAAATTCAATACGGATCAAGTCAAACCCTAAAACGTTTAAAACGATTTCCACTCTAAAAATCGCTCTGAATTATTTAACCGTAAATTTTGTATTTTAATTTCAAACAAAACTACTTACAGGCGCTTTAAAATTTTATCTTTTTTTTAATGTAAAAAATGTTAATGCATTATATATTTCAAGGATGCTTTATTCGTCAGCAATAGTTAAATATTATCTGAATGCTTGGATCAAAATAATGCTGAAAACAAAAAGCTTTTTAAAACAGAGCACTTACTCTCCAACCTCGTCTTCCGTCTTTCCATTAATACTTCGAACGGGAGCATAAATGGATGCAGTCAAAAGTGGGATTCCCCAGCCGAGGACTAACATGGAACGAAGAAGACGTCGTTCGGATATAAAAGCTGACACCAACACTGTATGAAGATAGATGCCTTCACACAACATCCACGAATAATTTGAGATGAGGAAAGTGTAGAGAACTACATGAAGTACACGACACCACAGCTGAAATGAGATTTATCCATCAAATTTTGTGTTCAAGATATTATACTGGAAGCATACAATATGTTTAGAAATAAATCTGCTAGTACGCACAATTTTTGTGAAAATTTTAAAACTGCTAATACTAAAGGTATGGATTTCAAAAGCAGTGCAAAGTTAAGAGTTGTTATGTAAAAAAATTGCACATTAAAGAGAAATACAAAAAGCATCACATCCAAGAGATTATAGGCTTATTTATATTTTTTGTGAAATTTTGACTTTTGTTAAAGAACAAAAGCTAACAAATTTCTTATTAATGTTATCGTTATCATCTTGGGGAAACTCATACAAGATTCAACATGTTGATATGAATAAACAATTTCCTAGCTTTCAGTAAATCTTGTTAAGATCTCTTGTAGATTATGTATGATCTTGATTGAGTTCAAAGGGAAGGAAAACTGAAGAGATTAATATTTTGATTACTTTAAAAAGGTTGTAGTCAGGTATACGGGGTGTTCCATTCATATATACAAGGAAGATTGTGGTGTTATAGTTGAATTTTGAGAAAAAATAACTATTGAACGCTAATCAATATTTTAGACTCTATTTATCAAATATATTTCTAAATTTATTCTACTTCAGGTTTAATATTTGTTTCTTCACAACTTTGTTTCTATGGAGTAACATTAAATATACCTATATTTTAATATTTTCTTTCTATTTCAAATTGCTAATTCAGTTGTTATTTATTTTTCCAAATTGATCTCAAATTGTTTGAGTTGTTAATCTCTTTGCTTTGCTCTTTATTTATCTTTATTAGTTATACATATTGAAATAGACTATAAGCTCCAAAAAAATAATATGAAAAGTTACAATTGATCGCTGACATATTTGCTAAACCCAAAACATCTACGACTTTTTAAGTTTTAACTACATTATTCAAGAATATTTCAAAATTTTCTGAATTTCTTGAAACTATTGATGGTACTAGTTGTTCTTGCTTAACAAATTGAACTTGACGCTTGCATTTTGCTTACAATTGAATTATATACGCAACTTTTGATACCTATTTAAAACAATATTTTTCAATTTATCAACAAATACTCACGTCTGGAGCTTTTAATAACAATTGGAGACTAATTTGAGATAACCAAATAATTAATTTCAAGCATAATTTGAATATGTCGAAATAAATATAATGTTTCGATAAAAAAACAAAATCAAACTGAAAGTGAAAATTATATTAAAATATTTTTAAAATATGGAATCTAAAACATAAATTTAACGTTCCCAATTCACAATTTTTTAAAATTCACTTAGAATGCTATACTCTTTTATGCCGATATTAACATCTGTAAATTATTGAAAATTCAAATTATTGTATTTTTTGAATTTCTAGCTACTTTTAATGTCTAAACTAAAAAAATGCCAATTTCAAATAGAGAAAAAATTGTTATGAACTTGTTCAATTAGTTCCATTTTTTTATCCCAACAAATCATTTTTTATGTATAAATCTATGAATAACAATTGGGCTCATTTCAAAACTTGTCAACTATTTCCCCATAAATTAACAACAGTATTAATAATTTCTACTAATTCTGCCGCTTAAGGCGAAAAACACGTATTCTTTTTGGGCATTTATTAGTAACGTGAAAACCATTAAGGTAAATCAATGTTGAAGCTTTTTTGCACGAACGTTCGGGAGAATAATTTATGTAAGGCTAAAGGGATGGCTACTCTCAGTAACTTGAAAAACATTAGCTATCTGAGATGGGTATAACTAGCTTTTAATGTATTTATTGAACATCATATAAAACCATTTGGCTTGAAACTCAATATTAGGTAAGAGAGAAAAGTGACGTAAATAGTGATCGACGCTGACCGCAAAAGGTTAAAGTATTTCAATCACACAAAATTGTTCTTTAGGTCGCATAACTTTGTTGATCGTAAGAAAGTAAAATGTTGGAAATTTTCAAAGTAAAAAAAGGAGCAGAGCTGCAGAATGTTGTATGATGTAAACGCTGGGTCATTATAGTAATTTTCAGATTGATATTATTTATTTATTAGAAAGATCTGTAGGTACACATTATGTATATTAACAGGAAGCACATACAAATCCGGTTACTGGATTATGGGCACTGAGTGTCCGGAATAACCCGACGTTGCATGCGGATTTAATCATCCGGTCTTGGCACCTATTTAATGAGTCATAACTACGAGTATAAAAAAAGAACTTAATTTGTGAACACGAGTACACATTCATTTTTTGCATACTGATCAAACAATCGTGACGAAAGTAGAACTTTTTTTAACTAATATTTTATGTTTTAACGATTTTTCAAAAATAGTTACTATGACAGTTTCATTGAGACCAAGGTGCTTCCACAAATATTAGTATGCAAGGCTAATATTATTTTCAATATTTGAAATTCTCTTAAATAAATTGAAACTAACGTCAGTCACAGTGTAATCATATTTATGTATGTGAAAAAATATCGTATAAAACATCATGTTCAGAATAGTAATTTTCAAACCAAGTGTGAGAAGACATTATTCCCTCGTTCCGCGCTCATGCGCCGAATACGTTTTCGAACATCGAGGTTTGAATAATATTTTTAAAAACGTACTTTTTTTCGTTTTATTAAAAAATCTACGTTGCGTTAATAGTAAATAGCGTTTGCAAAAATTTTAAACATATTAATCAAATATCATGTCAACTGACAGTTTTTCATTTGACAAAAAATGCTTTATTTATTTGCGACACTTAAATTGGTAAAATGGCAATTTGTAAATGAGTTTTTATTTTTATCAAGTCAAATTTTTCTATAGTGACCAGAAAAGCCAGTGTTTTACGCACTCGGGTGCAAATTCTACGTTTGCAGTTGATTAAGTAGATTAAGATTAGTAAGATCAAAAAATTATTATCGAATGGCAACTTTCTTTATCAAATTTTAGACATAGAATCTTCAGATTCTGTTACATTAAACTGAAACATCTACCACCTAGGGCGAGAATGTATTTCAAACATTTGAACCTTATTTTTGTCAAATGGATTGCCTAATATTTCATAACGTAGATTAGGTAGAAACTCAAAATTTCTTATCTCATTATGTTCAAATTTGAATAATTGACATATAAAAGAAAAAGAAAAATTCCAAGTGGGTAACATCTGCGGTAAAGATAGTGAACCGAATCTGTAAAGACATTTGCCTTACTAACATAGCTTTATGTTCTGTCAGTTCCATGCTTTGACGTTTATGAAACAGACAACCTTCAGACTGTCAAATTTGATCTGAACTCCGGATAGGTGAAATGACTTGTAACAAATAAAAAAAATTTCATTTGAAATATAGAAAAAACTTTTTTCCTGTAACGTTCTTTTCGTGCAAGAGACATGTCGAAAAGTTATTAAAAAACGTTATCTATAATCAATACCTGAGCCCGTATATCAAATTTCAAAACCATCCCCCAACTACGAAATTTTATATTTGAAAATAAAATTAGTTGATTTGAAAAAAATACCTGAAAAAACAATGAGAAGTCATAATTACCGAACTCCAAAAGTATCAGACATTTATGATTTTTCTCTTCTAAAAATAAATTTCAGTGATTTGTGAAACAGACCTGAAAAAAATTAAAAATTTTGAAATTTGCCACATAAAAGGCACTTCAATCATAGAAAAAAGTCTTTCCAAAACATACTTGATTTTTCAAAACGAATATGATGTTGTTGATCAGTCAGGGCTAATTTAAATCAATTTTTTTTTTATCCGCTACAATAGTGGTTTCACCTATCCGAGGCACACTGTATTTCAACAATTGTCTGTCTGACTGACAAAAACTGATTCGTTCTTGAACTTTTCAAACCTAAAGTGTGATAATTCAAATAAGAGGTTACTCGTGATGGCAAAATGAGATAATAATAATACTTACGAAGTCTTATCCTAGATCAACTTGTTATTTAACTTTATTATGAAAGCAAATGTAGTGAATTAGGTTAATTTAAGTTCGACTACTGATGTATTCACACAGTTATTAAATCAACAAATTTCTAAAGACTCTAAAGAATGAACAAAGATTAGAGTTGGGTGAACTCTAAGAAAATGTTCAATGGAATCAACTAGAAATTACTTTTACCTAGACGAAACATTTTATTATCCAAAGTACAACCGACCTGTCTTCAAAAAATCAAGACAACTTCTTTGCAAAACAAACTAATTGTAAGATATTTTTCAAGGTGTTGAAGGAATGAATAAAAAATAATCAGAGTATTTTTTTTATACACATAACGATAGTAAAATGCCATACTTTTCAAGCAGTGTTTTTATAAATTTGCTTATCAATTTTATCTATTTTGATAAACCAATCATACTTTAATTAAAGTCATTTAATAATTGTGCAGCTAAAATGACTAATCGATCTTTCCGCATAAGCAAATATTCACAAACAACAAAATTCACTCATGTTGGAAAACAGAAAGATTTAACATTTAATATGCATAACAATACAACGGATATTCCACAAAATAAATTATAAGTAAATCAGTTTTATTTGTCATCACAACTTTCTATAATGATTGTAATTACCATTTTCATTCTGATGGAAGTGTGTAATTACATTTTTAGAAAAATCCATTAGCAAAAAAAATCTATGTTTTGGGTTTTTGAACCCTAATTTTTGTTTTACACTTTCTCGGTTAAACTTTAAGACTGAAATAAAATTAAAACGTCTTGTTATTTTATTTTATTTTAATAATTTTATTTATTTAATTTACACCTTTTTTTCAATAAAAATTTGCAAATTATTAAACTATAACTTTACTGGAAAAATAAGCTATAAATTTCTTTTCAAAATTACAACCTTTAAATGCAGAGACAATTTGTAGATTTCACTAACTTCTCGAATTTAGATCCTGAAAGTAGTCAGACTCATCACTACTTTATTCTACAGTTTCCTACAATACACTACAGAAAAAGAATAAATTTTAAAAGCATAGATTAATTTTTTTTTTCGTGACAATAACTCTATTTGAAACCAAGTTTTTTAACCCTCATAAAATATATTTCATGCATAATGATCTCGAATAAAAACATTGAATCTGTAAAAATCAATTCTTTGTGAATAACCTCATTTTTGTTTGATAAACAGAAAACGTTGATCACGAAATCTTGTCTTATGTTTTTAATAAATAAATAAAACTCTTTATGATTGCTCCTCTTTTCTTCAGATATTTGTGAATATTATCAAAATGTAAAATCTATTTTCCTAAATTTCTTAATTTGTAAATTGATTACAAAGCAATATAAGCAGTTCGGAAACATTAAGCTAAACGGAAATACGAAAACTCTATTCTCGTTTCGTTAAGTGCTAAAGTTCTATCCTCACCGAAAACATTGATTTTAATGCTTTCATACATAATAAATGATTTAATTATTATTTATAATAGTAGAGTATAGTTGATAGAAGATGAAGCTCACAGAAAATTGTTAAGTTGATGGATACTAAAGCAAAAGCAATAGATCATAGTAAAATTATAAATCTGCTATAACTGAAAATATTTTTTTCGGGCGATTACTCTAAGATTTTTATCATCTAGAAATCGACTCTTGATTGGAGCCGGAAAATTGCTATCCTTATGAAACGAGCTCTTTCTGGACTTATAAATAATAATTATTTTTTAGTAACATTCAATAAATATTACTTTTCAAATTATTCATGAGAATTGTAAGAATTAGGCCAAAATTATCATAGCAACTGCATGCTGAGTGAGCAAAACTATGCGGCATCAAAGTTTTGTATGAGAAAATGTTAGTATAACATTAGAAGTAGGTGTCTAGAAAGACAAAAATATTATGATCTAGGTTTTTCTTCATTTAAGTTAAGTTTAATTTAATGATATAATGATATTGGCTTAATTTTAGAGTCTAGGACAACAATTGATATTTATTTTGTAAAATAATCTAATTCAAAACAAAGTTTGAAAAGAATTAACAAATATAATAATTACTTCTGTCATCAGTCACTACCAGAAAACTGTGTCTAATAACAGTAATAATGCATTAACACGCAAAATCATAATTGTGTATTAATAAAAAAAAAAATAATCATTTCTGAATACGCAAATACATAAATCGTTATCGAATATAAGTGGGAATACAGTAAATTAATCAAAAGTGTGTAATCCATTTTATTATACTTCTGCAATGTATGATATTTATGAAAAAAATTCTCATTTGAAGCTGATTTTCATTATCCTTCTTGATGGCGGCAGGCAATATTATTAAATAGAATATGCATTGGTATATTCACATTATCCAACTGCCTCGCAGATAGAGGACGTCTGACAGTGGAAAATATTGTCGGAAAGAATGTTTTGACGGTGATGGTGCCTGTTGGACGCCTCACCTTAGGACAATTTGAACTCATAATTTGGACATTTTAAATCATTGATCAAATTTAAGTTATTCATCTAATAATTTCTTGAATAGTGTAGAAAGTTCTTTGTTTCTATAAAATTTTATGCCCCCATTTTTTACAGATTTTTTTGTTTTTCAAATTTTCATTTCTTTTTCTTCTAGTAATATAGACAGCTAGATCACTACTGTGAATATTTTTTGAACAATGATAAAATGTCCAACATATACAAGAGTTACTCAAAAGCCTGATGTTGGTGGTTGTAAAATATGAACAATACAATTTGATGGACATCTGATGGACGGTTGCCTGCCGCCATCAAGACGGATAATGAAAATCAGAATTTTTCTAATAAATTTCAAGAACTAATAAAAACCAATGTTTTCTTAAATGGTAACAATGCTGTCTTTTTATTCCTTATACTTTTTTGTCTTTAAACTATACTTGTAATTTAGCTGTCTATATTTTATAAGCAGAAATTTAAATTTATCTGTTCCTGCTTATAAACCAGATGCCTTAATGAACTGAAATACTCTGACGTCAAACATAATGAATAAACCACTGAACCTGAAAACTGCATTAATTTTGTTATTTTTATCTAATTCAAACCCTTTTGTTTCTCCAAAACAATCCATTATTGCTATCACGCTTAATGAATTTTTCAGTCTTAAATAAAAGCGAATGTGATTTGTTCAGATTCTAACTAAATAAGTAAATACTGGAATATCTCAGTTATATTTTTTTGATGTATTGTTGAAACCTGAATTATCAAATTATACATTGTTTCTGTAATATTATACATAAAAAAAATTCTAAATTTAATTCATTGAATAGAAAAAAGTATTCAGTACATTTGATATCAATTTTTAAAACAATTATTTAACTCAATCATTTGTTATCCATTTATCATCAGAAGAATTTGAACTTTTAAACCGAAAGGAAGAATTAAGTTTATTATAACAATAACTCGGAAGTTAATGGTAAATAGCTAGTATCCACGCAAAATGTGGTTGGAGTGTTTCCCAATTCATTACAACCCTTGGTTTTCTAATTTATTAATTTTCAAAACTTTCTTCTTTTTTGTAAGTTGCAATTTTCTGTTTGAAGAACAAAACTGATCATCATCTGAAAAGAGAAATCAATAACAATATCAAGACTCTAATTTGGAGTCTTTTGAAAATGTTACTATCAAATGTGTATTTTTTTAAATATGATTATCAATATCAAAATTATTCGCTTCTAACTTTTTTTATTGAACGGTCTGTATATGGAGTTGCTTACTACACTGAAGAAACTTACTAAAAAATCTTGTTATATAATGCAAATACTGTGCAAACTTAGGAGAGCATTCTAAAACTTAGAAAATACAAACTTTTATAGATACATCTACAATAAGAAAATTTATTTACTTCACAAACTTATTGAAAAGTTTTTGATTTATTTCTTGAAACAACAACAAGATGTATGAAAATTTCTACATTTGTCTGTCTCCCAGAAGAGTAAACGATGAATGAAGCGCATTCTCGGTTATAAAAATATTTTATTTTATTTCTGAAAATATTTTCATATTAAAGACTTTTTTACTATAAGTAAAAACAAAAACAAATATAAAAATAAAAAGGGGTTTTAGATCTCACAGTTTAAAATAACTTTTTTAATGAAAAATTAAAAATTTTTTGAACGAAATTCTGATTGTCATAGAATTTACTCGAGAATTAAAAGTATGATTTTGTCTAATACCTTCAATTCGAAAGTAATTGCCTTATGACAGTCAGATTTGAGTTGATCAAAAACATTCTACCCTGCTAAGAAATTGAGCAACTTATTGTAACCACACAGACTAGCTTTATTTCTTCCTATTTTAAATTCTAATTTCCTAAGTACTTGCAGATAGTATGTCGTTCGAATTGTCTTGGCTACACATTGTCCTAATGACGTTTTTTCCACAGTCACAATTATTTGATTGATCTTTTTACAATATTCTAAATTAACACCAGATAGAAGAAGCCTTTATGTAGTTGGTGCTTGGTGGTACATTTTCACTTGATCAGTTGAATTTTTTTTTACAAACACCAAAAAACTAAATAAAATAGAACAAAAGTATAGCTTATGATATGTCAAAAGGAAGAAAATAGGAAAACAAAAATCTGCTGATTTATTCCCAATTCATCAGTTGTAGAATTTCATTAGTTGATCCTCTAGGAGCAGATCATCGATTCTCGTTTCATTGGTTGAAGATATACTTATAGATGTTTCTGTAATTTTGAACTTTTTGTTGCAGCAAGCAAGTATGTTTATGTAGATTTGTCGTAAGTGATACTCAACTGATGAAACTGGAATCTGAATCGGGCCAAAAGTTAGTAGGTTTCAATCAGCTGACAAATTGGGAACTGATGAATTGGCATTTCACGAAACTATTGAACATTCCATTAAAAAAATGTTTTAAATGTTTGAAATAAGTAAAAATTGGCATAAGAAAACACTGTTTCTAAGATATTTGTGAATTTATTTAAAAGATATGGAATGTTGCTTTAGCTTTGTGCGCCCAAAAATCCATCTTATTCTACAGGTGTCCCACGACGGTACGAGCCCCTCCATTAAAAAATATAGCATAATCTTGAAAATTTGGCAACTCAGATTTTTAATATGCTCTATCTTTCTAAAATTTTTCTGTAATTTCCGTTTACACCGAAAGTTGACATCAAATTTCTTATTTTAAATAGAATACACTATATTTTTTTATATTTTTGGATTTAACAAAAAACTAAGCTTGTCAGTGTCAAATTGTGAAATCGCCAAAACTCAATCAAATAACTCATTTTCCAATTATTTCAAAATGATAATTTGAAATTTTATGACTTTGAGTGTATAACTTTTTTTCTAAAAATTCTATAAAACTTCCTTGATTTTTACGTTATTTTTTGTCCACTACTGTACAAGTCATCAAAATTCAAAATTTTCAAATATGTATATATCTTTTGAACAACCTGTAGAAGCTGTAGACATATAATGTATAATTTTTTAATAAGGTTTACTGTTCAAGCTTTTGCATTATAAAATACCAAAAAACTTTGCATCCGCCATTTTTCAAATAAAATTACAATTGTTTCAAAAATAGTTTAATTTAGAAAAAAATTGTCGGTAAAAAAGTAACTTAAAATTTCTAGTAGTAATGCTATTTGCTAGTTTTTCATTTATTTATTTACTTTTTTTTGAAAGTTGAGTTGAATAGCGATAAGTTAGATTTCGCCTCTTTCTTTTTTTTCTAATCAAGACCATTACTATTATTATTATATAGAGTGTTCTATTTAAAATAATAAAGTTTATGTATACTTCCGGTAAAACCGGAAGTGTCGCATTTCTGAAAATATTTTCGAAAGATTGCCATTTTTTAGTAATATGCTATAAGTATTTTTTGACTTTTGACGGATAGACGCCTTTCGTCGTGAGACACTCTGTATAAGAAAAGAGATATCAAATATATTTTTTTTTAAATCAATAACTCAACCAATTTAAAATTAATTTGAAAAAATAAATAAAGATTAAATAAGCAGCTTAGAGTAGAATTGAAATATTAAATAATTATTCAAAGTTGATTTGAACAAAAATAAATTGCATACACTTCCGATCAAACCAGAAATAATTAAATCTGAAAATATTTTCTAAAAGTAAGAGTCCTGTAAAATAGCGTTCACAAACAACAATGTAACGTAATAACAAAGTAAATATTAATTGAAATTATCATTGGAAGTTTTTACTTTTTTTTTATTTGAATTGTTGATAAAAGTCAGTTTGTTGAGTACATCTAAAAACGTCGCAATAACATATAAATATGTAGTTTAGTTTTATTATGACATCAATTTCCACATTCACTGGCTTAATCCTTGACAAATGCAAAAATAGACTCAAATGTATTTTTAGTTGATTTTCCTTTTTATCATCTAATTTTCCTTTATTTTCAGGTACACTGCTCTAATTTTAACCTTAACGTCAACAAAAACAAATTGAGTTTTGTTGTGCTTCGATTTTCTAGACAACAGTTATAATTTAAGCAAAATCAATAATAAAGTAAGTATATCAACCAATTAACTTGTATAAGACATCCTGCATATGTTGTGAAGGTTATATTATTTGTGTCAGTAATACTTCAAACCACTATTAATTATTCTTCTCAAAACATGTACACTGAAATAAATTTTTTGCTAAGACAAAACAGCTACTCCGTTTGATCTTTAGTGCTTGTTGATTAGGAAACAATAATATTTAATTTTAAACACAAAAACCACATAAATTACACCGGACACTCATTCTTCCACTTCAAAGACACTGAATTCACTTTGATAATTTTCCAACACAAATGTTTGTCCGAGACAAAAGATTATAATAAAATTAAACAATTATCCGTTTTTAAAACCGTCAACCAAATTTTGTAATTTGGCTGTTCGTTAAAGTTAACTTTTTTCTGTATCAAGCAATTAGCAGACATAACAAAAAGCAATTAAAAGCAATTACTACACTGTTTAAAAATTTTCAGATAGACAGTGTATCAATTTGTCGAAGCGGAAAGAACAAAAAAGACATTTCATTCCATTTTCTCCGTAACGGTGCTGTTTTAGAAAAGAAAAAAATATATATATAAAATTGGACAGTGAACAAATATAATTCTTTACCTTGTTTTCTGCAAGAACTTCGTGGACATTAACTACCATACCGTACCAAAGCAACCACAAAAAATTGTTTATTGCGAATGATGAGAAGAGATTCTTGTGGACTGTTATTCGAGCGCATCTAAGGGATCTGAAAGCAATCAATTCAAATATTAGCTAATTGTTAATTAAACATAATAGCTATTGTTCAAATAATGTTTTATTAAAATTTTACCACAAATGGTATTTCTATAAGCAAAACAATAAAAGGGAGAATTTTCTTAATTAATTCTTAAATGAACATATAGATTATGAATAGAGACAAGAAGCTGATTAACTGCCAACCTGAAAATTATATTCAAAGCAAACTTTTTGTGGTGAAGAATTTCCATTGAAAAGATTAAACTTGCCGTTTTGATGTGAAATATTTAAATTAATGATGCCTTAAATGAAGTCTTAGGAAAAGGATTATATACTTTGCAAAATATTATTTCCTTAGGTTCAGCTCCAAAATTCAAATATTTTGTTTATATGTAGCTTTACTAACATAAGTCATTTTTATTTGAATACCTTGCACTCTTGCCGTCGTTCTCTTGTAAATTGTCAAACATTAAGACACGGCCAATTTCTGGTTTACTTATCTTACAGACAACAATACTACAACGTCAAACTGACTGAAAATTAACATCACTGTTTTCTGAACTAATGTGATGCTTTTCTGGGTTACCATTCTATTTTCAGCAGCTACAAGAATTGTATACTTTTCTTCTGTTGAAAATCATTATGAAATATTATTTGACGCGTTTTATTGTAGATAACAACTGATTAAAGCGATGTTCCTGAATTTATTCCAAAAGTTTTTAACGTTACTAATTCTTCATCTAGAAAATCAAGGAAATTCTTTGGAAAGAATTATGAACTTTTCATGACGTGGCACAAGGAAACGAAAGTTCATGAGGTATTATTCTAGATTATTTGAGAATCTGATAATCATCAAGTTTTTATTCTAAAAGTTACAGTGCATTAAAGTCAATATCACTTGCAAAAGAGAATTTTAATGATGGTTAAAACAGTAGCAATAGAATTAATTTAGAAGACGTCTCTGTTAGTTGGGATATTAGAAGTATTTAAAGAAACAAAAAATATTAAGATTTGAATTTTTCCTTATACAGGTGGCCCACAACTGCCTCCCCAGCAGGAATGAGCTTGTGATAACAGTAATGGCGATGGTAAAAATACGAAAAACTGTATGCCTTTTGTTTTTCATTTGGTATATAATAGAGGTTTTAAAGTGACCAATCACAGAAGCTTTTCCTCAGGCATAGCGTTCCCAGTAAAAGCGTGACTAAGGAATAAACAATTATTCAAGTTTACAATAATAATGTTCGTTTTTCCTTTTCCTTTTCCCTGGGCAATGTACTTTGTTGTCATGGCCTTCCTGAATGGTCACTTTTAAATGTTCTTTTGAAAAGTGGTTACTAAACAATGAGCAGCAAGGTCCAGTATAAAGTCCTCATAGGTGTTATCTCCATAACAACGTGCCTACTGATTTCAACGGAAGAGAATTTGTTTGAGGTTTCAATCCAATTTTTGCAACCAACATAAAACATATCGTATGACATTCGAATATAATCGAGTCTTCCTAGCACTTGCAGCATTAAGGAGCACTCGACAAGCCTCTTGTCCTTAAACCTACGCGTGCTAGAAAAACTCCGTTGTGCTCGTATATCATAATATACTATTACATTTTCTGTAATGTATGTTTCTTTTTAAAATAACCATTTAATAGCTTTAATAAATATAAATAAGAAAAAATTCAGATTATAATATTCGTCGGTACTCTAGATACTTCTAATGTCCCAATTAAAAGAGACTTAATCCCATTTGAAATATAGTTGTCAATTTTTAGAGAGAACATCTTATAAAAAAAATACGAAGAAGAATTTTTATAATTATGAAACACTGGAAGAGGTAGACTATAAAAAATTTTGAGACAAAAATTATGATAGGTTTTCTTATCAAAATGATATAAATACACTAAAATAAACGTCTTCTACTATAAATGTTTCAAGCATTATGTTTTCAGTTTCTATGATCAGTTAAAACATTAAAAGAAAAATTAAGGTCGATTTATAGAAGCGAAATTAAGATTCAAATATAATTCAAAATTTAACTAATTCGAATTAAGTTGCCATTTAAAATGTAATGTCAAATGTCAAATTAATCGCGATTAAAATTTAATTGCAATTAAAATTTTCTGTAAACTGGCCCTTAGAATTTTTTTGTGTATGTAACTGGTAGGTATGTAACATATAAATAATTCAAAAGTATTACATTGATAAGGTTTTAATGGCTTATCTCTGCTGAAAATTAATTCTCATTTTAACATCTCATGCCACAATTAATTCAATAAAATCTTCGAACATTGTGCAAAAGCACGTAGTAATTCATTTCTAAATCCCTCAGTGCATATTATAGATAATTTTCTTTTACAATAATTGAGATTATTTTCCCAGGTTAAAAAGAACGAAATACCTGCCTTAAAAAATATCATTTTAGGTAAAATAATATGCAAATTGAATTTTGTCTCGACACGTGGGTGCACAACATTTACTTGATTAAAAATAAAGTTTGTTGAAATACAAAAAGTGCCGCTTTTCTTGATTGGTTCTAACCTTCCTTACCTAAAAGTGTGAGAAACATTTTGATCATAAATAATTAAAAATTTTAAAAGCTTTAAAGTGAAACTATTTGTTCAGAATGTCTTGTTAGACTTCAAAGCTCAAAATCGACATTTTAATGGAGTCATATATACATTATTTACAACTGAGGAAAAAAACGTGAAGTGGAATGAATTTTTAATGTTGACGGCTTCTTAAAATCTTTTGTGTTTTTTTTTCTTTTCGCTTTGTTGGGTAAAATGGGGGTGTACAAAGTTTGGCGAGTGGATTTATTAATAGCTTGGAAACAATCAAGTTTAATATCATACAAAGTTTAGGTAGACTGTCTTACGAAGATATTTCTATGTGCGATGCATGTGGACATCAACAGTAATCGATTACTTACTTGAAGTAGGTAAAAAGAGCGAGGGATATCAACAAAGCCACTAGAGACACGGTGTATCCTACGCAGTAGATAAGGTTAATGTGTTGATGAAACTGGAACAAATAAAAAATGATATATTTGAATAAAAGAATTTCAAGTCATATTAAAAAAAAAAAAATGATAAAATAAAAGTTTGCATAGTTAAAATGCTTATGGAAACTACAACAGATGAAATTAGTTAGCTGGAACAAAACCAAGTTCATCTCCAACTATAAGTGTTAATGAACAATAAACGTTGAGCAAAATTCAGAGGGTAGAATATGGTCGAAAATACAAAGCTTTGCTTTAAATGCCGCATTAATTGAACAAAACACTGAGCAGAGTTTTGTCAGAATTATCCAAAGACGTAAAATAGCGGATAAACTCTTCAACATAGACAAAATTAAATATCAATCAAAGACATCAAAATTAGATATTACTATTATACAGGCTATTCTATTAATAGGGGCACGAAAGATAGTCACTTTATTATTGAACTTTTAGAAAATTTTCTTGTACAATTGTATAGGTAAATAAGGTAAAAGTACCAGTGACTGACCATACCCCAGTGTATGAAATATTGAATAATATTTATGTTTCTCGAAACTTCATTGTAACTGACACCTAAATTACAGTCAGATTTGCAAAAAACACTGTTAATTTCATAAATTCAACAGAAAATTGTTGGTCAGCTGAATCGTAACTGGAATTTTGCTGAAACATTTCCATTATCACATTCTAGCAGCTTTAAAGAAACCAAAGTTTGGGGTGTCTCTTTGAAATTTTTCACATTTTTCGCAGACTAAAATGCAATATATAAATTTCCTCATTTGTTTTGTTTTACAAGTACCTTAAATAAACTTTTCAGTTCCAGATCAAGCAACACTCTAAATTTCACATTAATTTCTTATAGTTACTTAGAAAAAGCATTTTAGTGAAACCTTACACGAGACTATTTTTAGGTATTTCAACCTCTAAAAATGTTAGCTCTTAAGAGATCAATCAAAAGCATAACATAATATTTTCAAGAGACAAATATAAACATGCAAAAAAATGTATGTTTCTGTTTAAAATAACAAAGTTAGCAGCTGTTTCCGGTATAACCAAAAGTAACACAAAATCAAAAATATTACAAACAAGGAGAAATTCAGATTATAATATATTTTTTCTATGTTGGTAGCATCATAATGTGAAATTTTGATACTAAAAAGCGTGTATAATAGGCTCTTATTAGTACATGTATTCTTAAAACGTGTTTACTAAGCAGTGAGCAGCAAGGTTTAGTGTAGAAGTCCTTATAGGTATTGTCTCCATAACAACCTCCCTACTGTTCCAAGTGTTAATTTAATTTTTTCAACCAACACCGAAAATATTCTATGATATTCGAGCATAATCGAGTATTTCTAGCACTTTCAGCATTAACTAAAACTAAAAGAGACTGTCCAGTTATAAGCTCATCAATAGTAGCATAAAAATAAGTGGAAAAATTTAGGTCGTTTTATTTGAATAAATATAATTATGGTAGTGATTTTGAGTCACTTTCTATATCAAAACTTGAATTTTCAAAAATTTTCAACATTAATTAAATGATTAGAGAACGCCGCAACAAAATGTCACCATTAAAATATGGCAATCTAGCATGTGAATGACAAATATAATAATGAAAAAAAATACTAGGGTTGCCATTTGAAATAAAAAAAATTTGTACAGTCTTGGAATGTTTGTATATTTCCACAATTATGAAACATACAGAGAATTATTTTAAATGTTTAATATTAAGGTGAGAATTTTCCGTCTCGATATTAATGGATCACCCTGAATAGTAGGAGAATACTATGTGTTCCATTTAAACTAACAGAGCAAAGCTAATGCCATTTTTGTCGATATATTAAAGCAAAATGACTTAAACATTTTTTCTTAAGTGTTAATTCACATATTTTTAATGGTTACAACGTTATGAATGAATAATGTGTAGTGTACATCTGAATTTTATTTTGGTGATAGAAATTTCATTTTTTCATATTTAATACCCTTCATGTTTTGTTTGTTGGAAAAAAAGTCACAAGAGATAAAATCTAAAATATTATCTGATACAAATAAATATAGCGGAAGTTAAAATGATCAGCATCAATGAATAACAATCTAGATATTTGGTTCATGCAATTTAGGATAGAATTTTCCTCGAAAAGAAATACTCTGCTATCTTCAATGCTTTGAGATTAAACGTTGAAGAGAAAAGACACTAAAGACTATGACTTCAAAAATTTAAAATAAAAATACATAGTTTAATTCAAGTTCAGATATTTCCATTTTATGTAAATGTAAATGACTAAAGCCGCAACATTATTTTTATCTGTTTTCCCGATCAAAGGTATGAAAATGTTCACAGCTTTATTGTTTAAATTCATTTGATTTTAACTGTAAACAAACCTGACTGAATACACTGACAGTAGAGTGATATTTGAAACAATGTTTGATAGCATAACCATTTACTAATATGTGACAAAATTGTTTGATAATCCGAAAAGCTACAAGTATGACAGTTGTTTGAATGTTGAGTTTGAACAGATGTGCGATTGATTGATTTTCTACATTTTGCATCAACGTCAAAAGATATGTGTCCTTTGAAATTATTGACTCATAACGATTATGATTTCCAGATAAATCTAAAGACTAAAAATATCCAAACATCGAGTCATTGACATGTATAGGAATTTTTCAAATGAACAATGATAAGCTATTCAGACAGTACATTTGTTTACTTCTTACAAGATTAAAAACGTTTATGAAGTCAGTAGTCCAAATCACGGCTATTTCGTTGGCTTCTGAATGATAACAAGCACTTTTTTGTACATGCTGAATGAGTATTGATTTTTTCTTTAATTTGCACTATACATACCTCCAAATCTTCGAAATTGATACAGGTTGTGTAATTAACCCACGTTTTATTTAGTTCAGGGTAAAATTTCCACTCTCCATCTTCCGCACATGGATAAAACACCAACCCTAAAACAAAATATTTAGTATACTGTTTATGTGCAGATTTAATCAATGTCAATTGCAATTTGTGACTAAGTAAAAGTTATTTGTATACCTAGATATTACAGCTTTTTTTATTACGAATGTATAAATTAACAATAAGATTAACCAAAATGACTAACAAAAAAAGCTTTAATAGTTTAATCACTGTTAATCTAAAAGTACATTAAGCATACTCATGTTATCGACAAATCTCTCGAAAAAGTTAATTTGAATTCAATTTAAAAATTTATACTTTTGGGTAAAAAATTTATTGCGGCCTATCTTCACAGATGTCTTTCTTTTCAAACTTATTTTAACCATCTGGCCGGTGTTATTTTTATTGGTACTTGCAGACGGTCGAAGTAATACTTGCCGAATAGCTCAATACGGCGTACAGGGTGGTCTACTCTGGATGGTTTTTAAAGGTTTGTCTTACTTCCAATCTTTCCACAGAAAATAGACTTTTTAGGGATAAACTCAATACTTTAATCAGTTTTACACTAGTGTTTGCGGTTTTAATGATAGAGCACCGTTCTGTTTTTTTACGATCTTGAAGAATGCTGTAACTACTTTATTTTTAAGTACAAAAATATAGTATTATAGATTTTTACGTAAAATAACATAATCTAACTCAAATTTTTTCATGTCTTTTAATTTTCGAAATACAAACTAAAATTAGCTATTAGTAATTTTCGAACCTAGTGTGCGAAGACATTATTCGCGCATAAGCGCAAAGTTGAAGCACGAGCGAGGAACGAGGGAGTGCTTCATATGCGCGAATGCGCCAAATACGTCTTCGCACATCGAGGTTCGAATAATATTTTTTGAAACGAACATTTATTTTTGTTTTATTAAAAAATTTGCATTGCGTCATTAGTAAACACAAAAAAATCTGAAAATATCGAGTGAGCCAGTTTTTTATTTGTTTTTTATTTCATACAAAAATTAAAAATTATGATTGCACTAGATAGATTTTTACGGTAGAATGCAAAAAAATTGAAATAGAAATTTTTTTTTTCAAAATAATTATTACTATTCAATTCTGTCTAAAAAACCGTACATAGTTGGTTGACATCTTAAAATATTTCTGACGTTTTTCTGCTTCCGGAAGCTATTTTTTTTTTTTCAATTTCTAACAGACATTTTTCAAGAAAACATATCTACATTATAATTTTTCGAAAACAGAGGAAAAAATTCTATTATTTTATTTTATTGTCATAGCCTACTATGCTTCCCATTCGAAAAAAAATATATATAGCCTTAAAGTAAATCTCGGAAACAGAAAAATATAAAAATATTTCAGTTATGTCATTTTGTTCTACGTAAAAATCTGTATTAATATCTGTTTTTGCAGTTTTAATAAGTTTGATAACAAAGTAAGTTACAGTTAGGTATGTCTGAATCGCAGAAAATCAAAAAAGCTCTACAACTGGAAAACAAAAGGCAATAGCGCAAAATTAATTGCAGTATCACAAAAGTGTATCATTTGTTTTTTTATATGATGGTTGGGAATATGAGAAATCTATAAAACCACCCTGTACATTTTTGTTTATAAAAAATTCTAATAAATTTTTTCTTTATATGAAATGCTTTTCCAAAATTGTAAATAATAAAATAATCAAATTTTTCTATCTCTAAAATAACAAATAATAAAATTATGTTAAGCAAATAATTAAGTATGTACCTAACACAGTACATACAGCTTAACATAATATTAATTTGATTTTTAATTTTTGAACAATTTTCTAAATATTTTCAATTTTTCCACAAATTGAAGCGATTCTGTCTGTATAGATTTCATTTGAACAGTAGTACTGCAGATGAACTGTCTACAATAACACAAGGAGATGAGGTCAGAGTTATAATACAAAATATCTCTTCTTTCCTACCAAAAAAAAAGTTGAATTCATTGTTATATAGACGAGTTTTCGACATACATTTTTTGAAGTTGACCCATTATCTTAACTCTGAATTATTTATCAGTTCACTATTTTCTGAGATCTTCCTTCTTTAATTTTCTTTTGTATTCGTGTTGGATAAAATGTGTTCATTGAATTTGCATTATCATAATCCAGTAATAAGATGAAAAAAGAAAAGTTGTTTGGGAGTAATTGTGAATATGTTCTGTGTAAAGACATAGAGCTCTTCCACCTATCAATTTATGAATAATAATTCCGCGGTCTTCAAGTCAATGAAAAATTAACAGATCTAGATTTTATAAATTTCATAAACTTTTGTTTTCATTTTTGACATCGGATGCTGTTTTAACTAATTTTTTGCACCATACGACCACCCAATTTTTTTCTATGACCAAAAACTACTTATAATAGTAGCACCATAAATATAGAGTAATTGTAAACTTTGCAGAACTTTTAAACCATGATCAATCTTTAATTTTTGAAACAAAAAATGTATGCAGAAGAAATGCTCGTTCTCATAGAGCACATAAACAAAACATTTCTTAATTCTAATTAATCAAAATTCTCAATAGCATATCACTCAACTAACACGTTTCTGCAATTATACAAAATTTAAAAGGCGCTAAAAGTAAGAAAAAATTTGTGTTGCACACCGCACATATCAAAAAAAAAAGAAAAATGTAACGTTTCCAATTAAAATTTGGAAAGTGGATTGACAAAAGGTGAAAAGCAATTGACAAAAGAGGAAAAACAAAAAAAGACTGTAATTTCTAGCTGTCAATGTTACTTTTAATTTGTGCAAAATATCTGCATAGGATCTCCCATTTGAAGTTTTCCTTCATATCGTTTGACAACGTTTTGATTTTTTTTCTATAAAAATCGAAATTCAAACATTGCGGAATGTTTGTCTTGGCGTTCATGTCATAAGCGTAACAAAAACAAAATGTTACTGTTATTATAGCTTGACTATAAGTTTACAAATGCTAGAATCATTTGTATAGAATTTTTCACCCAAAGTTTTATCTCAAAATTTAAAAACTTCTTTCACAAAGTAAAAAAAAAAAAATCATAAATATTCAGAAGTAATTCAAAGAAATAATGTTAGCTACTTATATGTATTTCTGTTGGTGTTTGCGATACTGATGACATCTTGAAAAAGATGCTCAAGAGAAAAATAAAACATTAAGATATTCACGATACTTGGAAAGAAAATTTATTAGTAATTCATGAGGAAATTGCAAATATTGTCACGAACATAGCTACAAAACGAGTTTCAAGCTTTCGCTATAAAGTCTCCACATAACAGCATCATATGTGTTCGGACATTTCAAGACGTTGGTTATAGCTTTTCAGCAAAAAAGATATAACGTATTCAGTCTGGAAAAATTCACACAAATTAATAGTGAATTTATTTAAAAAATGTCCGAAAAAAAAATTAATTAATTAAAAGTAAGTAAAATATTGACTGTTTTATGGTTGATTTTGTTCTGAGTAGGTACACGTGCTTTCAGTGAAATTGTAATAAATCTAAAGATATGTCACCACCCAGACGTAGGTCGTATAAGTGAAAATTCTTGAAATTTTTCACATAGATATATTTGAAAAAATTTCTCAATTTCCTTTGTTTCTCGATTTAACAGTTGAAAAATTTAGCGCTTTTTTTTTTCAATACAATAAATTGCTTTAACTAAATAAACTATCTACTGCAACTCCATATTACACAATTCTCGTTTGAGATTTTCCTCAGGGTATTGGGCTCATTTTCGGATTAGAAACTAGTGCTTCGTCGTGAAGCTGCTGATTAATAGAATTTCTGGGCACCGCTTATTAAACTCAAAGTGCTCTTAGTACATCACGTCGCCGATACTCTTCGTTTTTGTCTTTGTTAATTATTTATCCACTATTGTAAGATTACGATTGTAATTTTGTCTAGAATCCGAATACTTAAATACAAACAATTTATTCAAGTGATTCGAGTTTCAGTAATTAATCTTAATGCCGTTTTAGGTATCAAATAGCAGGTGCTTTTCATTTATTTTTTTACTTTTCTTTTTGTAATTTTCTTAATGCAGAACTCAGGCAATTTTTTATACAAAAATATTATTAAAGTGATGTAATTATTGTATTAAATGTATGTTTTTACAGACGAATGTCACTGATATTAACATTATAAACAGAATAAATTTACATGCATGATTCAACAGCCTCAAACTCAATTGGCACACACATTAATTGGAACAAATATATATCTAACGTCTGCATACTGTTTAATATATCGTAAATCACTCATCACATACTCATTTCAGTCAATAATGAGTTGGGTATGCCACAAATTTGTATCTGGTTGTGACGTTTAATTTTGCAAAGACATCTAACATCTAAATTTAGAAAAACAATCAACTTGACTTACTATTTGGATCAAACGTAAAAATCTGAGGGCAAGTCTGATTAGCGATTGTTCCCGCTGGAGTGTCTGGCCAACAGGACCATCCATCAAATCTAGCCGAGCAATAAAGTCCTGAAAAATAACACAAAAACATTTCATTTTCCGAAGCTACAACAGTTTTACGATACTGTAACCTCTTCCCATCGGGTATTACCTGCATACCTTTAAAATATTACAAAGAACAAGACAAAAACACTTTGCAGGTAAAAATTCAAAGGAAATGTACTGATAATTATGAGTGATACTTCGAAATTTAGCAAAGAGGGTGCAGTATAAAAAGAAAATGTTTTACCTAAATATTTTTAGTTGCTTCAAAGTGTTATAAGTGTGTATAAGAAGTTTTAAGAACAAATCAGCAAGAATGAAAACAATTTTCTTGTTTTTATTCGAATTGTCTTTATTAAAAGTTTTTCTTTGTGATGAAAGTACGCTAAAATCAGCATCATCAGAAGCGTTTCCTGTGTATAATATTAAAGAAATTCCATCAAATAATTACGTTCCTCACAGGACTTACAATTCTGAAATACAATCGGATAGTTACTCTCCATATTATCCCTACGATCCTTATCCATACCAATTAGGAGCTTTGAAAGAATCACATCTACAGGTATGCATTTAATTTATTATTGATTTATTATCAATTTTTTTTATTTTTTAGGGCTCACTTCAATCAAGTTTGAGTTTGCTTTACAAAACTGGCTTTTTTGTGATCGGAGGAGCTGCGCTTCTTTTCATTGGAGGAATTCTATTGACAACAATCTGTTCTTATACGTCTCTCTGTAAAATTACTTTTGCTTCAGCTGGTAACATAGATAAAGAAACAATGATGCGTTCTTTTATGACACCTGAAAAACTTGCAACGGCTGCTGCGTTGGTTCAAGACGCAATGGGAAAATATCAAAGACTACAAAAAAATAAAGAATAATTTTTATAGTGTGTCAGTTATTTGCTTGAATATATTAAATCTTTTATGACTGTAGTATTTATTAAATAAAATTTTATCGCTCTTGTAGAATACTTATATATATTTCTCTTTGAATTAGTTAAATTTTAACAAATATCACCACCATCAGTTTGTGAACCTCAGAAAATTAATTACAAATGTTATCAAATTAACTTTATTTAATATTAGTACCAAAGATTATAGAGTTGTGGATGAATTTAAAAAAAATGTAAATAGAAAACGTCAGTATTTTCACTTCCAATTTAACCGAAAGTTTATACAACTCTGTCTTTACAACAAAACTTTTTTTTTTATTTTCACATATTTGATTTACGCTTGAAATTAGTTATTTAATTTTTTTGTTTTTTTCCAATTGGTCTTCAATTGTTATATATAGTGTGTCGATGCTCACCATTGGTATCTAAGTTATTAGAAGAGATAGAGCAACGAATGTTTTGCCCAAAATTAATCTCATTTCAGGTTCTTCTCAGTTTTGAGATATTTAAAAAAAAACTAAAATTTGTCAATTTTAATTTTTCTCAGGTAACGCTCCCTCTGACATTTTTCAAACTTTTACATTGTTGAGACACTCTTATTATTTTTTCTTATGTAAGCCATATTGAATATTTCTTTACTTAAATAGTCCTTGAAAAAAGCTTCCAAAAATGTATGACATGTCCCTTAAATCTCAATTTCTAAAAGATATATTGACAGAAAATAAATTTAACACTGCTGCAAAAACCAGTATTGTTAAGCAAATGATTAGCTATGTTATAAAATAAACTGTCATCATGTAAAAGTGGCACTGGTGAGAGATTTGAAACTGTGTGCATGAATTATTAATAATTAATCACTTTTCAGGACTAAATAATGGCACATAAATAATGGTAATAACTAGTATACAAAGTCTTATATCTCTAACCAAAGCAACTTTTATATGTTGACAATAACATAGCTTATCATTTGCTTGAAAATGAAGCTGAAATTTCATAGCCTACTTATTTTGATCAGTGTTGAATTTATCTCTCTTATAGAAATAGAGATTTTAGTAGAATGTCATACATTATTGAAAAGCTCCTTTCAAGGACTATCTAAATAATAAAAAATTTACTAATTAAAATGTAATTAAAATGTTAAAAAACGAGAGTTAAGCTTTATAACTCAGAAACAAATGAAAATCAAAGGTTCTCGCTAACACCAAAATATTTGTTTTAAAAAAGTGTCCTAACAATGTGAAAGTTTGAAACTGATAGCATAAAGCGTTATCGAATTATTGATGATAAATAAAATTGATGCATTTCAGTTTTTCCAAAAAGGAACGAGGGAGTGCTTCATATGCGCGAATGCGCCAAATACGTCTTCGCACATCGAGGTTCGAATAATATTTTTTGAAACGAACATTTATTTTTGTTTTATTAAAAAATTTGCGTTGTGTCATTAGTAAACACAAAAAAATCTGAAAATATCAAGTGAGTCAACTGACAGTTTTTCATTTGACAGTTGTCAAAGAAGGTTTTTAAATATGGATTTCTTTTTATTTCTTCAGTATTTGCGACACCTGAATTGGTAAAATGACAGTTTGTTAACCAGATTTCATTATTATTAAGTTATATTATTTCTGGAATGGCCAGAAAGGCCAGTGTTTTTGCAAAATTTCGCGCACTCGTTTGGGAATTTTACGTTCCCAGTTGACTGCTCCGTTCGCAAAATGTCATTTTGAAGGAGGTGAGTTCAAAAAAAAAAAAATTGAATTTTATGTTCGAAAAAACAAAGTTGCATGGACTTGCATTCATGGTTAAACTGGAGGTAAAATAAATCCAAGACTATAATAAAGATTAGCGTCCACTAGTTACATTTTCTCGAAATTCAACCATAACGCTATAATCTTCCGTGCAGATACTAATGGACCACCTGTATAGTGGAATACTAGTACCTATTTTAATAATGAAATAGTTGGTTGTTGCATTTGATCTATCACTGCCAATAAACTATTTTCGAATGGGCTAAATATGCATTTCCATATCAGTAAATAACCAATTAATTTTATTATATTATAAGCGATGTATTTACGTCAAACATTTGTATATTCCGCTTGAATCACATCTTTTTTTATACTAAACAAATATTGATTTTATTGAATAGATAATTCAACTCACATTGTCTCGACCAATCAGATTCATTCGTTTTTCCAAAATGGATCAATCACATTTGTATTGATCAGCGATTTATACTTGGGGTATTTTCGCTAAAAATTTTCAATAGAAGTTTTCACCATTTTTAGTTTATTGAATCGTCTAGTGGGTACAAAATTGAAGAAATTTTTTCCTCATTCTACTTATAATTTGTTATAAGAACAGTTTCCATTCGTTTGATAGCACATACTCGTTAAAATTTAATTGTTGCTAAAATATCTATCTGAGGTTGAAATTCTGGCAACAACACCCATTTTTCAGGAAAAAGTCATAAAAAAATTCAAACGTCTATTTCACACAAATTAATCAAAATTGATACAGAACTTTTGTATAACATTAAATGATTAATTGATAATGTTATTGATCAGATGAAAAAATATTTTGTATATTAAATTGGTTCCACACCATCATAAATTCCTGCGCAAATTTTGTGACAGATGTGCAGCCAACCAATCAACGTCTTGCACCCAGAAACAGCAAGAGAAGACGAAACGTGTCATCACACAATTTGCACAGAAATATATAAACATGTGGACACTGCCTAAGTTGAAAATACTGTCTTACTTTTACTCGTCTTTAAATGATTGAATGAAAGAAAAAAACTTCTTAATTAATTTCCAAGTGTTTGAAATCGCAAATCATCGCAAGAACTTGAGATCATAGAGACAGTGTAATTACCAGTTAAAAATCCGTTAGAATGACATCCAGTAATTAAGTGAATTTTATGATAAGAATAGACAGAAACAGCTTTTTAAAAATTATAATCAAAAATTAAAATTTTTCATTTGTAGATTATATCTGTAATAGTTGTTATTCATAAGTATATTATTTCTAATTTTCGAAGCTTTGTGAAATTACCATTAAATATTACTAGCAGTTTTGTTTTGAAATTTGTTTCCCCTCCGAGAACGTGTGAGCAGTATAGGCAATTTTAAAATTAAATATCTTTTGCCTTTTTTTCCTTTTTATTTTTCTGTGTTTAAGAAATAAAAACACACCAAAGTGACCAATCACGAAAGATTCTTCTTGGAAGACAAGGAGAAAAATATGTTGCAATTAACAAAAAACAAGAAACAGACAATATAAAGTAAATTTAAAGCGTTTTTCACACTGCGCCTAAGCAAAAGCTTCTGGGATTGATCACTCTATTATACAGAATAAATTTTTTAAAAGTAAATTTCTATTTTATGTCAAAAAGTAAGTAAGTAGGAGAGGTAAGAGAGTAGGAGGGTAAGAAGCTCAAGGGTGGGTGGACCACAGTATCGAACAATACCAATACACTATGTGGCAACACTGGTACAAGATGTACATTACCAAATGAATAAATTTGATTATTTTGTGGAGCTATTTGAAAAAAAAGTATCAATTTTTCTGCGCATATTTCAGCATTGTTTTTTTCCAGCATGTCATGATAAATAATGAGATTTTTTTTTTCAATAATTTAATGTTAATTAATCAATATTTGTTATAAGAAGTAATCGAAAAATTCACATGCTTTGTGAAATAAATATAATCTATAAAGACAAAAGTTGATTTTTGTATTGCTATTACTGTTTATATATTAAATGAAAATATACTTTAAGAAAAACTCACTCTGTATATCTATCAAACGAAGGAAAAATACCTACTTTTTTCCAGACTTCCAGAATCCCCATTGTCATTACCACTAGCGGATTTCCACTGGGAAGGCAGTTGTAGGCCACTTATATTGTTAAGTAATTCATGACCTCTCAAAATATTATAAATTTTTAATTTTATTAGATATGTCATTCTTCTAATTTTTGGGATTTATTGTTTATCAAAAATTAATTTTTTAAATTATCTCGCACTGAATTTTGGCTTAACATAAATTGAAATCAATGTTAAATTATTCTTAAAATATAAAACGTTCGTCAAAACTGATGGATCATTATTCTGTTTTTTTGAAAAAAAAAAGATTTTTTTTCTATCAAGAATCACAAAAAATCTAATTTCAATTTTTTCTAAATTGTATCATAATTCTAAAAATTATAAATTAAACATTCAGTGTTTACATTATTCAATCAATTTCAATTCACTTTGCAGCAAATGTCACAGTGAAGTATATCTGCAATGTAAATGTAGATTTCTTGTAACAGTTTGTCTGGACTGAACTTGCATGTGATAAAATGGACTAAAATTACAAGTAGTTACCATAAAAAAGAACATGCTTTAGGAACAAACGTCTGGTACAAACAGATTTTATTTTTATGTTTGTGCATTCTGATAAACTAAATAGAAACTGGGTTAATTATTGTAAACAAAAGAGCTAGACCCTTAATTTGTGAGTTGCGATAAAATGTTTCAGTATGTGATAAAAATGACAAAAAGAAATCGTTCATTTACTAAATCACTTTACTTGTGAAAGATAAGGGGCTATAAAATTGACCAAGTCTCATTCTCAAAGATCAAGTGGATAATACAAAATACTATTAGTTGTTGATACAAAAGAAAAGTTAAATAAAGTAGATGAAATGGAGAATTACATACGCAAAGCAATGCATTGTAATATTTTATTTGACTTGTTTAAGATATCAACTCATCTGTTTAATTGGATATATTCCTGTAACAGATAAATCTTAGATCTTGTCGATTGTAACTAATTTGTTGTTAGTCTTCAAGATAGCCTTTAGCCACAATTGCAAATTTCCACTCTCTGTGTCGTTTCAACATGTTTATACTTGCTCCAGGATCGACTGGAACTATTGATGGAGACTTTATTGAGCAGTGGCCTGTATTGCACTATAGATTTTCGAATTCTAAGAATAGAAAATTGTGTTATAAACTGAACATAAGAAGAAAAAGATGAAATTATACAAATTACCTTATTTATTTAGAATTTTTCGTCTTTTAGAAACACAAATTCGATGCAATAATTAATTTATAATAATTACACAACACAACTCAAAAAAGTTAAGTTGTTTAATGAAGACAAGTAATACTGTCGCTGTTCAACAAGTAGCGACGCTATTCCTATATTTTGTGTTTGTGTGTCTAAAGAAGTTTGAGCTTTGCAGTTCAGATAAGCATAAAAAGTGAAAACTTTTTCAAGCCGCTTGGCATAACACATTATGTGATATTATTTGAAATAAATAAGTTTGATGGGATGAGTTACTAATAATACTATTACCTTAACAAGTGCCAGCTGACCTTTTAATTAAACATATGTCTTATCCGAAAGTTGCTCTTTTTCATTATACAGGGCGTTATAGTTTTTATTCAAATTTTTGATAATAACTCGAAAAATACTCAAGTTGAAAATTCGCTCATCTATGATCTATCAAACAAGAAACTTTTTTTACTAATTTCAAATTATGGAATGGAGAGCAATAGTTACGCTTTTTTTACACTGAAAAAATAGTGTATATTTTTTATTTACAATATTTTGAAATCTTCGAAATTATGGGAATGCAGTAAATTCATTTTTAAGTGAAAACGCTATATCTGTCAAAAGTCAAAAATGCACTTTTACACAATTTTAATCATAATAAGCTTAGAAATGCAAAGAATTTTTTTGCAGAGCATTGATGCCAATTCTGTCTTAATGCTTTTAGACAACAAAAAACTTCAATTAACGTAGCCAGTTTCAGTAATTTCTAACATTTAAACCTACTACGACCGTTGTTCGTCTAAACTGATATACAGTATGTACACAGATGGAGTTGACGATAAAAAAAATTGCTATTATGAGTTTTAGAACAAAAATCATTGTTTATATGCTTGGCGAGAAAAAAAGATTGCTATAAAAAAATCTCAGATCCGATAACTCGCAGTCAACAAATTCAAAAATTTCGAAAGTTGTTTCAGAAGGGAAGTACAATTTTCCTCTAAAAACTTCAATGAATTAGAATTTTTATGGTCAAAAATGAACTCACTATAACAATTTTTAAATCAAAATCCAAATTTTTCCATTCAAAACAATCATTATTACTTTTTCTTTGCTGTAGTTTAAATATTTGATTGTAATTAACTATTTGATTGCGATCAACTCGGTAAATATGAGAATTTGATTGGTTCAATTTGACCAAGTGATCAAATTTGATTACAGTTAACTAAATGACGCTTCTGTAAACCGGCAAAAAAATGTATAAAAGCACAATAGGAATATGGTCAGTTGCCATAAACTATGAAATGACAAACATTACAATTTTTCTCTTGAAATATTTCTTGCTAATGGTCAACAGCACTGTAAGATTTACTATTTATTATAATATTCAACTGTTTAAAAAAAATCGCTGCTTGAATAGAAAATTTAATTCGCTGATCAAAATTCGCCGCGACTTCGAATGTTTTACGTTGGTGTAGAGAACCCTTAATTCTTGTTTTCTATATTCTTGACAAATTGTTATCGGAAATGATTTTTTTTGTAATTTCAGTTTTTAGACAAGCAAAAAATTTTACAAAGAATGAATTTTTCTCGTAAAATCAATAATACAGAAATTTATTTCTCTCAATTCCATCCGTGGACACACTGTATGTTATATATCATTCATTGTCAGCTATAAAATTTGACAAATATACCTTATTCATTCAAATTTAATAAAATTAGTATTATTATTATACGATAATTGAAAGTTGCGTTGGTGAATTTGAATGTCAAATTCTTGATTCTCGCCCTAAAAATCCCAGAACTACCAATTTTAAAAAAATAAAGTAAATACCCAAACATTTGAGTATCAATTTTATTTTTTAGATTCAGTCAAGCACTAGAGGATCCACACTTTGAAAATTCTACCAACTTTTGACAGAACCGACTTAGCCATTCCCAAAATATGAGCAAAAATTGAAAAAAATAGGTCAACTTCAACACCCTGTAGATCGATAAGGAGCCACTATTAGACAAGGCAATTGTACTTTTTTAACTGGATTATCAAGACTTAATGATTTAATATTTCACCCTATATATATTTTATTATAAATGTTGAAAACTTTGAGAAATTGATAAAATTTAACAACGTTCACATTTGATCTGAAAATGTTCACTTCTGTAAGCGTCTGCTCTAAACCTTTTCCACACTTTACAAAAGACACAGATTGTATCAGGATCATCGTTTTGTTGTCAGCACGTGCGACCCTAACTAAAATAAATCACGGTCTGTTGCTCCGTTTAAGAATTTTTTTTAGAAAACTTTAGTTTCACTGTCAGTGTACATTGTTGGCAAATTTTCCAGAGCAAACAAAATATTATGTAATTAATTATTGGAAACCGAAGTTTGTTTGAAATTTTTGTCCATGTATTAGATTATATTAGATATGAATATCTACAGATTTACTTGAAAGAAACAAATTAAAAGAAAAAAACAAAGTGCTTGATTTCAAAAATTAACCCATTGATCAACATTTATTCGTTCAATAAATTGTATTATTAAATGATGTTTTTAGTGTACGTTTACATATTTATTATAGCTTGAAAATGTGCATTTATCATTTCAATATCAACAAATAATCGATTGATTAATAATAATAATTAATTTCCAGTAAAACTAAGGATGCATAAATGTATAATAATAATAATAATGATGAAGAATTTAAAATTGGAAGAAAGCAGGTGTCGGCTTTCGTTTCTTTTGAAAACAAAAGAAAAGACGTGCAATTACGCTTCGGTGACTAACGATAAAAGACCAGAGTTATTAAAAATGATTGGACTAACTGAATTTCACAGAAGTTTTTCAGAAATTAGTAAAAAAATAAATAAATTAATAATAGCAAAACAACAAGATTTAGTCCATGTTTTTATCAATCTTATTGAATAAAATCTGAAGGTAAAAATACTTATTTTGAAATTATCAGATAAAGGATAAAGCAAACAATTCATCTACAAGCATTTTTCTTATTCAAATATTTAACTCGTTTAGATTTTTATTCCATCTGAGTGTTAAGAAAATTATACTATATTATTACATAAAGGATAATGCAAACAAGTTATTTACAAACACTTATTTTCCACAAATAATCCATTCTTTCTAATTTACCTCCTATGTTTTTATACTTTTTTTTGCATAAAATTATGGATGAAAGTTTACACATTTTTATTAAGATAAACTTTTTTATGTACTTTATTTGAGTTAAAAAAAAAGACACAACAAAATGTTGTTTACTTTTTTCCCTGTTTATTGTCACTTGCCAACGCAGATGCGGTAGTAATTATCTTTTGTAATTTCGAAAATTTGTATTTTAGTAATTCTTGTGTACTTTTTTTCATACCTGCAAAAGTAAGTTTGCCTATGAAGTTACGTCGGTCGCAGTTGCGTAGCAGCAACCAATGGCAGTGTTAAATTGGCGTCGTTATTATGTCAACTTGCAAAGACGGTAGCAAAGAATTAGAAATAGGTATGTTTTGAAAAATTTTATTGTTTTTACTATTTTTAAATATTATGAGTCTTGAAGTTTTAAAAACATACATTAAATAACATCTGCTCAAACTTTTTACTTACAAATATCGCAAGGATATATTTCTTTTATCATAACTGAAACTAAAACTTCTGCAAAAATATGCCCTGTAATACTCAGTAGGTTTACATTTTATTATCTGAAAATATCTGAACATGGATTGCTTCACAGTGAGCTGTAACAGCTAGGCATGCCATTTTGACAAGGATCTTCGTCCGCAGAGTCGGGAATTAATTTTAGAATTCATTAGCATGTTTCAAAGAAAATCCTTGTTTGTGGCTAATAAGTTTTAGAGATAAGTAATACCGTAAAATGGCAAGCCAGCAAGTAATACCGTTTACTAACTAATGGATCACCTTTTTAACAAATTTGTTTTTAAGAAAATGGTGTATTCGTCTTTAAAATGTAAAGATTTATCAAATTTCTTACATTCATTTCCAATGAAATGCGGAGTCAAGGTGTCTAATTTACTTTTCTGTATTTTCAAAGTTAAGATACATGCTGGGATGTAACAAAAAAACAAGTATTCACTAGGATCTCGATACAGATATTCAGTTCCGATTACTCTGTATAGTTGAAAAGTAGAACCAAAATATAGTTCTTGTAAATAAAATCGTTAAATTTTAACTATTGGTTTATTACAAAATAATACTGAACAAACAAAATCATAAAATGTCTTTTGTTTTCAAAATCTGTTACTGGAAGATTAACGACGAGGTTACACAAATAAAACTGTTTTGATATTTTCCCTTTTGTATGCAAAAAACGTATGATCAACAAAATTGACAAAAACTGGCCACAATGGTAATAATTTGTATAATTGATGTAGGTACTTGTGATTCAGAAAATCAACTTATTTTTGCAAATTTATGTGCGCTTATGTTTACTTTCTCATAAAGTCATTATCTTCACCAAATGTTGCATTATTAAATATAATAACAATGTTCATAACAATAACAAAATATTTCAATAATACTGTATGTAGTAGTAGCTTATGCCAAAAAAGCAAAACACTTGTGAAAGTAGGAAAAAATTAAAACTTCTTTCAATAATAGAGTAACAAACTTCATAGCCAAGAAGCAAAATACAAGAGTAAAATAATTAATTAATGCTAAACAGCGCAGCAACTCAAGATATGATGCAATTTCACCACTAAATTCTAGCTTATTATATAACAAAAGATTTAGTACGTCATATCATAATATTGATCCTGATATGTACCTTTCTCTACCAGGTGAAAAAAAATAGACTGAAATGCGTTCTGAAATTTTTTCTGATAAAATTTTCAGACACAAAAAACAAGCACTCACTTACTTTTATACAAGTGTCCCAAAAATGTAAACAGGTCCATTTTTTGATTAAAGATGTGTAAATGGAAAATAAACAATCAAATAAATAATTTCCAATTGTAGGTAAAATTTTTAGGCATTATCCATAATTGTTTCCAAATATACAGGTCGTCTACTAATAGACTGTAACAAAAGTAAAAGACCATACTCTGTTTGCTTTAGCTTTCAATTCTGATTAATTCAATAATTTCTTTCAGTTTTTTAAAATGATTCAAACTGACCAAGATACAAACTTTCTAAAGATCAATTACACAAGTAGTTGAAAGTTTAGAAAAACAAGATTAAATTTAGTTTAAAGAAAAAAGTTCCATTTTGAGGTTAAAACATTTTTTGACTCAATGTAGTCGAAATTTCAATAAATGAAGAACTTTGTTAAACGTCGAATAATTTCTTAAATCAAATGGAACACCCTATTTTTAGCTTGTGCATCTAAATAATTATAAAATTCTTTATTTAAAACTAGACTTCAAACTCAGGAAATGTCAAACTATTAGAACTGTGGTCTAAATTTTGAAAAAAAGAGAAAAAAAAATCAGATATTTTCTAACGTAACTATTGTGAAAATTTCATATACAATAGAAAATAAAACTAGTTCTCAACTTTGTGGCACTGTAGTCACAATGGGTACAATCACTAACTTAAAAAAAAAAATTAACGCATTTGAAAATTTTGAAATTGTCCGCAAATTATTATACAATTTCCACAAATTTTTATTTTTTTTGTTTCACACATAACTGAAATAAGATTTTTGGTTTCAGATTGAATATACTTTTCCAGAAAAATCGTTTTAAAACTTATTTGAGTAAAAAAGTTAAATACTTGAGTATAATAAGCATTTATTTGGAATTATAACTTTTTTTACGTAAGGCGGTTCTGATAAACGCACTGGTTTGTATACAAACGTCTATCAGTTTATATAAATTAGAGGATTTCTTACAATTTACAATTAATTGTTAGTAAGCCATTACCGGAGTCAAAATCTTTATAAGTGCACTCAATGTAATTTTTTTGGGAAGACTAAACATTTTATTGATAATTCTACAAGAAATTTTCATAAAAATAAGTAGTCAAGTCAGACTCTGCTATTAAAAGATAAATTTGAAAATACAAAAAATAATGTGTTACCATTTCAAATAGCAAGTTAGCAGCTTCCGGTATAACCGGAAATAGCATAAAATAAAAAATGATTTCAGATAATAATATTTTTTTGTTCTCAATTTTAGATACCTTCAACAGTCCGAGTGTGAATGCGCGTGCTTGATGTTTTTGTTTTTTTCATAATCTAAAGAAACCTCATATGCAAGTACAAGAAATTTTATTATGTTATCACATTTATCTGAAACCGTCGTAGTTCTTAAAAAAATGATTATCTCTCAAAAGCTCAAGTTAGCGCAAAATTCACCATTAATTTTGCTTTATTTGGTCACAAAAATGGTGGTGGAGATTACTGAGGACTTTTTTGATTCTTTGTTAAATTTTAAATCTACAATAAAAATGCGTACAGTAAACAAAAATAAAATTTGCATTTTTTATTTATTTATTTTTTTACTTTGTAAAACATTTATGATATCCCAGTATTTACTCCCAATTTGTGAACGAAATAGTAAATACTTAAGTGAAAGATTTTAAATAGATAATCCATGGAACAAAATGCTCAAAATTCCAATATTTAAACTTTCTTCTTTTGATAAGTTTCAATCATATTTATCTATTTTTTGATAATTAATAAAATAAATTGAAATAAATTTATGAACATTAATACTCGTGTCAAAAAATTCAAATTATACATCTTAATGCATGAGTCTTTCTATATCACTGGACACTCTCTAATTCAGGATCTATAAATTTTTCAGTGCAATTTAAGAAACAATCAACTTCTTATTGCTCGTTCATCATTGATTTATAGTTGTTGTTTGTGTCACGATTTCTCATGAAAGTTCATATTTCGCAGTCCATTAACAGTGACCGGCTGTTGCTCGGTTTTACGACAAGAAATAGCAAAGATTGGTTCTGTGAAAGCACTGTTGTTATCTTTCTTATAATAAGCGCCACTAACAATACGTAAGTCTGTTATTTTTACATGAATACATACTTTTCTTGACAAAAAATTTCTTTTGTAAAAACATCTAAACAACTAATAAAGTAGTATTTGAAAAAAAGTTTTTTGCATTTAAGATACCAATTTTTCTATCTTGAAAAGATCTTTTACAATGAATAGATTATTTCAGCTTCTTTGGTTTTCTATGAAACGAAGCGTCGCAGAACATGGCTGTAGTTAAAAGTTTCTCTTTATTGAAAACGTGCTTTTGCAGTTTAAATTCTTTGAAACGTTATCAATAGCTGTTAGGCTATTGTCATTTTATCAGTACTTACCCGAAAAATCGCTCTGTTTGCTCATTAACTGTTCACATTGAAGTTGGCGTAGCGAAACTACTGCTGCATCTTGTGGTGTTAAATGTGCAGCCATTTTTTCTTTCGATTAAACTTTTTGTTAATCTAATTAACTTGAAGATTTAAGACTAACTGATTTCATTTTGAAGGCCATTTGTAGTTTAAAGTTGTAAAAGGTACCGACCTCCACTGGCGGTATTATCTGAAACAGAGCAAACCACATGTTGCGTCAGAGTATAACCCTCGAGCTTTGAAATGTAACTACATTTATTACACGATGCAAATTAAACTTGAGTTATACCAAAAAGCAGGAAGTGATGTGTTTTAATGGATATCTGATTTGAGATAATATTAATTAATTGACAAAGTTCAAAGATATAAAAGCTATTTCCAGAATTACATATTAATCATTTGGAAAATATTGCAAAACAGTTTTTGCCTTCAGTTGCATAATAAAAGCTAGTTTTTTTTAGGTTATTGTTAGTACTGATAAATCTGAGCTGATAATTATCATCGCGGAAAAATGTCTAAATGTGATTCACGTTTTCACGTTTCACGTTAATTTTTCCGGCCTAGACCTTACAAATTAACATTTGTGAAATATGACTAAATAAGGGGATAGTAGCTGATTCCTTAATAATTTAGTAATTGTCAGCTTAATTAACACTCTTACACAAATCTTAACTAAATGTGATTAAATCACACAGATCACACGTACGGCTAAGCAATACCACTCACATTCACAAAACATAATTTTCTGACCTAGTGATCTAAATAACTATTACAGACGATTATTTCAGAAGCAAGCTTTGTTGGCCATTTTATCACCTTAGTTACTTGTTGTGTACTTAAAAACAACCCAACAAAGTTACTTTGTCTTCAAAACGTGTCTCAATAATGTCAGTGTTTAAAAGTCTTTATTCGTTGCTTTATCTCTTCTAATAACTGAAACATTGAAAGTGGAGCCACTATACATTCTGTTTATTGAAAGAATCAAAAATTACTCAGAAGTTTCAAAGAGATTCTGGAAGACATAAGACTTTAAGCATGCTTCATGGATATAAAATACTTCAAAAGATTGCATGAAAAGAAAAAAAACAACACAAAACTGTTAAATGCGGTCTAATCAGCGAAACAAACACTTTTAATTCCAAAAAGCTTGAATATGGACCAAAGTCAGTCATAAAACTGCAAAAATTTACTGCTCTGTTAGTATATACAGGCTGTTTCAAAATTATAAAGATACATCCTGAGAGCAAGTATTTGAGATCAATAGCAATTTACCTAACAAGTTCAGGGACATAAAATTCCCACATGGGCACTTTGTTTGCAGCCAAAGCGAAAGGAGTACTATATTAGTGTGTATGATGGAATTTGTTTCCAAAAAAGTTAGGTACAAAGTATTTTATAACGAATTCAAGAAAATATTGCTTCAGAATTATTACTTGTCGCTGACATTTTATTTTTTATGTCGGTAAGTTAAAGGCACCAATAAATTAATAGATAAGTAGCAAAAACTATTTTTTTTGAGTTCTAACCAAAAGTGACAATTGAAAAATGGATATTTTTTGATACCCTAATCATTTGTTTCCAAAAGTTGAAAAAAAAAACAGAGATTATAACCTCCTACATTTGAATACTTTTCAAACAAATACTAGTTTCTGTAGCAAGTAGAGGATGAAGAATTTTTTGCCCGAGTGAAAGTCTGACACACGAGTCGCAGGCGAGAGGGATGATTTGCAAGGCCAAAATAGTAATTACGAATAAGTTGCAAACACTTCTTTTCTACGGCTATATCGTAAGAAATAAAAGAATAATTTCAGAGCTATTTGTTTCATAAACGTCAAAGTATAGAACTGACACATAAAATTAGACGGTAAGGCAGATGTCTTTAAATTTTTTTGTTCCCTTAGTCAATTAGAGAATTATTTAAATTTACACATAAATGATGATTTACTGGAATTATTTTTGTAACCAAAAGTTTCTTTTATCATAAAAAACAGAATTGCTTTTGAATGATGTATCCGAATTCTCGCTGTGATCAAATTAGTCCTTAAAATTTTTGGCCGTATCCCCAACAGCTGGAAAATATACTTGAATAAGTATTTTTTAAATAGCAATTTAAAATAAGTTGGGCAAAAATAATCTTCTCTTAAAAAGATGCTATAGATTCATTATTCAATCTTCCTTTAACAAAAATTAATATCCAATTTATAGTCATAGCAACTTCAAATTAAGAGTCATTGTGAGATTATAAACACCGCAAAACATTGTTGACAACGTTACTCTGCCTAAAGCTGAAATAACAATGTTTAAAATAACTTCAATGCGCAAATGTAAATCATAGACTAGTAGCAAAGATTGCATTTATTTTAAACTGCATATAATCAAATTTAAGATTAATATTATTACAATTACTTCTCTAATATCATTATTTCCTAAGAGTTTTTTTTTCATGAAACACCTTGACTAGGAACCTAAAATTTACACTACTCAATTTTATTAAATCGACTATAGAAAGTAAGATAATTCAATTTTATTAGAACAGTCAGCTATACTCATGAGGATCTATAATCCATAGCATGGAAAAGTTTGTAATAGAAAGACCGATACCGGTACATTCTAGAACAATTATAGTTTACTTTATAGAAATAGACAGAATTTCATTTAAGTCTTCAATCTATAATTTCAAAACCCTTTATCATCCTACATCTGCCATTTTAGCTGTCGTATTGAATCAGCATTCACCTGAAATAGTCTGTCAGACTTTGTTTGATTATCTTCAAAGTAAAAGCATTTCTACGAAATACGATCAGACATTATACGATTACGAAAATTCTTTCTAAAACTGTCCAATTCGTTTCGACTAGCTATTGCACGCGACGAAAACACAAGAGTACAAGTAAGGTTCCGTCGTGTATTGTAAATATCAATTTTCTAATAAAAGGTAAAAAAAGTTGACAATGAATGATGTATTTGCATTAAATTTTTGATATTAAATTATGAATATTTTACATAATCATTGTGTTCTATCCGTGATATTAAATTTCTTTACTCGTGGGAATAGTTTTCATATCATTTATCACAAATCTACATTTTATTTACATATTTCTTAGATGAAATACTTAGAGACAATAAAGATACTGAAAGCTCAGATATTGATGTCTTTCTCCAAGTGAGAATGTCTGGATTTGTAGGCCAAGAAAAGTCGTAGTGAAATAATCGCTAGACGCAATTTTGTTCTTTGTCAACAAACATGAAAGTTGTCATCAGTTTGAATAATTATATTACTATTAATACTAATATTCAAATATTATCAATGTCGTGCTTTAATTGAAATTGTTTTTGTCGGGTCAGAAAATGGCAAGTACGGCTATAGATAACTCGTTTTAATATAGTCTTAACTAATATTGCAAATAAAACTGCAGGTGAGAAATATAACGCACCAAGCAGCCGATTAATTTATCGATTGATACTAATAATAACTTTGATGAAAGCACTAATGAAACTAAACATACTTTTTTCTTATGAAATCTTTAAAAATGTTAGTATATAAATGTATCCAGATCTATATCTAATTTTCCTTATTGTTATTTGTTGAGATAAGTAAGAAGAATAGATTTCATTTATGCCGTTGCTTTTATTATTAGTATTAGTACGAAAATTTTGGGATCAAAGTTGAAAAAAAAATTACCTAGTGAATCTGTCTCCTAAACTCTACATAACAAAATATTTTATGTTGAAGATGTGAAAATTTCGAAAAGATTTTCATTTGTAGTATCATAAGAGCATCAATTCTTTCCAGAAATTTTTTTTAGTGCCTTCCAAAAAGTTAATTCAGTTTGCTCGAGCGGAACGTGATTTTTAAATAAACGGTGTTTTTATTTTAAGTTAAATTATCCCAAAAACTACAAAAAATCGACCAAAATTCAAAGATACATCTAAAGGTATATTTAAACTGTGCTATTTATCATATGATTTTTTTTGTGACAGATAAAAAAAAGGGATATTTTGTGATCAAATTATACGATTTTCCTTATTTAATAGATAATAAGAGCAATCATAAACAAAAAAGGGGCAAAATTAAAACAAACTAAAAATTTTTTGAATGCTATGATTTATAACAATATTTTGTCGTATTAAATACCACATGATAAGGCATATAGTCTAAAGACTCCTTTAACATGCAAAAAAATCAGAGTGTTCCATTTAAGGGATTTCCTACAACAAAGCGAAATATTCGCAGTCGCGCCGAATTTCAATCAACGAATCAAATTTTCTATACAAATTCTGCAGCGATTTTTTTTACAAATCATTAACTATCAAAATAAATAGTCGTTTCTTCACCGCTCTGAAGAAATCGTCGCAAGATATGTGTAGAAATTTCGATTCATCGATCAAAATCTGCCGCGACTGTGAATGTGGCGCGTTGGTGGGGTAAGTCCTTTAGTGAATATAAATTAATAATATAGCTTAATACTAAGTAATAACCCTGTATATTTAAAAATAATTTCAGATGATACAGAAGATCTATAATTTTTGACCAAAAAAATTCAGTTCTATAATGAAATTAAGGCCTCTTTTAACTTAAATCAAGATTCTACTAAAACTGTCATTACTTTAAAAATAATGACAAAATCATGTCGTAACTGCATTTAAATTAGAAGAAATTTTATTTTCACAATGAAATTAAGCCTAATTTCATATTTTGAAAGTTGAATTTAGAAAACTGTCATATTACTGTCCATATTTTTTTCTAATCGATTACAAATATCTGTTTCTAACAAAGTTGATGCCTTGACATAGTAGCTTTGCAATCAAATTTCCTTTGATATTTGATATGATGAAAGTCAAACTCAAGATGTCTAACAGAAAATATTCTTCTCTTGCAAAATTAGAGATGATAATTTAGTATTTAACTTGACAATGTGAAAGAAATACTGCCATTTGCCAACAGTGCAGCAATTTTAACAGTGGCAATTATAAATACGCCAGTTTCTTCCCCAGAGAATAAAGTGACTACAACATAAAGAAATAGATATATCACTTCCCACCCAAGAGAATCTCATTGTAGTTTAGCTTTTCTCTTATAAGTTATAAATCGGCAGTTACCTACAAATTTCGCACACCAACGATAACGGAACGCATTTCCATAGGGTTTGAGGAAGCCCAGAAAAATTTCTAGAAGGTTCTACCTCTTTTTGTCTTCTAATTACAGAACTTCAAAGAACAAACACATGCGTTTATTTATTCTTATTATTTGAAAAGTTATTGAAATTTTTTTGTTAGAAAAATTGTAAGACCTTAATAGTGATGAAGATGATAGCTATAGCTAGCTATAATTTGTCTTATGCTTTTCAAAATTTACAAGTTTGCGTCTTTCTAAAATTTCACCACGACAACAGCATGACATCAATCTAGATTGGATTTTTTCCGAATAAAAATCACTAATTTTTTGATCTCAGATTTTATATCATGTGTGTCATTTAACTGCCAACTATATTGATAACATTCTTTATAGAAAGAGCACTGTTCCTTTATTGTTTTCAAGGTTTGTCAAAAAACTGATTTCGTATAAATTCTTGGAATCGGGTTTAGAGGTTGTCAAAATTATAATCCAAAAAACGTTAAAAATAATTGAATGTATTAGTGAAACATTTTTTTAAATATTTTCTACATGTTCTTTAACAGCTTCCAATAAAATATGCGAGGAGTTGATCCGCAAATTTTTGGGACATTCTGTATTTAGTATCTGAAGCCATTGGAGAGTAACCGAAAGATAAATTGTATCTTATATCACTTGAATTGGTTCAAAACAAAGGATTAGAGTGAACATTTGTCACATTCAGTCATTCGATACCGCATACTAGAATAATGCATTTCCAATAGAAAAAATAAAGAAATTATTGTAAAAAATTATTATTCTACACAACTTATCATCATCCACAAATATGTGCCATGTGTATGATTGAAAATATACTTTTGTTTCTATATTATCAAATGCTTCGAATTTCCTGCCTTTTTTTAAATCTAGAAGCAATATTCGAGTTTTATTATATTTGAATCAGCTATTAACCAAAGATGTTATAACAATTTGAATCAAATTGTTTGCAAAAATTTCACCCCTTGCCATAAGCTTAATTGAAAAAATAATTCAAATAGATTAGAATAACACTTCAAAGATTAATGTCTGGTCCCGAAAATAAAATAAATTATCGGAAAAAAAAAACATTTATCTCAATTAGTTTCACGTAAAGTCAAACCGCAATTTCTATTTTAGGGAGATTTCATGCTTAGAATTAATCAAATTGATTGACAAACATAAGGGATTAAATTCAGTAAATTTGGATCAGCCATCCAGTGTATATCTTTTACGCACAATTGTTTACATATAAACTTAAGGAAATTAGACTAAATTGCTGAAACCTCACAAACGAATTAATCAACATAAGGTTTACTTTAGTTCAAATGTAGTAATTACTATTTAGTGTAATGCCATGAGTCAATTTTTAATGACGTATTAAACTTTTTAAGTAGATATAAATCTTTTTTGATATAGGTAAGTGAAAACATACTGAATTTTTAGTAGTGGCTATTATGATTTATGTAAACACGAGCACCATTCTGTAATTTATCTTATTCTGTGTACAAAAAAACCTAATGGGAATATGATTTTTTAAGAACCAAGTTTAAACGATATATGTGTACGAAGATGAATGTACTTATCTAACCTAATTTATTATACCGACAGAAAGCACATTTAATACAGTTTAATATCGCATAGCCATATAGAACAGAAATGATAAAAAAAGGAGAATGAAATACATACAAGGTGAATCAGTGCATAACCTAAGGTGTAATAATCCAACGTAAAACATGCCTATGCCTTAGTCGATTATGTTAAAGTATGACAATTTTAGGTTTTCGACAATCAAGAAGTTCACATTCAAAGTTTTCTATGGCATAGAGAGCGCTAGTTACTCTAACTACACTAAAAGTCCTACAGTGGTTTTGTCTTTTTTTTATTATAATATTTTTAGACTAGTTTGTTTCATTTTTTGTCTAAAATCACCATCATCTAGGCCTGAAAATTATGTTTTATGAGTGTGAGTGGTATTGCGCAGCCGATGCGAAGCAACACGAGCATTTACAAAACATTTTCTGAACATGTAATCCACAATTTTTTTCATGCCGACAATTGGACCAAAATATTTACACTGAGACGAAAGGACCACCAACTAAACCGATTATTATAGGAACTGAGATATTTATTAAACTTTTCACAAGAAAATGAAATGCAATGCGTTATGTTTTTTGAGAGAACCACATTTGTTTTTTCATAGAATCCTATGACATATTTCCTTTTAAATAGAATCATAACATGAAGAGTTGAAACAATGGACTAGACGTGGTAATTCGGCTCCAAAAAAGAAGCAGAACATTATATTTAGCCGGGAAAGTTATAAATATAAATTTTGCTTGTGGATGTAAGAATGGTTAAAAAAAAATTTAATGTTGTACTACGAAAACATGTAAAAAAGTAGATCAGTCTATGCAAATCCATAAAAATAATAACAAAAGACTATAACCCACAATAAAGAACGGAATTTATCACACTATAAAACGATTTATCATCAATCAGAAGAGCAACAAACTATATGAAAGACGACGAAGACTCAATACTGAGACATTCAGACATTATAATTTCGACTGTTGCAGCTTCTGTTTGATGAAGTTTCCAACCTGAGTTTCACATTTCATTGACAACACGCGAATAACAACAACTCAACTTCATGCTTCACTAGACAATTAGCGTCGTTTTTCATCAGATAGAATCGTCAACAATTCTTAAAAAAATTAATCAGCAAACCTCTGAAATGCAGCATTCTAGAAAAATGTTGCATTTTTATCGCTGTCCAGCAAATAACTACATGATTACAACTATGTTTGGTACCCGGAAATTAAACGTTGTATCAAAGCACGGTGTCAACATGTAGCGGCTCGTTAGGTAAGGTATGTAAATCATGTTCTATAAAAATACGATATTGTTCTATCAAGGTTTTTTTATTTTATCTTCACTTCAACACTTTGAGTTCAGGAAAATTAAAAAAATCAGTAATGTATTTTTTGAACTCACCACCTTCAAAATGAAATTTTGCGAACGTAGAATTCCCACACGATTGCTCGAAATTTTGCAAAAAACACTGGCCATTCCAGAAATAATCTAATTTAATAATAATGATATCTGGTTAACAAACTGTCATTTTATCAATTCTGGTGTCGCGAATACTGAAGGAATAAAAAAAAAATCCTAAATAAACCTTCTTTCACAACTGTCAAATGAAAACTGTCAGTTGGCTTACTTGATATTTTCAGATTTTTTGTAAGTGTTTAATAATGATGCAACGCAAATTTTTTAATAATACAAAAATAAACGATCGTTTCAAAAAATATTATTTGAACCTCGATGTGCGAAGACGTATTCGGCGCATTCGCGCATATGAAGCACTCCCTCGTTCCTCGCTCGTGCTTCAACTTTGCGCCTATGCGCATATCTTCGGACACTAAGTTCGAAAATTACTAAATTAGACCTTCAAGCTCATCATTTGTTATATTTATTTAGCATAAAATTTCAAATCATTGCACATCAATCCGTTGCAAATCTTGTATGAATACATTTTATATTTGCTTTGAATTGTTTTGAAGTGTTGAGCCTGAAGTTCCAACAGGTTATATGCGCAGATAAGCAGTGCTCAGGGACGCAGTAATTGTGATTATTCCTTAAATTTGAGTTTGACACGTGTTTTCAAAGTGATTTGAGTATCATGTCGGGAAGCTCACTTTTTCGCGAATATAACTTTTAAATAAAGAAAACTATGATACGTGGAAAATACAAATGGAAACTATATTGGTTAAATGCGATTTGTGGGACAATAAAAATGGCATCAAAATGAAATCTAGACCGGGTACAGATAATGAAATTGTAACCGCCTTGAACCAATGGATCAAAAATGATCAAAAAGCAAAGTCAGAAATTATTTTGTCTATCAGTTCAACTGGACTGCGACAAGTCAAAAATTGCGTGACTTTGAGAGAAATGTGGTGTAAACTAGAGGACTGTTATCAGTCAAAAGGACCTGCGAGAAAAGCGACGTTGTTGAAGTTCCAACTGTATTGATATAAAAAATACAAAATTAATTACTGTAATAATATTTTAAAATACAAAAAAAAAATAAAAATTAACATTTTAACTTATTAATAGTAGTTCATAATAGTTATTAAAAAATGTTATAACTATTTGATAAGTATTATTTTCAAAGTTTCAAAATGCTTTTTTTTGTTTTCATCAACATAATAGTTTCTCCCAAAGTAATTTATAATTGTCAAATCTCAAAAAAAATACAAAAATTGTCAGTACATTGGAGAATAGTTTTTTCAACGTAAGTGAGAAATCCACTGCATTCGTCCTGCAAACAATAACTTTTTGTTTAGTTTTTTTTTTTCAAAATGTGGATCTTCTTGTGCTTGATATTGAATCTACAAGATAAAATGTATTCTCAAAAAAACTAACCTGGTTTTACATTAAAACAACGCATTTCGAGTACTAAAAACTCACTCTCAGGTGTATTTGAATAAAACTCCGTTTTATTCGAAATACGTTGTATGTTTTAGCATAAAACCAGGTTAGTGTTTTTTGGGTATTAATTTTATTTTCTAGGTTTTGTACAGCTGGATAGAGAAATTTAGGTTTTTTACTGCAAAAATAATCACTTATTAAATAATAAAATTATCTTTCTCTAGGAAATTGTAACTACAATTAACTATAATTAAAAGTACTATATTCAGAAAACACAATTTAAAATTAACTATTTCAATAGTGTCTCAAATGTTAGCTAGTGTTTTTAGTCTCACACAACGTAAATAAATTTACCTAATAATTAATTCAAAAGAGCAGGTTGGAACTATCTAACTTTCTAAACATTTAAATGTGCATTAAATGAGCTGGCGCATATTAACTTCAATGTTACATTCATAATACTTTATGTTTACTTTATTTGTTATACACTCATATGGGTAGAGAATCACAAAAAAATACTTACGCTTGAATACACCGTTTTTAGGTCGAGCTTAACTTGATAACTACAAATGTAAAAACATAATAATTGATTTCAAGTAAGGTTAGTTATAAATATAACTAAATAAGATTAGGTAAAACAGAAAAAAAATCTTTTACGTTTTGTTTTAACATTAATTGAAAGAGGAAAATTTTGACAAGAGAATTGTTAACTATCAACACAAATGACATTTGAGTCATTAAAGTTTTACTTTATGGACAATTTTGAATTCTTTAGCAACAATTTCTAATTAAAGATAATTTCAGAAAAAAATGTTTTATTGCATGACTATGTAGGAGTAAAAGTATGAGTGCTTATTTCTAAAATCAAGAAAGTGTCGCTAATACAATTATATATGAGAGAGGTAACTTCAAGTTATCAAAAGTTGTTTAATCAACATTTGTAATGAACACTGAAGTGCAATATTTGATTCAAAATAAATCTGGAAAAGTTTGCAATAAAATTTTTATATTTGTATCTAATTTAACTTAGGTACGTAACATGTGTTTTATATACTAATAAGGCAAAATCAGTACAATTTTTTTTTTCAATTCTTGGTTACTCATTTTTTATTCTTCTGTAAAAAATACAATCAAAGATTGACAAAAATGTGAATTTGACCAGCTCTAAGCTATAAGCTCAAGATGCATCTGATGAAAAACAATTACTACAAAAACTGTCTATGCAATTTGCAGAAAACTACATTGATAAAAAAGCACAAAATAAAACCGAAAAACCGCCGTCAAAATCTCACATAGAAAAAAACGAGTGCTTTATGATATTGCTCACAATGACACAAGTGCTATTTTATTTCTAATAAAGACCTTTTATAATAAAACTTGTTTCAAAATAAACTGTGTGTTTTGAAACTCGATTTTTGGTATTTTTTTAGTAATATATCATAAAAATCAAGCAAACAATAAATTATTCATAATTATTGCCTGTATTTATTTTATAAAAAGTCGTAGCAAAAAATTAATGTTTCTAATAGTAATCAACTTATTGATATTAGAGAAAGTGTCTCAAACAGAATTACTTGCTTTTTTCCTGAAAAGTGGCAATCAGTGTAATGATGCTGCGTTTAAACGTTAAGAGGAATGGTGCACTTATAAGAAAGTGGAAAACATTGTGAATGAGAAAGCGTTGCTGACATATTTTGAAGGATTAACTCAAGAGAGCTCTCTTCTTTTTGGTTTAATTAATTACTTCATCTTACAAAACATCATAAAAATATCTAGTTCTACTTGTTGAAAATTTTTTACAAGAGAAGGAAGTTTTGTCCTATGTATACAGGATGAGTCAATGCTGATACATAGCTTAGCAAGTGACAAGTGATCTTAAAAATCTACAATTCATCACAACATGCCTTATCCGGACACTGCTTCTTTTTATTACACAGGATGATAAAATTAAGATGTTAAGTATTCTAATTTTTGATAATATCTTGAAAAATACTGAGTGAATCAAATTGAAAATTTGCACATTTATGTACTGTGAGACAAAATACATGTTATTTTCATTTATGAATAAGCTAGTTATGTTCACTTTTACGCACAAACAATATTGAATATATTCTATTCACATTTTAATAGTAATGGAATAAATTCAATTTATTTATAAGTAAATAAGCTATAGTTGCCTAAAGTTGACCACTTTCGAGATGAATCGCATTTGATCTAAAAACGCACTTTTCTAACGCAAAAGATCCAAAAATGAGCAAACTAATGCAAATGAAAAAGATTTTTGCAGATCATTGAAACCAATTTCACTAATTTTTAATAATTTAGACTACTACAACCATAACTTAATTATATAAGTATAGCTTATTTATATAATGTTAAACACAGTTCTATAATTCTGTCAAATAATATGACAAACATAACAACAAAAAAGTTGCAGAACTTTTAATGACGCTAAGTTGGTGTAACTAGCCTCCACTATGATATAGAAAAATTTATGTGTAAAATTCTTTATTCTTGTATCAGAAAACTACCTGCTCATTTTTGACAAAATCGACTGAGCCATTCTCAAAATATAAATAAAAAGTGAAAAAAGATCTAACATCACGTAAATCGATGAGGATCCACATTTGGGTAAAGTTATATCAAGCCCAATTGCATTTTTTTGAACTAAGTTATTATCTGTTAAGTTATTTTAGCATTAATTATGTATACAAAAAACTTTTATATAAGAAATCGTTAATAATAAATAGACAAGACAAAAGATTAAAAACAATAGAAGTATTTTTTTGAGAAAAGTAACAGATCAATTAATGAAGGAAAGATAGTTACTATACTACGGCCCTGAGAAAAATATAAATGAAAGAAATAAGTAGCATAATCCTAAAAGGAGACGTAAATTGGCAAGTTACAAATTTGAACAAATCCGCCAAAGACTGTAAGAAGTGGAGCGACCACCAGTTTCCTTTCATATCTCACATCTCGATAAATAGACAAGCTGGGATTAAATCAAATAAAGAAATAGGTGAAATTATAGACACTTTTCTGAAGTAAGAAATGTTACTATAACATTCAAACTGAAAAAACTTGTAAATATTTGAAATCGTCTAACATCAACGACAAGTTTAGCAAAACCTCAATTTAGTAAGGACATCCTTACATCCTTATAAAACAAACCTTTTTTTTTAATTAACCAAAATTTCTCCAAGCAACTCAACCTCATATGGACAAATTTATTTTGTTTAACTTCTGAATTTTGCGGCTAATTTGACGCTTTCATGCCATGAGTTACGAAAATATGTGCAGTTTGCGTCCGAAATTTGCCCTCTAGTGGGGTCTTCTCAACAGTCGCAAAGGCAACCCTTGTGCTTGTGTATTATATACTCTCTTCCCTGTAAGTTTTATTCCATCAGAAATGACCTTGAGGTCATTTCTGCTTTTAAACAATGATTAGTGTTAATAATGCTCAAATTAATGAAAATTTAGGACTTAATTTCAAGTTTTTATTCTCTACAAAACAGCACTCTATTATCATACGCATGCTTCTCTGATACAATAGAACTGATTAAATTCTCGTTTACAAATTTTCAGAACTATTAAATCAATATCATGAAATTTTTCTCTTTCAATTCAATGCATGTTCCATCATACGCTCCTAAATGAAGTTGTCTGAATTTTATTGTGTCCACATCAAATTCAATATCCTGTGAATAAGTTTGAACAATAATAACTGAACTGTCTCTTTTACCTATTAACTTTTCGATTTCATGTTTGCAGCATTAATAATTTTTTTCCACAAATACCTGATACTAGTTCATTGAAAAAATGTACGCGCCGATAAATACATTGTTACAGTTTACAGATTTATACTGGAAAAAGTATTTTGTAAAAATCATGATGGACGAACATTTGGTTGGTGATAGTTTTGATAAATGCAATAAATTATTCATTATTAAATAAGTACGAATACAGAATCGCCGATAGCTTCTAAAAAAATCCAACTTTTGTAAGTTTTCAAGAAACCAAATTTCGTGAATAAACACGAACTGGAATTGAATTGATTTACATCTGAGCTAAATTTAGCTTAACGTCTTGCAAAAGAATTTTAAGCAGAATTAAAACTGTTAGGAAATGTAGTCAGTGGCGAAGTTAGTAATCACCGATTAACATATTTAAATTTTGAAACAACTGTGCATTTCTGAAAAAAAAAATACATGATATTGATTTATGTAGAATTGAAATATATTGGAAAGCTGATAACAAGCGAAAATAAAAATAGCACAAGAATGAGATTAAATATTTAATTTTATCAAAAGCTATCTTTCTTCTAATCTTACAACGAGAAGAAAATTGAATTATTTCATTCGTACTATCTTTTAATAAGAGATGCTTTATGTAATTCTCTTTTATAAACAAAAAAACTAATATTTGATGATGAATCACACGTTCTTTGAACTGCTTCTATTAAGCTTTTACTTAAATCTCATTTAAAATCGTAGCGAGCTTATAGTCTATAAACTTTAGATATATGAAGAGTGAACATGAAAATTGAAAGCTTCAGCATAATATTAGAAGTAATATGTTTCGAGTTAAATTGGTATCAGTCACTTTTCAAAATCTTACAAACTCTGAAAAACATTTACGTATCTCTGAAATTAAATTATGTATTGGATAACGGAAATATGGACTTAATGAACGAAAACAAAAAGCTTTTTTAATATAACGATGTGGCAATCACCTTTCACATGAAAAGCAACTGAATTTTTTTAGTATTTCAAAGAAAAATATTTTTTAAACACCAGATTTTCTATTTTTTCAATAAAGATACAATACAACAATAATTATTTTGTATACATTGTTAATTGAAATATTTATTTATAATCAAATGCTGAACAAATATTTAATTCCGACCACGGATAATTCGCGTAAAAATTTGCTATTTATTTGCGGTAAAATTTTTAATAATTTTTGCGTACATTTATGAATCTGATATGATATACAGAACAAAAAAGTAATGAATCTAAAAATCTCTCCAAAGTCTCATAATATCGCACTAAAATCATGGATAATTCAAGCGATTCTGACGATGTAGTCCCAGTTGCAATTACAGAAGCCGTTGATGCAGCAGTTAATGTTATCAAAATAGAAGATTGTAAAAAAGTGTAAATGAAGTTTTTTTTATCTGCGATCAACGTGACAACGTTGAATCGGGTAATTTTTTGGAATTTTTATCCAGTTGTATTTAGTTGAGCAATATATTTTTTGCTAGATAGAACACAGGTGTTCAGAAACTCTCTTGAAAGAAAGAAATTACAAAGTATAGAGCTTATTTTACTTAAATTGCCTAAATCAAAAATGCTTAGTCTAGAATCTAGAGTTCTTTGAAGTTCAATTCAACTTTTTTCGAAACTGGTTTGTCGTAGACCACAGCAGACAATAGCATTATTTTTAATAGCATTTTTTAATTAATTTCAGAAAAATTATGGACGGAAATATCTATCAACTTAATCCTGTCTTTCAAGAGGGTCGCTAATGATTACAAAAAAGAATTCTATTTACCTCATTTGATTGTGAACAATCCAAGAAATAAATCTGCAAAATTACATCACTTAATTGGAATCCGTTATAAAGTTATTTGAATTTAACTCTTGTTGGTGCATTATCTTTAAAGAGCTCTACCTCCGTAACCAAGCAGTTTTTGATAAGGTGATTTACGTATAATCAACATAAAATTAACTCTAGAATGTATCCCGCTTTTATTTGAAAAGCACCTGCAAAAACCAACTTTTCTTAGATCAAATTTGTAACAGAAATCAAAATTCTCTTTAAATATGTTGATGTATTAGGAACATAAATAAGCTTAACAACGTTAATATCTCAATACCATTAATATTTTTTTATTTTCACTGATTGTTCCAAAAATATTTGTTGTTGCCATGGTGTTATTCCAAAGAATGCCAGATTCAAAATAATTGTTGTATTTTATTAGAAAATCACATGTTATCTCTTGGGTTTCTAATCTCAAATCGTGCATAAAATATTATACAGTGTTTCATTAATATCGACACGAAAAATAATGATCTTATTATCAAATGTTTGAGAATATTTTTTTTAGTATTTCCAGCTGTATGGAGTGTCATATCATTCCAGGACTGTCCTCAACTAGCAACCTAAATATTTTTTTAATTTTTTTATTTGTCATGTCGTATGCTATATTGTCATATTTTAATTTTGACTTTTGGTTACAAAGTTGCTTCTTTTTTTCTAAAATTTTTGAAAATTTATTTTTTGATTTGAAATAATTAAAAATCATTAATACCAAGTGTTGAACAGTAAAACTTTCTAATATTTTGTACCAAGCTTTGCTCTATCGTTTGATATTATTGTTACACAATTTTACTTTACAATGGTCTTATTATAAAGTGTTCAACTTGCCAATTTTCCAACAACCATAATTAGACTTTTTCATATAGAACACGCTATATTTTCTCATTTAATTTTCATCATCTTTGAAAGTTCTTCATTTATAAACAAAAGAGTAGAATACAAATAGATAAAAACACTATGATGTTTCATTGAAAAATGAAAGTTTTGGCTGCACTACCACACCTTACAAAGTTTCAGTGTTCTGCTATTTATAAAAATGATTCTGAGATATGTGAAATCATGTTTATTAAGATTTTTCAGCTCATTTTGGTCTATACAATTATCCATTAAAATGTTTTACTATCTTTTTTTGAACACCCTGTATCCTAAGAATAAACTTGAAAACAGTAAAGCAGCGAAAAAATTGATTGAATGATGAGAAGAAGAAGAAGAAGAATTTTATTAATTAATAGGAAACCTAGTTACAATAGTTAAAAATAAATAAAAAATTACATTAGTGGATAAAAGTCACACTTATTGCACATTTATCTTCACATAATCTTTGATTTTTGATTTAAATATAGATAGAGTACCTGCATTTCTAATATTGTTTGGTAACTTATTATATTCATTAATACCCTTAAAAAATAAAGATAACATTGTTTGTCGGTAATTTACACTTTGAACATTAATTTTGGAAGAATCCCTAGTCTGGTAATTGTGTACACTATTTCTGCAAATAAGATATTCACTGAAATACTCTGGTACTCCAAGCTTAATTATTTTATATACAAAAATCATGGTAGAATAATACAGTCGTTGCGTCACAGAAAACCACATTAGGGCCGATAACATACATTTTATAGGTGTTAAGCGATTACATCTTAAAATTATACGCATTCCTCTATTCTGAAGCTTTTGCAGTTGTACAACATGACTAGGCCGTAGCAGGTACATAAGTGTGGCACAATAATCAAAATGTGGTTGGACAATACAATTGTAAATTAAAATTCTTGTTTGCATTGACACATGCGTAGATATTCTTAAGAAAAAAAACAATTTCGTCCTAATTTTTTACAAACATAGTCGAGATGACTCTCAAAATCGAGCAAGCTATCTAGGTAAAATCCTAAATACTTACATTTATTAACAAACTCTACAGTTATGTTATATATGCTTAAATTAATGTTGGCAAAATCAATTTGGTTGTATTTATATTTAGTTGTAAAAATTATAGCTTTAGTTTTGGACACGTTTACTTTAAGTTTATTTGTGTTAAAATATTTTTCAAGTATTTCGAGAGCCTTGTTCATTTTTTGAATACATTTATCAAGATCAGTGTCATAGCATGCTACCAATGTGTCATCGGCAAACAAATTAACAAAATCACAATCACAATAGTTTACAATGTCATTAAGATAAATTAAAAATAAAAGAGGGCCAAGAACGCTACCTTGTGGTACACCAAATTCACTAGACACTTCATCAGACAAAACGTTATTATATTTAACTTTTTGTTTCCTGTCTGTTAGATAACTTTCAAACCATTTAATGACATTACCCCCAATACCATAGCACCGCAATTTAGTTAATAAAATATTTCTATCGATAGTTTCGAATGCTCTTTTAAGATCTAAAAAAACTGCTACCACATATCTACCACCGTCAATTTCTCTTTTAAATTTGGTAACAGTTAACTGCAGGGCTGATTCACAAGAGTGATTTTTTCTAAAACCTGACTGATTTGTAAACAGTAATTTATTTTTATCAAAATATTCTACTAACTGTTCATATACTGCTCTTTCAATCAATTTTTCAAATGTGGGTAATGTATTAATAGGTCTAAATTCTTCAGCTTCTGAAGTATTAGCAATTTTTGGTATTGGAATTATCGTACTAGTTTTTAAAGCATCAGGGAATTCACCCTTATCAAGTGATGTATTAACAAAATGTAATAGGACATGACCAATGACATAAAAAAAATGTTTTAATAATGTGGGATTAAAAAAATCATATATATTAATTTTATTTTCGAAAGATAAAATTATACTTTTGAGCTCTTTCATTTCCAAAAGTTTAAAATTACAAAACTTACTATTTACATGTATGTTAAGTTGAAGATCAGTTGTCGGCATAACATTATTGCAAGTAATACTATTGGCTATGTCCTTAATACTATTTACAAAATATAAATTAAAATTATCACAGATTTTTTTATCACAGCTATATGTTTTGTTCTGATTATCTATGGGAAATATCACAGACTTTGGTGCATCACAGGTAGGTTTACTAATGAGTTGTTTTAACGTTTTCCACATTTTTTTTGGTGAATGTTTATTATTGTCGATTTTCTCGTGGTAATATTTATCTTTTTTACATTTCATCAAATTGACAACTTCGTTTCTTAACTTTTTAAAATTTAACCAGTGAATTTCCCTTTCCGCATCAGCAGTTTGCTTAAATTTGCGATATTGCCGGTCTCTAGCTTGCGCGATTTTGGAGACTTCACTATCATACCATGGCAATTTTGTATTAAGCCTTTTACAACATATTGGAGCTACTTCATCAACAATATTTTTACAAACAGTAAATAAATTATTGTACAATAAATTAACATCTACTGAACTTTGATCCCAATTGTGTTTTATTATTTCATCACATATTTTTATAATGTTAATTTCGCTAAAATTTCTGTAATAACGGTAGTTTATTAATTTTTCAAAGCATTTATCTTTACTATATAACATTGTAATGAAAATTATATTATGATCACTAATTTTAGGAGTGACAAGTACATGTGAATTTAAATCAACATCATTATAAAACACTAAGTCAATTAATGAACTACTGTTTAGTGTGCATCTAGTTGGATCTTTTACAATTTGCTCCATGCCATATACTCGCGCAATGTTTTTTAATTGATTTACATAGTAACTATCTGATAAGAAATTAATATTAAAATCACCTAATATGATACATCTATCGTTGCTAAATAAATCACAGTATTCTTCAAATAATTCAATAAATTGACGACAGTTACCACTTGGCGACCTATAGACACAGCAGATCTTAATTTTCTTGTTTTTAAGATCAAGATCAAATTTCAAGCTCCAATAATTTCCTTCACAAACTCTGGTATCAATAGACGAAACCTTCACATCATTTCTCACATACACCATCACACCTCCAGTGTACCTATTTGAAGAATCACACCTTAACACATTGTAGTTTTGTATTTGAATTTCAACGTCCTTAATATCTTCTGTCACTCTTGTTTCACTTAATATTAGTAGTTTTGGCTTCACTTGATTCACTAGAACAACTAATTGATCCTTATGCGGCAGGAAACTCTGAACATTCAGATACAATATGCAAGGTTCTTCATTTGTCTCTGGAGATACTTTCTGATTCGTGTAGGTTATTCTGCTTTTTGGGAAAAAACTGATATCTTTTAATCAACACATCTTCCGGCCAGTTGTCTGGATTGTACAGGTGTTCCAGAAGCCGACGATCTGTGATAATTTTAAACGATATGCTCCTAGCATCATCTCTTCTAGTAAGTTTCTCTACTTCAATAGTCTCATTAGGGAATATTTTGCTTAAATAGTCTTTAACATCTTCTTCTTTAGTTGAGTTTTCGAAATTTCCAGCGTAAATATATGCCTTCCTATTTGCTGCTGTAAGACCTGAAGATTTCTCTGTATTAGCCTTACCACGCACACCGGACCATTTTTTGTTTATTCGTCTTTTTGACTGTACTTGTATCCAGCCATTAGATGAGCGGTCATTGTCCCTTTCTACTTTTTCTATATCGAAATCAGCTGTCTTCACTGTTGAATTATTATCGCGTAGTTTTTTTGGTCCTACATCGATTAGATCTTTTTGCTGTTCTCTCCTCGTTGTTAAATTTTTACTAGGAATAGTTGTCTTTAATTTACTGCTGTTGGTGTTGCTGTAACCACCATCATCCCTAGATCGTTGAATTTTAATTTCCTGCGTTAACGTATGAGTATGGTTAGGTCTTATCTCTACTCCCGAAGAAGGAGTGAGCAGCTTAATAAGATCTATATTAGATGACTTCAATACATCAACTTCATTACGTAGTTTTTGGATCTCATCTTGAAGTCCCATAGTTGCATTTGTTACAATTCCTCTTACCAGTTCAGAGAACTCTTCACTTTTTAGAAATTCAAGGACATCGTCCGATTTTTCTTCCATTCCAGTACAACATATTACTTGTTCATCATCAATCACTTCAATATTCAGTCTTTCGACACACTTAGGGTGAAATACCCTGTCACACTTGATACATTTTGGCCCTTTACTTGCTTTATTTCGGCAATATAAACAAAACAAATCAGGACGCGACATGTTGCGTTCAAGTAGGCAACCAAGACCCAAGATTAATTATTGACAGAAACTTAAGTGTTTTAGATACACTGACTGATGTCAGATTTATTGGTTTTATTTGCTACATCCAATTCAAAATTAACATAATGCACAGTTCTCTTAAATCTTATTGAGTTTTTAATTGACAGTCGGGTTGACATTGGCATGTTAAATTACTTTTCAATTAAACTCAGACAATTTTGGCTTCAAACAGAAGTTAAGATTGGTAAAATTTATTTTGCTTTGAAAAGAATTAAACGCTAAAATTTTGTTTATAACGAGACGTCGAATTACGTTTTTGCTAGAATCGTCAAAATTATAAATGGATATTTAAAAAAAGCTACACAAAATTTGTGTTACGTTTGGCTTTGCACATAAATTTTCATTTTTACTCCTAACAACATAATCTACTATTATAATAAGAAAAAATATTTTTTGTGACCAATTGATTTTGATTTGAAATTAAAATATACTTTCAGCTGACTCTCCCTCCATATTAACTATTAATACAAAAAGAGACTTGTATGATTGAACTCTCTAGTAAATTAGATTCAATTGCTCTTAAAGCACACTTTACGTATTTTTTTACCTCAAAAAGAAATAGTTAGTTATATAAAAACAAAAAAAAAAATGTAAAGTTGGTCAAAAAACAACAATAAAAATGATGTCTTTGTCTTTATTATTATGTGCACAAATTTCTGGTTAATGCTCAAAGCTGGAAAAGCAACTATTGCAACCTATTCAACCGTTGTTGTTTTTTTTTTATCTCATTTTTTTTCCAGGCGAGATTTTACCATAAAACCCTGAAACGAATTTTTATGAAAGAAGACTGCTTCCGACAAGATCTGATTACTGTTGCGAAGGTTTATGTTCCGAGTATTATCCTTCCGATTGTGGTTTCCTGTAAAAGATGATGCTGATGCGACTTTGGAAGTATTAAAGTAGCGAATTACAAGTATCGTAAAATTTACACACACCCCCAATGATGGAAATACCAAACCAATTATTTTTCATTCTTGTGCTAGAGAGTTTCAAACAGCTCGTCTTTGTTTAGCGATACTATTTTTAGTAAAGGTTGGACTTTTATGGAGGCGTGAGAAAACAGATGTATTGTTTATTCACATTCGAGTAGTAAAAAAGTTTTCTACGTTGTCTGTTAATATCTTTCCGTAATGAAACGAAGAAAAATGAAATAAGTATCTATTATTCTGGAAAATTAAAAATGAAACGTTGAAAAATTGAAATATGAGATTTTGTGAATTAAAATAATATTATTTCGGCAAAAGCTCTCCGAGCTGTAATAACATAAAACATATTTCCAATGTTTCTTATTGAGGAAAATTTTTATTTCCAGAAATTTAACTAATCGATAAAAAGAATAATCTTCAAATACTAAATCAAATATTTAATTTTGAATTGAATTTCAAAAGTCAAATGTATTTAAAATTTGATCACTGTTGAATATTCTATAACCCAACTCTAAATCACTCAGATGCCACTCTTCTCTAATGTGAATGATAATTTAAACTCTAAAATGAAAAACCACAAATATTTCTCAAAATTGTAAAGGATACAGCTGGAATGTTTCTTAAATAATTCCGACTTGGTTTGCAAAGTGAAAACAAAACTAAGGAATGCATTATCAAAGATTTATTTCAAAAGAGGAAAATTCTAAATTTAGCTTTCCAGGTTACAATTATACAACTATAAATAAAGCAAATATGGTATTTAATCAAAATACAGCTACGTTTTTATCTGACAGTTGATTAAATTTTAATAATAGTCATGTATTAATAATGATCAATTTTACTCCGGTTTTCACCTAGCGTAGAAAAACAACTTGCATTGAACCAGAAAACCATAAAATTTTCATTGATCAAATTAAATATTATTAAAAATTTGTAATTATTAGAGAAAAATATCTTCAGCGCAGAGAAAAATATAAAAAAGCAAAAATATCTAACATGTGGGAGTTTCACTCAATGTTTTCAGGAAAATGGAAAACATAATTTTACAGGTTAAAATAAGAACAGTGAGCTTATAGATTGATAAAAATCCATTTTATTTGAAGACAGTCGTTTGACGCCTGGGCTGTTCATACTCTGATAATTACACTAGGCCACAAATTTTGGTCGATTTTTTCCTTATAGAGTTTTTATTTCAATTTTTTTTTATTTGTTGATGTAGCAAGCAAGTCTAGCTGTTAATTATTTTTTTATTTGTTTTTTGTGTAAATTTTGACATTAACTGTGATATATAGTGTGACCATTAAAGTCGTCTCCATATGGGAGATTTCTAGGCTGAAAAAATGTTATTTGAAAAACCTAGAGTAAAATTGAAATTTTTGATTTTTTTTTTCTTTAAATAATTTTTGTTTTACAATTTCAAAGTTTACTCAGCTAGTATAAATTAGTTAATTTTTGGAATATTCAACCTTCTACTCTTTTCCATAATAAGTATTCTTTTCTAGATTTAATAATTTTGAAAATTTAAATCTCATTATAAAAAAATTTATAGGAGCGGTGCAAAGTTCTGATAATGTTAACATTCTTTCGAAAAAGTTTTGAGGTATAATAGTTTCCAGTTTTAAAAGTAAGTAAAATTATGAAAAAACTGTTAAAACCGGATTTGATTCAATATTATCTTAGTTTTAAGACAATATCTGAAAACAAATTTTTTTGAATGGTGAATATTTAGAAAAGGTCTGAAAACTGAGGCCTATTAAATTAGTGTCTTTTCTGATAATCTCCCTATAATTTTACATTAATTTAATGTTGGAAAATGTCTTGCATTTGAATATCATTGAAAGAACGTTAGAGTTATGACAACTTTTCACCGCTCATGTCAATTGTTTTGTGACTAAAATCGAAATTTTGAAAAAATTGAAATAAAAGAAAAGTAGTTATTATTGAAGTTGCTTGTAACAATGGATATTTTGCAAATAAACCAATTTATACCAGTTTGTTAAATTATGATACTGTTAAAAAAAATTAATGCCAAAAATGTCTAAAATGTCAACTTCACGCTAGATTTTTCAAATTTTGTACCCAAGTATAAAATTACATAACAAACAACTTTTTCAAATAAAATTTTCCGAAATTCCGACTAGAAATGCCATTTTTAGCCATTCACTGCAACAAATGTTAAATTTGCTGACAAGCGAACACAACTTAATCACGTTTGTTGTTGTCATTTTCCATCTAATTTGAAGCAAAAACTGATTCCTACATCAAATTTTAACTAAATTTATAATAATTTTTTTTCCCATGTGGAGCCGACGATTCGAATCACACGTAAATACACATTTTAACTGCAGGCTAAGTCAACAACAATGTCTGAACCAGTTCCATTCTGCATTTGGTTACACAGTATCATCCAAACTATACTTTTTGAATTGTTCATTAAATTCAAATGTTTAGGAACTAGCCTTATTGATAAGATCGCAAAAGACGTCCACAAACAGCTGTTCTAGCAAACGTTGTTGCTGAACGTAAGATGATTGAGACCAAATAATATGCAAATTATCATGAAATTAAAGCAATTTTAGACTTTAACTTAAAACGAATAACCAAGATTTTACATAAGCACTTAGCTCTGAAAATATTTTTTCGCTTTGGACACCCCGGATCTAACCAAAAAATGCTCGTCATCATTATCTATGTTCTCCTGTTTCATTACTAAATGAGTTTCTTCTGTTTCCTTACATGAAACAAAAAATGCGCAGACATTAAGTTTAAGGCCAGAAGCAGCTGTCAATGCTTTAACTTCAAAATGCATATTTCTGCAGTTATATCTTCTGAGAGGAAAAAATGTTACAGAAAATGATTGAATTGTAAAAAGTATCAATATAAAAAGAAGCAATTAATCGATTTGAATTTAATAATTTGTGTTTTATCCAATTTTTTCGGGAAACTTTTGCATCAACTCTGCTGTCACTTTTCTAAGAAAATGTTGAACCGTTATACAGAGTGGCTCACATGTGTTCATTCAGCAAGAATGGGCTAGTGGAAACGGAAATAAAAATGCTTAAAATAATAAAAGTAGGTCTGCTGTAAAACTAAGCTACTTTAGAAAAAAAAGTGGAACTATTGTAAAGCAGAAATTTGAAATTGCTTCAATCAGTCAGTTTAGTTTTAAGATATTTGAAACAGATTATTTTTTGATAAAACCATAAACTATCATAACACCAATCTTTACCTGTCTTTTTAGCATTACTTTTGCCAAGGAATCTGCTATTTAATTTGTATCCATACAAATGTTTTCAGAAACACCAGAACAAGTAAATATTTTCATTTTAAATACCTCAAACAATTCAATCAGATTCAAAAACGTAGTGTGTTTACTGTTAATTTCAACCTATTAATACATGTTATATTCTTTGTAAAAGATGTAATTTTAGTCCCAAATATATGCAAGACCATTATAACATAATTTTAAGTTGACGCACTAACAAAGAGAGTTTAATATTAAAAGCTTATTTATGCTATGTCACCAACAAACATTAAAGTTTACATCGAAGCTAGATTGTTCTCAATTAGCAAGCCAGAAATGAACTATCTTTTGCGTGAGCGCATGTATATGAGAGGTTATTCTATTGTAAATTAATTAATATGTGAGGCATTGTAATACAAAGTAGAAAATAAAACTGAGAACACATTTCTATGTTTACTGAAATAATGGAGACAAAGCTTATTGAATTTTCACCTTCTATGAGATGATTTAACATTCACTGTTTTTCATATTGATCTTTCCAATATAAATTTGGATTTTAATCAGAAACCACCTGCTTAAATGTTCTCTGCTTGTAAACTCGAAGGTCTGATGAGAGTTGAAACGCATATTCAACAATTCAGAATATTACGTTTATTGATAACTGAATATTTTATTTTGGATAATGTGACAAAAGATTTATTTTTCTTGACAAATGTCAACAACTCGACTGAGACAGATTCTATTTTTCTTCAAGAATTATTTTATACTCTAGTTGTTTTTACACCTGTTATCACATCCGTCGACAATAAAAAAACTGGGTATTAAAATTAACAAGACGAATATTCTTTCTTTACAGTTATGAATTTTCATAACAAACAAATATGATAAAGAGAAATTAATCATTAAGTTGAAAGCAAAGCTAATGGAAATGAAAACAAATATCTAAAGAAAACGTAAAATGTATCTCACATAAATTTTGCAAAACAATCAAAAATCAAAAATAGAAATAGGTGATTGTAGAGCTTCCTACATTAACATTTATACGATGCTTCTTAACAAGCTTTGCGGTCAAAGACGTGACCTTTGCCTCGTTACATATAAAAAAGGTAAGGTATGTAGGTACATTTGCACCCGAATTCTTGAAAAAAACAAATAGAACAAACTAAATTTGTATCTAATATCCAACGGCAAAATAAAATATACTTTCAACAGAAAAAACTAAATCCATTAAATTAAACAAAGAATAAATGATAACATCAGATATCCGTTTCATAAACACAATTAAATTCTATTTTAATTCTTGTTAAATGTATATATGACTCGCTTTCGTTGTCAAAACAAATATTATAAAACCATGCACTAGGTATAAATAAAAAAAGTAAATAAATAAATAAACTTCTAAAATTAGAGTAAACGTTGAAGCACAATTTTTTTATTTACCTTCAGTAAATCATTTAAAATACTTTTGAAGTTGTTGCGATCTTTGTTGACGTAAACATCACTTCATCAATTTTCCAGTTAGCTTTAATTTACACCATCCCTGCCGTATCCTTGCGTTCAGTACGAAAACGCGCGACTAACTGACAAGAGTGAAGGATGCAAAAGCTGCGCCTGCTTTCATCGCAGGAAAATTCTTAATGTTAAAACAATCACCGGCTTTTCCGTTTTAAATCACATATACTTAGGTACGCACACTAATAGTCTTTTTTTAAGTTTAGATGAAATTGATTTTTCTTGGTAAATAAACGTGGGATGATTTTTTTTCTTTGAACCGCTTATTTGATTTTATATTTGCTTTTATTTTCAAGATAGATCTGTTTGAACTACTACGTCGGCGACTAAGTCCTGGTTTTTTGTCGTAATATGTTTATGGAGTAGAGTGTTAAAATAAATAAACTCAATAAAAAATTTAAAAAAATGCAATTGTGTGTACTTTGTTAAAAAATGTTATTTTTAAGACTCTATTTTTGCCTGAATATTCAGAAATTAGTTTGATAGTAATTTAAAAGCTGATCATATAAGTAATATCCAAAATACTAAGAAAATGTACAGGTGGTCTGTTTTCGATTGTTTTTATGCAGGGTATTATATAAGTCCGCGCGAAAAGAAACACCCATAGAACTCGTTATTTTGAGCAATTTTCCTTATAACTTTTTTGTGAAATCGCATTTAATTTTAACGTTTGTCCCACCCTTATTTTGACGAGGCGTTTGATAGTAAAACATGACGAAAAATAAATTCTTATTAATGTTTTTTTGTGCCAGAAAACGAATTGAAACTTTTCGCGCAAAAAAATTTTCTTCGTTTTGCCTGATAAGTATTGCTAGCCTGTGATCGCTCGTGTTTTGTGCAGTGATCCGTCGTTTATTTATTAATAATTCAAAAATACTTAATTTCAAAACACATTAATTAACCTTTTGGATAACGTGCGCCCTTGGCTAGTGACGTGATATGATGTGGAACTCCATCGCACTAAATAATAATTTTGCTGAAATGTGGAGAGGCTGTTTCGGTTCTGTATTGTAACCTACTAGCTCTCCGGACTTAAATCCGTGTGATTTCCTTTTATGGGGTCATATAAAAAAATTAGTGTACTTGTGATTGGTGAACTGAAGCACTGATTAACTGTGTGACCAAAACTATTCGAGGAAGCCCAGCGATGCTAGCTTGAGCTAGCAAAGAGGATACAGTTCTGCATCGAAAATAATAGTGGACATCTCGAACAATTGTTACAAATGTCAGGTCAGAAATCTTATAACTAATCTGCCGCAATGTGCTTACAATCAGAAAGTTTTTGCGTCCACTTTTTGCTTGGAAGTGAGTTTACTGATAAAATTAAGCACACTAAACATGAGCGAGTGAGGGTTTCGATTTCAAATTCCATTAAATTTTAACTATGAAAGCATTGATTTTTAGAAAAGGTTTAAAAAATTGCTTAGTTTACTAAATTCTATTAGTGGTTAAAACTTTTACGTGAACTTTTACAACACACAAAAAAAAACAAACGATACATTCTTTTGTGACTTGCTGAAACAAACTAAATACTTCAATTAATTCTGCGCTGCTATTGGTTTTTTGTTTTTAAGTTACAGCGCTTTTTTAATTTTTCCACAATTTTGGAAGAATGCTGTAACTTCTTGCTTTTTTATGAAGATTTTCAAATTGATTAGAATAATATAACTGAATTTTCTTTATATCTTACAATCCGACAAAAAAATTTTTTGGTTTGAGAAGAATTTGATTGAGCAGTTGAGCAGTGTTCTTACGAAGCATTAACATCAAACAAATTTCGGAGATTAATTTAAGAGTTTAAAATTATAAATGCATCGGTTTAAATTTTTCTTGAGAAAAATAAAATAATTTTCGAGACATAAACCATTGAAAAGAAATAAGTAAGTACATAGATCAATTTTTTTGGAAATAAAAAGGCCAATTTTTCAAAATCAAAATTACCTATGCCATTCCGTCTAAAAGGAAGTTACTCAGATTCACATTTTTCAGATATTTTTCTAATTTAAAAAAATATATCCAAACTATACAGGCTGTTTCACTTAAACATCACATTAGAAGTTTCTTAAGCTCTGTCAAAGATACTTAATTAAAATATTTTCAAAAAGGTGGCACTTCCGTTTATACCGGAAGTCGGTATAACTTTGTTATTTTGAATGGAAAACGGTATTTTTTCTTGCTTTTGAGTAATTTTAAGCAAGTTTTTATAAGCATTCTCTATACCTAACTTGAACGTTTTCGAAAAATCTGCACTTTTGTCTTCAAAAGTTTATAAGTTTGTTATTTTCATTAAGTTGACAACAATATTTTGAGGGGTTGAAAAAGAAAATTTGGATCTTTTTTTAGTGTAATTATAACTAAAAGAAAGAATTAAAAATTTCCAAAATTTAAGTATTCATAACTCGATTTTTTTAAATAGAACACCCCATGTTTTTCCTCATATGGTGAAGAAGAATTTATTTTTGTACCGACCTGTATCAATATTTTTTATACCTATAACTGATATTTTTCAAGATATGTTGAAACTGTGAAAAATTCATTACCTGCCGTAGCCATTTCAAAGTTGCAATGGAAATGAGAAAATCCAAAATTTTTGCACAAACCTCAACTTTGTGAATTATTGTGAGATTTAACAAACTAAAACTAAATATGGATAATCGATTTTATTCAAATTTAAGTTTGACGAGTTTATTTTGTATTTATGAGAAATGTAACACAATTGTGAGCAGAACTTGCCGTCTGTTTAATGAAAGACGATCAGGGCATTATAAATCGACATACACTTTTGGGTAGAAAATAATCTTTATTAAATTAGAGAAGTTTATTCATAGAAAATTTTAGTTTTTATGTATTTTGTTTAGTAATGGATAATCGGATTGCTTGAAAAAAATTTGGTATTAATTCATTTCCATAACAACTTAAAAATGTCTAGAGCAGGTAGTAGATTTCAGGCGATTACAATAAAAAATCAACATAACTGGAAAAATATTAATTATAGATATAGGGAATATTAACACAGATCGGTGGAGAAATAAATTCCTCTTCATTTCAGGAGAAAAAGCATAGAGTGTTCCATTAAAAAAAAATCGAATTATAAATACTTAACGTTACTTGATTGTCCCCTTGAATTTTGGAAAGTTGTAATTCTTTCTTTTAATTATAATTAAACTAAGAGAAAAATCCAACTTTTCTCTTTAAAAAGCTAAAATATTATTTTAAACTAATGGAAAAAAACAGAGATATAATTTTTTGACGAGAAAGGTGCAAATCTAAAAAATTTAAAATTTTTTGAAAACAGGTATAGGGAAACTTTATAAAAACTTGCTTAAAATTACTAAAGTAGTTAAAAAAAGCAATCAAAAATGTAGTTTTCCGTTTAAAATAACAAAGTTAATACCAACTTTCGGTATAAATGGAAGTACCACCATTTTGAAAATATTTTAATTGTATAGAACATCATATCTTATGGTCGTATATAAATTATCATTTAAATATCTTTGATAGAACTTATGAAACTTCTAATGTAATGTTTAGGTGAAACAGCCTGTATATTTTAGTAAATAGAAAAACACTGCACTTTTTTGAAAGTCGTTGTCAACTATGCTTTCCATTAAAAAAAGATGTTTCTTTAGGTTATATCTCGGAAAGCAAAAATTAAATTTATATTTATTTAAGCATGAAAACAAAAAAATTACAGCATTCTGCCAAAACAGAAAAAGAAATAAAAAATGCAGTGACTTGAATATAAAAAATAATAGCGCAAAACTGAAGGTTTTGAATATGTCCTGAAAAAGCAGCAAATCAATGTATTATTCTTATTTTGGAAAACGAGAAATGAGAAACATATGGAAACCATTGAAAATGAGTCATCCTGTATAGTGCGAGTACTTGATTTCTGGCAACAGAAACTCTCGCTGCATTTTTATGCATTAATCTCTCAAAAATTGAAACTGTCTCATACAGGTTATAAATATGTTATTCAATAAGTGTAAAATCTGTATATTTTCTAAAAATAATAATTTTAGCTTAAAAATATTTTTTTAGCAAGGCACTAAAGCTTAATGTTTTATGACGAATTTGGAGATTATTCAACAATCGGGAAGAATAACCATATTTGTGATAAAAAATAACTCGAGTGTCGGGGGGTACGTAGTATGAAGTTCCAAATTGTAAAAGATTAATAAACAACACATGTCAAAGAAAATTTCTTTTAATTTTATTCCACTTTTAACAGTGAGACGGTGATGATTTTTGCGTACTGTAAAAAAAAATTTGAGAAAAAAATTGTTAAATTGTCATATTTGCTTTAGTGTTAATTTAAAAAAAAAAGTTATAATTGATGTCCGGAAATAATAATAAGTGTCATATTGTTCGAAACTTTCTTTAACAATGTGATACTCAAAGTTAGTTTAGGTTCAATAATTGTGACATATGGTGCGTGGTAAACTGCCAATAGTCACGGAAAAAAAGAAACAAGGTGACAAGGTAGAGCTAGGGACAAACACAACACATCTTGTTTACTTTAAAGTTTTCTAAAAATGATGTGTAATTTAAAAGAATTCAATTCACTCTTCTATTTTGAATGGCTGCAATACTTGTTGTTGTTGGCTGAACGTTGCTTATTTACAACAGCAATGGTAAGCTGAATAATAATCGATTAGTGTTCAACAAAATTATGTATTCGTTTACAGAGCATACAAATATATGCAGAGATAGATGCGAAACTTGTTTGATTTGGAAGAAGAAAAACTCCCCAGTATTTGATTTAAGATAATCTAAGAAATAAAATGAAATAAAGCCAAAAATTATTTAAAACTCAACGCAGTTTGTGTATATAATGTGTTCTTAAAAAGATAAAACAACTCTTTAAAACATTTATTGAAATTTCCATTTGTTGAAGTTAGATATTTGAAAAAGTTGCCAAAAAAGTGTTTGGAATCAATATTTGTGCCTGTATACCTTCAAACACCATCGGTCATCATTGATTTGTAGAATAAACCTAAAAAAGATGAAAAATCTCTGTTGACCGAAATTCATCCAGTTGAATTACTATGAAAATTCAAGGAACCAAACAAATGTTATAATTTGAATTGAAAATATAAATTTGCAAAGGATCCAGTCTGTTAAATTAAAATAGTTGAAATGATAATCGTTTTTTACCATTGAGCTACGTGAGCTAGATTACTAAGCTAAGGTGAGTTAGATTACTTGTATATTATTTGAATATTTTTGAAGAACAATCCAGCAAAGTATAGATATATTTAGACAATGCAATTTATCATATGATCTATTATGTGACAAATGATAAAAAGGAAATTTTTATGTTCAAACTATACGATTTTTTTCATTTATTAGATTATAAGAACAATCATAAACAAGAAAAACGCGAAATTAAAATAAAATTTGATTTTTTGAAATCTATGATTTACTTTGTCATATTAAATATCACATGATAAATCACATAGTCTAAAGACACCTTAACTTTTGGAATTTGATTGACTTCCACTCTAAATTAAGTTATGTAGTTCTATTCAGTATGATCGCTAAAAATATTTTAATATACGTTACAGCCGAAAAAGCCTCTTTGCTGGTCAAAACTTTCCTTTCATTCGGAATTTTTAACAAAACCGCTCTTAACTCTTAACTCTATTTCAATCAAACTAGCATTTTGACAATTACCTTTCATTCTATTACTCCATAAACTTACTAAAAGCTTTAAATTGTTTTATTGTTTGTACAAAATAAACCAGGAATTTTTCGTTTATATCACTTAAATCCGCAACTTGTAAAGCTGCTATTCTTCCGTAAAACTACCCAATATTTCAAGAAATAGTTGAAAGCTTCTTGTATTTATTTTCTGAATAGATGTCAATATTGTTTAATCTCAAAATTTTATCAATCAGTTATTATTTTTTTTATGAGTTAAACAAAAATTTGTTTTCTTCAAAGTTTACTCGGTCATGCCTAATAACTTTAAAGTCTTGTATTAAATTTCATTAACTTTTATGCCTCTGGAAATTTAACTTCAACTTCTGAATCACACTTGCACTGTGTTTCATCATCCAGTGACTTCAAATAATAAAGTTTATAATGAATTTCATACTCATATACATAATACATACATACATAATGCTGCCTGCAACTAAAACTTCAAAAAGAATTACACTTAAGTAATCAGTTTTAATCCTGTTGGCATTACCACGAATGTAGAAATGCAGCGTTGTGACAACTATTTCCAGTCTTTGCTACATATTTTAAACATGCAATATGAGCAGTAATCCAAAACGGGATTATTATGAAAAAGAACTAGCTAAATCGTAATTCAACTTAATCAAGTTCCGTAGCTTCAATACATTCAGATAATGCACAAAATTTTGATTATAAATCTAATCATGGCCATTTTTTTAAACTAACACTGCCAAATTTGCTCTCACTTTTTCAAACATTTAATTCAATCACATAAAACATTGCAGAGGTTTTAGATGATCAGTTCATTTATTTCTAAATTAATTTAGAGCGCTGAAGTTGTTAAAAATGTTTAATGCTAAACCTTTGTAATAAGTTAAAAGTTTGATTTAGTTATTTTTCTGTTGAATGTTTCAAGAAATTAAAAACTTTTCGTTAATTAACACTTTCGCTAAGATAATAGATGAATTTTATAGTAAATATATATTAAAATTACAGATATCAATCTTCTAAACCATCCGAAAATATATTCGAATGTGCAGAGGGTTGTTTACTAACAAACGAAAACATAAACTTATTTTTTTTAATTGGAACTCTCAGCTTTTCTTTGCATCTTGATAAATCGAAATTAAACTTTTGCAGATTTCTCTTAGTTTATGGAATAATTTGGTTTCTTTCATCAAAAACACTCACGTTCAGAAAATTTATAATACATGAACAAGAAAAGTTTGAAAATTAAAATTAAGATTACTCTAACAAAAAAGGTATTAATTTTAAGGTTATAACATTTTTTCAACTCATTGCTGCTGAAAAGTCAAAATTATGAAAAAGTTTGTTAAAAGTTAAATAATTCCAAAAATTTAAATAGAACATCTAATTTGCGGCTTTTGCATCTAAAAAATCTTTAAATTTTCTTTGTTAAAATTACAACTTTAATTTTTCTATGCTAAATAACTGAAATGATTTGAAACTCTAAACTTTTAAATAGCAAACTATTGGCTTATGGCCATATTCATCAGTTAAAATTTTAACTGGGGAATAACGGTTAACATATAGGTATATGGTACATCTCAATTTACATTTTGCAGCTGAATGTTAACGTTCAATTGATATTTTAAATTGTTTGAAAAAAGTCAGTAAAAAATAATCAGAATTAAGAGAGACGTTACAGTTAAATTCCATGTAAACTTTAATAAGATTTGTTTTCATTCAAAATTTTGAAAAGCATCTCTGTGTTGCAAATACGAATTATAAAATTATATCAAAAAATGTCCACTCAAATAAATTTTGTTCTATCCAATTTTTTTCAATTTATCGTTTATTTTTTGAGATTCTTGAGAACTTCCAAAATTTTTTTCATTTTAGTCTTTCTGTTTCTGTCAATTTCTTCCAATTCATTCATTCTATTTGTTTCAGTTTGTTCTTTATTGTTTAGGTAAAAACATTTTATTTACTAAAATTATATATCTATATGTCTAAGTACCATTTTCCAATCAGTTGGATATATTTATTGAGAATATTTACAATTATCTAAAATTAAATTAAAAGCGTTTGATAAAATACATAACTAAAACTGTCAAATTTCTGAAAAGTACTTTATTTTTTTATCTAGAGTCCTGCACTTCACTTGTCTTTTGTTTTATATTTTAACTGTATTAAAAAATGAGCGATAGGAACAGAAATAAGAAAATCTTCAACACAAGGTTTAGTAAGACCTATTCGGACCAGAATAAATTGTAGCGAGCGTTGTTGGCAATGGCAGTGGTGAATCACTGGTTTTTAATTATTATTGCATAGTGACCATTTGTCACGTATCATAACCGCACTCCTACTATATCACATGATAAGTTTGAGAAACTTCCGGTAGTGTAGCCTGGAGACGAGATGATTAATAATTAGTAACGATTAGTGTTCCGAGTTTCATCGTTGAATTGCTTTATATTCAAGTTTGAAAGTTGTAAGTTGCAACCTGTGTCGAAACTATGAAACTGATGTCATATTTATACCGTTTTCTTTTGTTCTATGCAAATTATAAGTATGATAATGGTTGCAATAGTTATTAATTACATTATTACATTAACTACATTATATACATTATATCTAAATTTCCGAATATTCTTTTTAACTATAAACTCTTCGGCACTTTTATGAAAATTTAGCGTCAAAAAATGGACATTTAAATTTTTGCTAACAGTTTAACAAAATTTGTTAATATTTAAATAGATAAATTGTGAATTTAATCAGAACTGGAGCGAACTTGGACCTCAACCCGACTTCTAGTTTTAAAATTGGTGGATGCGCCGGGATAAACATTCACTGTATTTTAGAATTTTATTACTTTTGCAATGCATTTTTTTTGTATAGTTGATAGCGTCAAGATTATAGCAGCACTTCACAAATTTATTTAAAAACTATATACAGGTGTCCCAAAATTGACGCCCATGTCTTTGAGGTTTGATTCTGTTCAACAATTTTCAAATTGTCCTTCTTTATCGAATTATTGATAAAGAATTTGTAATTTTGCATTTTAGCTCTTTCAAAAACCGATAATTAATAGCTTTACAGTAGCATAAGAAGGAGCTATACAATTTCAACGCTAACAAAGTCAGATAGCCAAAGAAAATGAAATTTCATGGATTTGAATTTGGTGATCTTGAAGGCCATATTATAATATCTACTTTTCAAGAAATCTTTATTCAAAAGTTATTTCACTTGTAAAAAATTGTGATCAATAATATGATGCCTAAGCACCAACATGTTGAAGACAATAACTAAATTTAACTGCCAGGAGGGCTTTATCGTCCAATGGCTGTGATAATTTATTATCAACATTTTTATCAATATCTCAATAAATAAGGACAATTGGAAAATTTTTCACTCTTGATTTCTAATTTCTTTTAACTGGGTAAATCAAATCCCAAAGGCATGGACCCTCTATAATTCATACAGGTTGTCCCATCGTATGCGCATAGTTGATTTTTTGACTCTATGGTAATATTTAGAAGAACGAAAATTTGCATAAAGCATCTTCTAAAAAAGTGTTATAAGAATGTGGTAGGGAAAAACCTAAAAGTCATTTTGTTTAACCAGAAAATAGCAAAATATTTAAAATAATTTTAAAATTTTCTTTTTTTAAATTTTTTTATTTTTTTTTTCGTTGCTCTAAATGATGCTTATGTATCAGATCAGATGTATCAGATGTTCTAAAAAAAAATTTACTCAAAATCTACAAACTTGTCGAAATCGTTTTAGGATTACTACAATTTTCTTCAAAAAACAACTATTATTCTTCAATTTTTTCCAATTTTCAATCGATTTTTGAGGTAATTGGTCTTAATACTAAACCATCATAAGGTTAAAAATTCCACTATACGTATACAATGGGACACTCTGTAGAGTAAAAAAATAAACTAATCTTCACAGGTAGATACAATTGTTTATTAATACTGAAATAATTGTTTTTCAACATTTTTGTGTTCAGAAATCTTTTAGTCAACGATTTTCTTCTTTGATAATTATTTTTTTCATTTATGCAAATAGATAAATCACATTTCTATTAGAAAAATTATGCAACTTAAATGTAAAATTTTAAGTTGATTTTTCAGTAGTTGTCAACAAATTCTAAATTCTTTAAATTTTCAAATACCACAGTTTTTATACATCTAATTAATTCTGCATAAGTATTCTATTCATAACATTAATTTACGTCAAACAAAACTAAATCGATTTTTCTTCTTTTCGTCATATACGATACAATCACTTAAAAGTTGAATTAAGTTAAAAAATACATGAAAACTAATGTATCGTGTAATGTGTAGATTTAGTTACTATTGGTCCTACTAACATTCGGATTCAATGTTGTTTGGATTCAACGCAGCACATCCATGTGTTATCATCTTAACCAGAAGTTTTTGCTTTTTAGAAGATGTCTTTTTAAGAAAAAAACTCAAGATGGGTACGGTTAAGTTTAAATTTGGAACAAAGTTTTTTATTCACATTTAACATAAGCAACAAAAATATTGAATTATTGTAGAAAATAAGTTTAATTTGAATTCTTGGTAAAATCTAGATGGAAGTTAATAAGCAGTTTCTTGCACAAATAAAAGATGGAGAAAATAAAAGAACACAATTATTTTCCCTCCGGAACAGTTAAATAAAAAGAATAAAAGACATAAGTAAGTTGCAAGCTTCTAAAGTCGATGATTGATAATGATTGATGATTTGTATTTTACTTTCAAGAATCACATTTTGTGGATTTATTCATTGTTTTTCTTTTTCGTTTAGAACATATACGAGGAGTCTTCAAGAAAGATTGGGACTTTTTGTTTAAGAATACAGATAAAAGTCAATGTCAGAAATATAGAAAAGATGTCCACATTTTTAGTACCTTTAGAGAAAACGAAAAAACTGTGCCTATTGATGCGTTATGTAGTATTTGAATTTTTCTTCTAGCTCAACAGGAACATCAGCAACTACCTTGCAATTTGTATTTTTTTATAACTTAAAGAAAAATCTATATACCATCAAGTATTTGAAAATGAAGAATGTGAGTTACAAAAATCTTCTCATACGTCTGTCAACATTTCCTGAACGAACACAAAAACAAATAGTACTGTTTTTTCAAAGATATTATTATGTTCAGAGGCGACAAAATTAGACACTCACTCCATACCTGAGTCAAAGCGACTATAAAACCTACTTAAACGACATTTTACATAATGATAAAGTGATAAAGAACCATAATACGCCTATTGTTTTCATTTAGCCTAAATTTTCAAAGATGTTGTTCTATTTCCCGAATTTTGTTCAAACTATCTGCATTGAGTAGAGTTATATAATTGTTATTACCGGTAAAAGTAGTTTGATCACTACTCGGCATGTTAGAATTGTCTCTACGTGCGTAGATTAGCAGCATCTGATGCAGATTCCAACGAGTTAAAAATCAATGCCTGTGTATCACATCACGTTAGGAAAAAATTATACATTCAAATGAATATATTTGTACATTTGTTAACTATCTCTAAATATAGAGGCCCATTGGACAGGTGCACTGACGTTAAATGCGCTCCTGAATAATTACAATATGAGTATAAAAAATAAAAAAATATATTGGTTGCCTCTCTTAATCTTCTAGACTTCTGATTCTGAATAAAATAATATTTTTACTTCGCTCTTTCAAGTGTTATGCGGGCACAAAAATAGACTTCTTACTTTATTAATTTTCAGTGTAAAAATTAAAATTGTTAGTAACTGATTAAAGAGAAAGAAAGACTTTATTCAGCCTAAACATACAAGCAAACGCAGAGGTGAAAAGGAACGTGGAATGGTTTAAATTTGTTTTCCAAACTTTTTAATCTTCTTTGTTTGTAGAAGCTTTTAATAAAAAGGTAAGCATTCTTCAGCTCAAATATGGCTCGGCATCTCGGGAGTTAATTCTATTTCATTTAAACGGAAAAACAAACAAAAACAAATATACGTAGGTACAATAATTAACAACAAACTATTCAACAGATCAAAGCTGAAGTAGATACTTGAAATTGCAGTGCGTTAGGAACAACAAAGAAAAGAGAGAATGTTGAAAATTGCTAGCATTGCATTAAACCTTAATTAAAGTGAAACCGCAGTTCAGGAAACGTTTAGGGAGATTCCCTCTTTTTTAAACGGTTTTATTGGAAACAATTGACTAATTTAGATGTAAAGTGAGAAATATCAAGACTGAACTATTTCACCAACACAGTGAATGAAATTGGTCTGAAGAAATAGTTCGTATACTGTGAAAATGAAAGAAAAGAGTGCACACGAAATGAAGCATTTTAAAATTAAAATTGAATGATTCAGTATCTTTAAAAGTTCTGATAGCCGACCATTCAGTATCTGACAGAATTTACAGAATGCAAGTAAAACGAGAAATTGTAAAATCCAATTCACTGTTGGTATAGACACTTGAACTACTCCTATATAATTTATAAGAAAAATATTTAAAATAAAATATAAAAATTCGACATTGCTCAAGTTGGATTACAAACATATGCATTTTTTAGGTTTTTGCTTAATGAACAGAAGTTTCTGAAATTAACTCAAGTGCAGTTGTTTCCGGAGGTAGTTCGTTGTTCAAACAAAAAAAAAAAGAAAGAAAAAATTAGAAGTTTATTGAAATAAGAATCATAGATAAAAAAATATAAAATGACGGAAAAATTCAAATTGTTTTTGTCCAAAAACATTTGTTTCTAGAGCTAGCTCAGTGTTTTTGGTACTGAAAAAAAAGATCCATTCAGTCATTAAAATGAAGTCATAACTTAACAAGTAAAATGGCAGCAAAATTCAAATTGTATTGTATGAAGAACATTTCTCAGGTATTAGAGACACGTGATTAAAACGTTGAAAATTGGTCACAAAATAAAGGAAGAATGGCATTTTTTTCTAGTTAGGATGAAATAGATTCAAAATCGGTCAAAATTTGTGGAACAGAAAGTAAAATAACGGATTTCATATTTATTGAAAAAAACAAAAATTCATAAAAATAGTTATTTTCTAATTTGATCGCCAGCAAAAACGAAAACCTATTCTTGACATGTCATAGAAAATCAACTAAACTAATGGAACGGTTTATTCCTTGTAAATCTTGAAATCAGATCAAACGCCCATTTTGGTTGATCTGTCGGTACCATATGTCCAGCATTTCTTACCAAAACTTCAGTTAAATTCCCAGCTTGTTTCACATATCCTGCTAATTCAGTATCCACATACCACTGATATCTCTTTGCAGTCTTATATTCATCAGCTGCACTGAAATTCAAATTCTGTAAATAATTTATCGTCAAAGGATAAGCCACAATAATGTCCAATTGTCCATTGTAAATCAGCACTCGATAATGATTTAATAATTCACTAACCCACGGTGCCACTGACTGCATAATATCCAGCATTAAATTCACTTCAACAATAGGATTTTCACCTTGGAAAGTCGCATTTCCTACATGAATAGCAGCTCTTACATCATCCCTCTGTATATATTTACCCATATATATCAACTGGTTGCTAGGATCTTCAGTATATAAAAAGTTGAAATAATTATCAAAGCCTGTGATATTTTTGAACAAAGAAGTATGGTTTAAGTCGCCATCAACAAGATTATCAAATGTTTCAAAAGCTTTAGCCCAATTTTTCTCTTGGATATATTTAATTCCTTCTTCTTGTATTTGTTTCATCAAATGTTGTGTGTTGGAATCAATCAGACTTATTTGGAATAAGTAATCAGCATAATTTAATTGATGCTCTGGATCGCTTAAACCGTTCCCAATAGACACGCCTTTCAAATTAATTTTTACTTTAGCAGTCGGATTTTTCTGATGAATCGTGTAAGCAATCGCCGGGGCATATTTGCCCCCATACGACTCCCCAGCAACAAAAAACTCATTTTTTTGCAATTCGGGAAACATTAAGAAAAACTGTTGCAAAGCATTGTACAAATCAAATCCAACTTGAGTTTCATTTTGACAATATCCACCATCAGTGAAACTGAAACCTGTTCCTGCAGGATTGTCGATGTAAATAACGGAATGTTGCTTAGTCCAAGAATATTTCCGCATTTTTATGCCATGCTGACTTTGGATAATAAAAGGGCCGTTTTCGGCAAATAATCCAATAAGAGATGATGCTCCAGGACCCCCTTGTAACCACAAAACAACAGGCGCATTTTCATAATCAATTTCAGATGGGAAAAACCAGAAAAATAAATTCGAATTGTAGTTTTTATTCACTGTGTAATATCCAGAGTAGCTTTCGACTCCCTTGAAACCGTTGAAATAAACTTTGGATGCGGCTAACGCGTCCTGGATTTTGCCTTGTTCAATAAGTGGGGTTAGGATTAAGGGCAACCCCGGATTATCACCAACTGGGTATTGTTTTATTTTTCCATAGAAATTCGGAAAAGAACTGAAAGTAAAACTTAAAAAAGAAACAAAAATAATTGTAACTTTCACTGCCATTCTTTAAAGAAACTTGAAAACCCTCTAAATGACATTTTAAGGTTATGTCTTATGTCATCAAGTTCAAGTTTTATCAACAAAAAGCATTTTATCACTACTATAAATTTATTATTTACTCTAATAAATACTACATTTTTTAATTATGTCCAGACAGAAATTTAGATAGAAAATCTTTTGGTTTTGGTTCTACAGTGTCTTTAAAATAACTCATAAGAGTCCCTTTCTGTTTCCAAAAATTCACAGTTTCTTTCAATTCCATTTGACCCTGTAAATGTCTATTTACTAAAAGACTGATTCCAAAAAAATTCATACCTTTACAACCAACAAATCAATGACACGAATATCTTTTACATGATCATTCTTCCGGAATTCTTCACGCAGTTTTGCCTTTAAACTATCGACAGATTTGGGAATATCATATTGTTTAACTGAAAGAGCGAATTCAAGATCGGGGAATTTTAGATTTTAACTTACCAATATAAGGTAATTGTCGATACCATGCTTTGTATAAGTTTAAAACTCTTCTTTTAGCTTCGTGGGGATCTGTTGAGAGAATTGGTCTCACTTGTTTTGTAGCAGCTCTTACAGCTTGAGATGACATTTTTCCTTACTTTTGAAAGATGTGTGGTGACATAACCATAAATATAACCTAAAACTAGAACTGACAAGTGTTAACAAGGGCAGTTACATAGAAATCAAAAATTATTTACATCGAAAATAAAAATTGTTAATAAAAAATATTTATTTACATTATTTTATAGTATTGTATGTTTTAATTTTTTTAGTTGAATATTAATAATTAAATGAATATAAGTTTAAACTAATTATTTAACAAAGTTTAAGGAAAAAGTTTAATTTGACAGTTGACAGATGACATTTGCTATTCTTCGATGTAACCTCTTTTCACTAAAAATTTTTTCAATTTTTGCTTCAATTTAGTTAAACAATTTGAAATGTCTGAAGAAAATTGTAAAATTGATAATATTCCAACATTTATTGCTTTACCATTGGAAAGTATACAAAACACTTCTTTCCAAAAACCAGAACAATTTCAAATAATTAAAAATGCTATAATCAAAACACTGTCTGATGGGACTGTTTGTATTATTGATGCCCATGAAGTAAGTCATAGTTTTTTGTCTTCTGTTTTTATCTTATATTTTTTCACAGGTTAGTGGTAACGGTAATGAACAAATTCAAGCAAATTTTCTTCCACAAACTGAAACTTGTGCACTAGAAAGCAACACTTTACAATCTCCTCAAGTGATGTAAGTTCTGGTTTTATTTAAACCGAGTGATTCAGTTTTATATATTACAGAATCGAAAATAATGATACCCAGATTGAAATTCAAAAGCCAAAACCAACGTTCAAGTGCCCTAAATGTAAAGAAATTTTTGATAAAGCAGCACTTTACAAGAAACATATGATCTTCCATCATAATGTAAAAAAATACAAATGTGATAAATGTTCCCAAGGGTATAATGTTGAAACAAATTTGAAAATTCATATGGCTATTCATGCTGATAGTAAACCTACTTGTCCTATTTGCAACATTACATTTCAAAGACTTGCAAGTCTCAAATCTCATCTTATGTGTCATCAAATTGAAGAATCGTATAATTGCGATGAATGCACAGCTGAGTTTGAAAAAGAAGTCAGTGTAATATACATTTTTTTTGTGTATTAAAAAATGCTGGATTTTAGGAGGAGCTTAATAAGCATTTACAAACGCATATAAATAACACAGTGTTTGAAGCTAATGATTTGGTTTGTTCGTATTGCAATGTTCAGTTTGAAGATAGAAAAACTTATAAAGAACATATAGCACATCATATTAAGGTATCTATATCAGAACGCATTTCAATTATTATTTTTTTATTAATGTAAATCATTTCGTGATAAATATTGAAATTAATTGCAAAATTCAAAAGCCTCAAAATATTTGAAAATTACAATACATTTGTTATTTCACGTGCAAAAAAAATTGTGCTCTAGTCTTTGAAAGGTGGAATCAAAGTAGTGTTTTTCTTTCAAACTTTGTTAGAAGTCGTTTACACAGGTGAACTTTTTGTCTAGTGCCGATTGATCCAACTTTTTAGTGGAAAACAATTTTTTTGAACCATGTTGACCATGATTGATAAATTAATTTTTCTACATCTGATTTTACGTTTTAAGAAAAAAAAAATTATGCGGAGTTTGAGTGACTTTGTGTTTCGGCTATTTTGACTACAATCTCTACACAAAAAAATCAGCTAATGGGTGTGTTTTCAGGTTAAAAAAATGGTACTATCTGGAAAAAAATCTCGAAAAACAAATAGTAATAAAAGTTATCCTCATGTGTGTACAGTCTGTTTAAAAAGTTTTCCAAAGTTTTCTCTTCTTGAAAGGCATCTAAGAGTTCATAGCGGTGAAAGACCTTTTGTTGTAAGTATAATCTACAGGAGTCCCAAAAATACATGTATGGACACATTTCTGGAGCAGCATCTTGAGATCAGATATAATTATTGAAACCAAATATACCTCAGAGCCAATAACCAATTAATCCATCATTTAATCATTGAAATAGGTATAATCAGACATTTGTTATTCAGGATGCTGCTTCTGGATTAAGTCTCTGTTCTTTTTGGATGACGAAAAAATTAAACTTTTCAGTGTCAGCATTGTAACAAAGGATTCAACCAAAAAGGAACTCTTCAAATACATTTAAATAAACACACTGGAATTAAACCTTTCCAATGTGCTTTGTGTTCAGCAAAATTCAATCAAAAAGGCAATCTACGGGTTCATGTTGAGAAAACTCACACAGCACCTATGCCTGGAGTGAAAATGTACAAATGTCCGCATTGTACTTGTATTTTTAAAAGAATAGCTTCTTTAAATGTCCACATTACAAAATGTCATGCTCAGTCAGAAGACATGGAATGGAAAAATGTAATGACTCAATTGAAAGAATTAGAACTTCATAGTGTTTCTTCATCTGGTACAGAAACAATCGAAGGAGAAGTTACTGAAGAAAATAGAAGATTGTTGAATGAGTTGAAAAAATCTTCAGATGGGCGTTTAACTTATGTGAGATTAGTGGAATCGTTTCTTGATGGCACAATTCGAAGATATTTAGTTATGCAGAAGAAAATTAATGATGTGAAATGGTACATTTGTAGCTATTGCAGTAAAGAATTTAAGAAACCATCGGATTTGATCAGACACACAAGAGTGCATACAAGGGAAAGACCATTTGTTGTGAGTATACCTACAAGAACACGCGAAAATATTACATGGTACATTTTATTTTATTATAAAAAATACAGAGTGAATGTTCAATAATGGTACATAGCTGAAAAAAATGCGATTGAGCTTAATATGCCGCATCCAAATTTTTGCTCATATTTTGAGAATAGCTCAGTCGATTTTATCAAAAATTATTAGTTTTGGGTTTTTTGATGCGACAATTAAGAATTTCATACTCAAATTTTTTTATAGCACAGAGGTCGCTAATTGCACCATCTTATTATCCACTACACTAGAAGTTTCACAACTTTTTTGTTCTTTTTTTACGGTATTATAGAACTATTTGAATTCGTTGGTTCTTCTAATACTCAAAAACGCTTAATACTTGATTTAAATTGAACAAAATCTAACAAAAATTTAATTTTATTGATTTCTAATTTCTAAGCCTCCCTTGATCAAAAATTCTGTAGGTTAGAAAAGTGCATTTTTAGGTCAAATTTAATTCATTTCGAAAACAGTTTAATTCTTTAACTTTTGACAAGTATAGCTTTATCACTGAAAAATGCATTTACTTTATTCTCATCATCACAAAAATGTCTAAAATGATGTTTCTTGTCTCATAGAACCGAAATGTGTAAATTTTCAACTCGATTCACTTTGTATTTTTTGAGATATTGTCAAAAATTGTATTAAAAAACTCAAATTCAATGGAAAGGGGCAACTTCCGGATTAGGCATGTTATGTTCAATCAACTGTCACTTGTTAAGCTATGACCGTTATTAATGACTCACCCTGTATGTATAGTGTTTTATATTAAAGAAAAACAAACACAATAATATGACAAAGTTAAGCTATACACAAAAAATTATCCATAACTAAACTAACTCTTGATATAATTTAAATTTTACTTCTATAAACTTTGGACGAACCACTTACATGAATCACCCTGTATTTGATTAAATTAATGCTAATGATCTTATTTTCAGTGTAAACAATGTGGTGCCTCTTTTGCTTTAAAATCAACTCTCTTCTACCATATGAAAACTCATATAAGCAACACTCATTTCAGCTATGCTGCGTGTGCTTATTGTTCTAAAAAATTTACGTCAGTAAGGTCTCTCAACATCCATTTAAAGTACTTAACTCTATATCATGTATTTTCGTGGATTAATTAGAAATAATTTTTCTAGAAAACATACGGATCAAGCTCATCATCGTTCATCTGATCCTTCACAAAAACCTCAGGAGGCAGAGGTGTCAAATAATCAAAGTCTTGCAGATATAGAAATAGAAATGAAACAACCTCTTCTTCGAACTTCAGATGGATTACATCCATTAGCATCTACTGAAAATAATTCAAAGAAATTTCAGTGTGCCAATTGTAATGCACGATTTAGTAAAATTTCAAATTTAAAAAGACATATGATATTACACACTGGCGAAAGAAGATATAAATGCGATCAGTGTTTTAAAGCCTACTTTACGTCTCATGGTTTGAAAGAACATTTGCTTCATCATTCAGGTGTTAGAAATTTTGGATGCAAAGTTTGTGGGAAAAGATTTATGACTTCGTCGTTATTGAAAAGACATACATTGTGTCATAGTACAAATAAACCCTATGTTTGTCCTTATTGTAATAAGAATTTCAAGAGTGTTGCTTTATGCCGAAAACATATGAATATTCATAGAAAGGAAATTCATTCACAAGTGAGTTAACTTTGACTTAGTAATTATAAGAAATATGGATGCAGACTTTTGATTTGAGTGATTGATGGTGATTTATCTAAAAATATACAGGGTGAATCATTGATAATAGTATATTACTTGACATGTGACAGCTGAACTTAAAGAATACAATTATTGAATGGATCAAGTTGAAAATTTGCACACTTAGGTTCTCGAATAAAAAAACCCAAAAATATCAGTTTTTGTCAAAATCCATAAAGCCATTCTCAAAATATGAGCATAAATTAAAAAAAAAAAAAGATGTTCAGCTTTAACACCCTGTAGGTCGATAAGGAGCTACATTTGAATAGGGATATTAGACCCAATCACAGTTTTTCAAGCTGACTACCATTATTAATGACTAGCTCTGTAAATCTAATAGTTTGGCATTTTTCTTTGTGAACACCACATTTCAATTTTTATATCTGCCATCAAATTACTTCTTTCATTCTTCATAATTTTTAGAAAAAAAAATATTAATTGATTATTTTCTATTCACTTCCACTCATTGATGAATTCAATTCAGTTTTTCATTTTTATCATTATTCAAGGAAATTCATTTTTTCTCTTGATTTATTTTAAAAAGTCAACTGATATTTCGCAATTTTTCCATTTACATACGCAGAATAATTACCATTAATAATAAATTTGTTTCAGCTCCAATCTGCAGGTGGAATTGTTGATACCAAAAATCAAAACAACAACGACAAATTGTCCTACCATAATTTAGAGAATTTAGTAACTAACCCTAACAACATAATATTTATTGAAGAAATCGCTCCTAAAATAACAACTTGTAATTTGGTAGCCGATGAATCTGCAAAGTCTAGCATATTTCAAGTATTTAACAAAAAAAAACTCTGAAATGAATAATTCTTTGTATGTTTTTTTGTAGGACTCTGAAGTTAGTGTCATTCCTAATAATTCTGAACAGTCAATTTATGACTTAACACCTCATTCTATCCAAATTATCACCAATTCAAATAAAGATGCCACAGTAGCACCCAATCAAATTCAAACAATTTTTATCAATTGTGATGATTTACAATTATCTGATAATTTGTATACTCAAAATCCTGAGAATATTATGATCAGTACTTTGACAGACATACCAGAGAACAATACTTTCAATCTTGATAATTTAGAAGTTTACAATTCTAGTCAAATAATATCAAATAATTTCACAGAGTTGAATAATAAATTATTAAAATCTAGCAATGATGATGATACGATCAAAAGTAAAATCAATGAAACACCTCTTACAAATAATATTCCAGAATTGAATCTGCTTTTCAATTTAGATACAGAATTGGAAAGCGGCAATTGTGATATATCAAATGAAAATTTAAATTTAGCTGACATTAATTTAAATGAAGTCTCGGCATTTAACGAACAAGAAAACACGGATAAAGAAGAAGTTGCTGAAAAAGTGACAAAACAATTTTCATGTAATAAATGTAACAAAATGTTTGTGGCAAAAAATTCTTATTTGAAGCATCTTCATCAAGAACATAAAGATTCGAAGAAGTCGGAAAATAATGCACATCCGTGTACTTACTGTAGTAAAATATTCAAAAAGCGCTCAGATTTGGTGAGTTATTCCAAAACTAATTGTTTTTTTTTTTATTTTGATTTTTCAGGTGCGGCACATTCGTACTCATACAGGTGAAAAGCCTTTCGCATGTGAAAAATGCGAAAAACGATTCACTCTGAAATCAACTCTATTATCACACCAAAGAACTCACAATCCAGTCACACAAAAGCAGTTTAATTGTGTTGTTTGTAATTCGTTTTTTTCGAGTAAATCTAGTTTGAAAGTTCATATGTCAGTTCATACCGGTGATAAAATTTATGAATGTAATTTTTGTTCAATGAAATTTCGGACATCAGCACATCGAAAATCGCACGAAAATAATTGTCATACTAATCCTTCGAAAAAAAGAACGAAGAATAAAGTCACCAATTTATTATCTGCAGTTGCTATGGATGTTGCAAAACAAGATCAGAATATAATCACTGAAGAAGTCGTACCAACGAGTGGTCTACAAAATGTTCTTGTAGTCCAAGATCAGGTAATTATAGATTGAGTGGGGAAGTAGACAATTTCTCACTAGTCCAAAACTACACTCTTTCTTATATTCATGTGTTTTTTTCTCTAGATTCAGTTAGACCCAGTGAACTTTTTAACTGAAACACCTCACAATCCTCTCACTGATTCTCCTCAATTAGATCCGATAATAATGCAACAGTTACCCTCGAATTTTCTACTGCAAGATAATTTATTGCCTTCTTCCTTAATACATTTGGATGATACCACTCTGCTGAATGTTAAAACTGTTAATTCAGTCGAACAAGATCAGAACAAAGTTAGTAATGATAAAGAACGCAATTTGGAATGTGATATTTGTCATAAGAAGTATGCATCAAAAGATGTTTTAAGAAAGCACAAAAAATTACATGGAGTAGATAAGAAGTTTAAATGTTCAAGATGTGAGAAAAGATTTGATACAGAAGACATTTTGAAATTTCATGAAAAAACTCATGATGGATTTAGACCTTATTCTTGTTTATATTGTGCTAATAGTTTTGTTAAAGAACATAGTTTAGCAACACATATGAAAAGGTATTTATCAGACTTGTTCTAACTTGTTTTATACTTGTTTTTTTCTTGTTGCAGAATTCACAACGTGCATTTGAACGATTTTTCAGTGTATAATTTTAAAGAATAAGAAGAATATTTTTTTGTTTTGTACATACTTTGTAGGATAAGGGCTTATTCGTTATAAATTCATATTTTAGCTAAAATATTTTTTTTATTTCAAGAATTTACTCCCATAAAATACTCTCAGCAGCATTTTTTTTATAGGTAGGGTCTTCTATTAGTGCCGGAAAAAAAGATTATGGCGTTGTGGTTGAATTTTAAAGTATCGTTAAAGGTAACGTCAATTTGCGTCTACGATTCTACATTAAAAAATTATTTTTTGAACTCACTATCTTCAAAATGACATTTCGCGAACTGCGATCCTAGAATTCGCACACACGTGCGCGAATTTTTGCAAAAAACACTGGCCTTTCTAGCCGTTTTAGAAATAATTTGACTTAATAATAATAAAATCTGGTTTACAAATTGCCATTTTACCAGTTCAAGTGTCGCAATTGCTGAAAGAATAAAAAGAAATTCGTTTTTAAAAACCTTCTTTGACAACTGTCAGAAGCAAAACTTACTTCAGTTGACTTAGTTGATATTTTCAGATTTTTTGTAAGTGTTTACTTATGACGCAACGCGTTTTTTTAATAAAGCAAAAATAAATGTTCGTTTCAAAGAATATTATTCGAACCTCGATATGCGAAGACGTATTTGGCACATTCGCGCATATCAGGCACTCCCTCGTTCCTCGCTCGTGCTTCAACTTTGCGCTTATGCGCGAATAATGTCTTCGCACACTAGTTCGAAAATTACTATTAATATCATTTTCACTTGCGGTTTTTCCCATGTAACTTTGTTTCTTAGAAGTAACCGGGAGTAGAATATGGAACACCCGTAAAAATGATTTTTCAATCCCTTGATATTTTCCAAATAAAATCAAGTCGGTGCTCTTCGTTTGAATCTTTTTGGTCAAATCTTCTGCTTACTGGTTGTTTATCAACTTTACATCTTTAACGTTCTAAGAGAAAGAGGATGAATCAATAGGGTGTTGGGTGTTGGTCTTTTTCTTTTGACCAGTAGGGGTTAAGAACGACTATACCTCGGACTATTTGTTATATAGTCGACTTCGTACTTTGGAACACAAAAAAACAGTTATCTTAGTTTTTTTAAGAGATTCTACCAAAATTCAAACAGTTTCCCGGTTTCTGAAACCAAATTTGAGCCGTTTTTTTTTAAATCAATTTATGAAAAGCGTTTTTAAGCACTACTAACGATTTTTTCACTATATTCCATAATTTTAATGAAAAATAATTTTATTTTTATATTTTTAAACTCATTTCATGTTTCCGAACATGTTAAATAAGTAACTATTGCATTATGACTCTTCTTATCTTTGCATACATAAAATCTGCATTACTAAAATACCGAAACAGAAAAAATCAATAAACTATGTGCTTTTAAGCAACCCTTCAAAAAGATAAAGAATATTCCACGCGTATAAACACAAATCTGATAATAAAAATTATTATATTCTACTTGAAATAAACATCAAACAATTTAACTCTAGATGACCCCACGCTAGTGAACATTTTTCCAGTATGAATGAATCATTGATAAACCTACCAGCATTAATATAAATTATTTTAATATAAAATATCAGTTAGATAGAAGACACATCTGAAATTGAATTTGACGCCCTTCTACTATTTACATCCTTATCAAAACATATTCTGCTTTTACTGCACTTTGGAGTTAATTATATTTGGAGTTATAATTAGATGTCCAATTTAGTGAAAATTATTATTTATTATGTTGGTTGCGAAATTTGAATTAAAACCTGGAACAAATTTCCTTCCTTTGACAACAGTAGACACTTGTTATTATTGAGATAATATACCTATAAAGACTTACTGAATCTTGCTGCTCATATACGCTTTTTAGTGTCAAAATCTGATATTAAGATGCAACCAACATAAAAATATTATTTTAATGCCAGCTAGTTTTTTGTCAAGTTTTAAGCGTTTGGTCAACTGAAAATTTGGTATCTACATGTGCTGGTCTACAAAAAAACATCATATTATTAATATAAAGTTTATAGTCGTATTTTTCTTATTGTACAACAATAAGAATAATTATGATTAATAGAAATATTTTCTGAAGTTTTATCAACTAGTGCGAAAGAACAAAGATTAAAGTTCTTTTAGAATATTATTAATTAATTTCTATCTGTCTTAAAATTCAACACAATGTTACTTTGTGTAAAACTAAAAAGTCAATAAACTATCCAAGATAATTTCTATTTTTGTATAGATTAAAACGATAAACGCACACATATTTTATGGTTTGTTTCTTTCGCATTGCAAAGAACATCAATCATGAGTAGTTTGATTATAAGCGGTCCTCCGGAAACCGAAACGCTTCCAAGACAATCTTTGGGAAGTATTTTTTTCAATCAAATTAAACAATGGGAATCTAATCGTAAACTTTTGGTATGTTTTTTTTTAAATATACTCCTAAATAATAATTTTGTTTATTAGATTAGTTCAACAGGTGAAGAAATTACTTATGGCAATTTTTTGAAGACAACTATTAAAACAGCAAAAAAGCTCCAAAAACTTGGAGCAAAAAAAGGAGATACTATTACCATAATTGCTCAAAATCAGTGGAAAACATTAGCCACAGTTGTTGCTGGATTTTATCTTGGTTTAGCGGTAAATCTTCTTAATCACGATTACACTTCAGGTAAAAAAAATTGATATTTTTGGAGCAAAAATAATGTCAGTTTGATGCAAATTCAGGCGAATTAAAGCATTTTATATCTCTGTGCAAGCCGAAATTTATATTTTCTTCAGCTAGATGCTTAAATAATGTGAAAAACGTGATGGATGAAGATGGTTCTTTTGTTATTATATTGTATGATGATGGTGAAGACTCATCCCACGAAATAAATTTTGACAATTTCATTGCTGATATAGAAGATGATTTTATTTTTACGCCGACTGATTTGAATCCATCTGAAGAAATTGCTCTCATTTTAACTTCTTCTGGTACAACTGGTTTCCCAAAATGTGTTCAGCTGACTCATGCTAATTTCCGAGCTACTTTGCTATATGCCGGAGACCCATTTTTTCTGGATGTTAATAACACAGAACGCATCGTTGGATTTTTACCATTTTTCCATCTTTTTGGTCTTGCAATTGGTTTAGCTAGTATTCTCTATGGCTCACTATTTATCATTTTGGAAAAATTCCTCCCTGAAAAGTTTTTAGAATCTATTGAAAAATATAAAATCACCAAACTTCTTGCAGTACCTCCAATTCTATTATTTTTAGTGAAAAGTCCTCTTGTGAGCAAATACGATCTATCGTCTTTAAAAGACATTCTTTCTGGTGCTGCTCCTCTTTCAAAAGATTTAGAAGAAACGGTAGAAAAAAAGTTGGGTTGTAAATTTGTAAGACAATTGTATGGAATGACAGAAATATGTGGAGCTGCAACAGTTATTCCTAAAAATATCAAAAAAAGTGGATCTTGTGGGAAAGTTACAACTGGTCATCAGATCAAAGTTTGTGATGTTCAGAATGGACAAGTTTTGACTGTTAATCAAGTCGGAGAGTTGCGTATCAAAGGAGGTGGAATTATGAAAGGATATCTAGGAAATGACAAAGAAACCAAAGAAAGCTTTGATGAAGAAGGATTTTTAAAAAGTGGAGATTTAGGATATTATGATGAAGAAGGATACTTTTATATTGTTGATCGCTTGAAAGAAGTAATAAAATATAAAGGCTTTCAAGTAAGATGAGTAATTTTATTTATCAGTTATAATTTATACGAAGGATTTAAGGTATCACCAGCAGAACTCGAAGGTATTCTTCTTCAACATCCTGCTGTTAAAGATGTAGGTGTTGTTGGAAAACCTGATGTAAGATCCGGAGAAGTTCCATTGGCTTTTATAGTGAAACAACCAGATGCAAAAGTTTCACAAGAAGAGCTTATCAATTTTGTTGCAAGTATGTGACATTTTGCAGTTTGGAATAGAAGTAGAAAAATGGTTTTGAGAAACTTGTAACCAACTATTCATTTAGGCAAAATATGCTTCATTAACTTGTTGCAAAAATACTATTTTAGCGTAGAAATTGTCAATCGATTTTTATTTGTTTCAGGTAATTTATGCCCACAGAAGCATTTATATGGAGGAGTTATATTTGTGGAAGAGATCCCTAAAAATCCAAGTGGAAAAATTCTAAGAAAAAACTTGAAAGAAATGCTACAAAAATATTTATAAATTAAACTCCGTATTTTCGTTGGTTATTGTTTGCATGTAGAATCGTAATTTTAAGAATGTTGTCTACTTAGAGACTAAAATTCATTGTTCAAAAATACATTTCTTTGCATACTTAACATAAGAGTAATTTTTTTTCTCTAATATAAAATCAATCTGTGAATACTGATTCATTTACAAATAAAAATTGAACTTTTTCAACAATAAAATAATAACAATAGAATTGGAATATGACAGTATTTCATCTGAAGGAGAGCAAATGGTCCAATTATCGACTTATTGTCGACAACCGTCCATCGAACGTCCATAGATCGCTTTTAGTTTGTGCATAGACGATCGTGTATTGGATTGTCCGCAGAACGTCTATTATTTTCATAGGGATTATAATAAACAGCCTTCGCTGATTACTTCTTAATTTGTTGGTTTCAAGAAAATAAGTCTTCAAAAAATTCATTTGCATAAACACTAAACACAAAAATAACAAAACGAGTGTTGAAAGAATTTGAAGTTTAATGTGAGAGCTGGAGTCCCTGTCAATATCCCGCAGCAGATATGTTCAGATTATAATTTTGACTTAGTAAATTTTTATTGTTTACTGAAAAACAAACTGTCTTTCCTCTTTAAAATGCCGTTTAAGCAGTGTGGATATTAATTTTGACAAGCGGAAATAGACGTTTATTAAAGTTAAATTAAGTTAAAGAACATTCTAATAAAGTTAAACAAAATTTAAAATGAGTCGGCTATCAATCAGTTGATTTCATATGAAATAACTTATAACAATTAAATAAACAATTTAGAGCAGAATGAAAATATTTAAATAAAAAATAAAAGTTACTCTCTGTAGACGCATCTGTAGATCAAGTTTCAATTTCTACACTTTGCACAAAAAACTCATTTCAACTCTTAATGATATAAACAACTATTTTCTGATTTATAGCTTTAAACTAATTTTATTTTCTAATGTAGAATTAAATTAGAATGGTAACAATGTAATTAATAAATTATGTTAATATGATGTAAACACACACTTCATGGATCTGTTGTTTGTAATGGCTGCTACAAACTACAGATTTACATAAGCGTAATAAAAACAAAATATACAAATAAATTTATACAAAAAAAAATCTAAGCAAATAAATAATTCAATTTTGAACAAATGGATATACTGCAATTCGATTCTTATTAATTTATAAAGTTTCGAATATTTTTATAAAATTATGCTTTATTTTTTATAAACCCATCAATGTAGTTAAAACAATCCAAATTTTTCTGTGTTTATGTATATACACTACTATGAAAATACATGTAAATGTATACAAATTTTAATGAAATAATCAAATGGCTGATTGATTATTTCATTTGTACCCTACATTTAATTTGTCCTGTTCACATCCATTTCTAAAAATTTTACTATAACTTCACATTTAATAATTACTATAAGTTATAAGCAAACAAATCATAAATCTAGATAAAGTTTCTATAATAACATTTCTGCCCATGACTTGTTCACTTTTTGGTGGATAATACTGTATATTACTCACCAATGGCTGGAAGCAAACATAGTCACAAACTTTTAAAACAGCTTAATTACTATTCTGTTGATTTGATAACAATAACATTCACTAGCTTAAAAATATAACAATGAGTTATTACTACTTTTTTACTACCAAAATGGCACAAACACAATCACATACACAAGATGCTACATGGAGAATTTTTTATTTTTGCAAAATACTTTACAGTAAATAGATACTTTGTTCAATGTAGTTCTGATCGAAATTTTCCATATAACGAATTGTATATTTCACAAAGCTTGTTAAGATTGTCTTGACGTTACCATCAAAAAAACAATTAGATTATTCGTTGATACGTACTTGAACTGACTTTCAAGTAATGTTACTGATTATTTATTCTTAAGATATAACAAAGAAAAATAAATATTTGTACATTTCACATCTACATCTAAACATTATTATACTATTATTATCTTTTTTTCTAAGAGAATATTGTAGGCCCAAACTAACACAAAAAAATTAAATTTTAAACATAATATTCGTTGAATTTGCAACCAAATATTATTTCTCACACTTCAGACGACGGTTGGACTGGCGTGTCTGGCGAAGCTAAACGAACTTGATTGCTTTCAGATCGCACAACACCATTTACTTGGGTACTAATTTGCTGATCTCTCCAAGGTGTTGTCAGGATTTGCAAGCGCTAAAAAGATTGCAATTGTAATAGTTGTAAGTGCGACCATTTTGGACCTAATGACTAATAATTTTTATGTATGGCACTTTTTTGATAATTACCTCAATTAAAATTTAAATTGGGAATAATTGTATATTTTGAAACAATGAACTTTTTACATTATTGAGACACTCTGTATACATACTTTCAAAAATGGTCCTGGTGTGGTAATAATTTTGATTATTGCAACCAGCGGAATCATGATAACAGAAGAACTTGCAATCGCCCATCCTAAAATATTAGCCCAAGCAGGATAAACATAATCTTCATAACTCAACGGTTCATATCCTAACAACCCATAAACAATAATAAACAATAGAAAAACTGGTGCAGCAAACTTCCAACAAAAACGCCAATAATAACCAGGAGAGAACCCAATCATATCTTTAATATCATCACAAAATCGTTGCGTGCCTAAAAATATTATAAAATTAAATTACATTGAAAGAAATTTGAATATGAACTTACCATATATCCACGATACAGCGATAGCTTCAAAAAACACTGCAAAAAGCATCGAATATCCAGCAGCATAACGATCAAGCAAATGAAAAAAGTAAAATCCACCTTGAGAACATGAAGCCAAACCAACCAAAAAATATAAACTGAATAAACAAGCTACAAAAATTTCTCGATGGCTTCCAATTATTGGGAATTCGTCACTTAATGCTGTTATTATTGCTTCAGATCCTCCAAACTGAAAAAGTTTGAATTAAAATTTATTCAAATAAAAATAATCAATACTTACTGAACTATCTAATCCTAAAGTTAAAAGCATCATAAAAAATATCAAAGCCCAGAAAATACTGCCAGGCATTGTGGCTATTGCAGCAGGATAAACAACAAAAACTAAACCAGGACCTTCAGTTGCTACTTCTTGAATTGAACAACCAGCAGCATGAGCCATGTATCCCAAAACAGAAAATATAACAAAACCTGCTATAAAACTTGTTGCTGAATTGATCACGCTTGTTAGAATAGCATCTCTAGAAAAAAACATCCATTAATATATTTGAAATTAAAAAAAAAAAGTTTACTTGTAGACATTGTTATGATATTTGTTGTAAGAAGCGTAAGCCAAAAGAACCCCAAAACCAGGACCAAGAGAGAAGAACACTTGCGTTGCAGCGTCAACCCAAACCTGAAATAAAATGATAGTAGATGTAACAAAATTTATTCATGAATTTTGAAAATACTTCCAAGCAAAAATTGTAGATATCATTCTCCTATCTCATTTATTCTTAAATATACAGAGCTGTTCAATAATAAGTTACAATATTGATTTTTGTTTTTTTTACATAAAACACCCTGACTTTTTTGCATGCTTGAACGAATCTTTAAATTTTGGTTAATTTAAACTAAAATTTATTGTTCGAATCTTCTTAGTTTTTGGAACAAATTGACTTCTTTAAGAAATTTAAGAAAAAGTTTCAAATTTTGTAATTATAACATTTTTTCGGGTTATTGCAGTCGATATATGTATATAACATCCGTATAGAATTTTTTTCGAAATTTGTACTTGGGGCAGCCTTTATATGGTTTTGTAATGAACATGGATGGTACTTACTTCAGCAGAATAAATTGCACTGAAGTTTGGATTCAAATAATATTTAATCCCTTCTGCCGATCCAGGCAATGTTATTCCTCTGACAAGAAGTATTAATAAAACAGCATAAGGAAAAAGTGCGGTAAACCAAACAACTTTCCCAGATGTAGAAATTCCTTTCCATAACGAAAAATAGCAAATCACATAAACTGCCAACAAACAAATAGCCATATCCCATTTAATAGATCCAAGATCATGCAGTCCTTTACTTTGGTGTAATTCAAGAATAGCACGACTAAAAATTCATTAATGATTTTATTTTTATCGACATGTAAATGATGTAAATGTACTTAAAATACTCGGAAGCAGCGGATGCAAGCCCTATATTCGGTTGAATGAACAAATCGGTTCTGTTAACTTGAGTTTGATTTTTTGATGGAAAGTCAAACTGAAAAAAGCATTCATGTGCTAAGATTTTTTTTTATGTTTGAAAAGAAAAAGCTTACTGGTCGACAGTTTGGTGTATTCCAAGGATTGTCGCAAGTGGTCCATGGTAACAAATTGGTAAATGAAGCAAAAAAGAAACGCAAAGCCCAAGCAATTATCACATTGTAATAAAAATCAACGTAAAATGCTATCAAAACCACAGCATATCCGATACCTGAAACAATTAGCAAGAATTAAAATTTTATAATTTATAAAATATAATTTCTAATGTGCTAGCTCTCATCTATGAAAAAAAAGCAATAATGTGAAAATATATATCATAAAAGATAAGTGTTTTCTGTTAGACTAACAGCTTTAATGTAGCCATAATCCAGAAAAGTTGAGACGTCATTCTTAAAGCACTTTACGCAGTAGAAAATCTTGCTGAATAATAATGGTAGTGAATTTGGTCTCACTCTCTCTTTGTCCATTTAACTCAGGAAACTGTTGAACGTCTTTTCAGGCAAAAACCCCGTCACACACAATACGCTCCAGTCTCTTCACGTTTCCGTTCTGAGGCTTCCGGAGATTTACGAGAGTGGATAATTGACTTAGACGGAATTCTTGACTTTACACTTTATTCCCTTCCATCACCTGTTGTTAGCAGTTTTCTACATAAATTTTCAGACGAGATTTTCTTTTATTTTTTTGCACATTTATATTTATAATCTGTGAATAATACGTTTGTAGTTTAAGATTTATATAACTTACCTTTGAAAAGCGGACATAAACGACCCCAACAGGTGATGGCTCCTTTTCTATTGAACTGTCCCAGCGCCAGTTCCATGTAAAATAAAGGAATGCCTCCGATTATGAGCATAATGCAGTATGGGACCAAAAAGGCGCCTGGAATTAACCACTAATGAGTGATTTATGATTATAAGTAAATATGTGAATTGCTGATTTATATATTACCTGTACCCCATTTTTTTTGTACTATCTGTATATTTCTCATGGTAACGTCCCATGTCACCAATTACTAAAAAATTCCTACATTTCCAACTTGCAATTTTTTACTCAAAAATGGTAAAAGAGTGCAAAATTTTTTGCTCGGTTTATTTGGCAAACTTGAATAAGTGCGACAAAATTAGGTCTTGGAATATACTATTTTAAATCGATTTTTTTTTCCAAAATAATAGAGCGTAGTATTTTTTTTTCTATGATGTAACATCATTTGGACATATTTGTAGACATGCATACATTCAGACAGTGATTATTCTGTTCCAAGGATAAACAAAGTTCATTTTCTAATTTAAAATGCACCAACTTCAAAATGTTTTTCAAACAAAAGTTGTAGATGTCAATCTTCTACATCATTTAAAAATATTTTCAAATATACAGAGTTATTTACTAACAAACTAAAACATAAAAATATGCTTTCTTAAATGAAACATCCAACTTTTCTTTGCATTTTTGGATATAGCTTTAAGTATTGATAAACTTTTATTGCTCGCTTCCTTTTAGTTTTTTAAATAATCTGATTGTTTTGTCGGAAACATCAACGTTTTAAAAATGTATAACATATAAACAAAAAAATTAGAAATTCAAAATAAATATTACCTCAGAGAAGAAGGTTCAAATTTCAAAGTTACAACATTTTTTCGACTCAAGTATGTTAAAAAATGAATAACCTAAAAACTTTAAAGTAGTAGTAGTTAGTATGATACTTACTATCGAAATAAATAGTTGTATCATAAATCATGAATAAAATAAATAATTGGAATGGTGCTTAGAATTGTTACCATAGTAATTAATGGAATACTGGTAGAAATTCAACATTGTTTTAAATTGAGTATTTTTATTATTACTAATTGTAGAAAATTGATGTTTTTATAAAAAAATTCAACCTTTCAAATGCAAAAATCATAATTAGGATGTTCCATTTAAATTTTAGGAGTTATTCATTTTTTAACAATCTTCTATATTTCTGAACCTTTTTCTTTCGATTAATAATAATTTTATTTTCATGAATTTTCTAATCTCCATATGATAGATTTTTAAATAAAGCATGTTTTTGCAAAAAGAATCAAATTATTTTGAAAATTTAGAAAAATCGAACAATTAAAGTTTAGTTTAAATTAATCGAAACTCAAAGAAACATCCAAAAATTAGGGTGTCTCATGAAAAAAAAACATAAGTTTATATTGTCGCTTGTTATTGAACAACTTTTGTCCAAAAAAAATTTCCAAATTCATGCATTTCAAGGCATAAAATGAACTTTTTCACATAGTTAAAACACCCTGTGTAAGTAATTTTCACGAAATTACACAAAAATATAAATTTTTATGCAACTAACATTACATGTGTTATGAATTTCTAGACCACAACAAATAGGTATATTACACAATTTCCTTGTAAAACATGATAATAAAAAGAGCACTGATCGTTTACGTTAGATGAATTTTGAATCTTACCAACGCTTATTTTTTTTTAACTGAATTAACTGAGTTAGCTGAATTTTTGAACTATTTGTTATATCCAAAAACTGATACAAAATGTTATAAACAGCCTGTATAACGATAATCAAAATTGATTATAGTTGCAGCAATATATGCAGTATTTCTAATTTTACGATCCGACAAAATAACACCTTTATTTTAGTTTTTTTTGTTTCTCAAAAATGTCAGTTTCAAAGTTGACTGTTTTTTACCAATAATTATTGCATAATTAAGGATAAAATTTTCATAAGATTTTCCAAGCGTCTTGGACTGGCTATATGATAGTCCGGTATAATTTCTTTGCAAAAAACGATTATTTTACGCGTTATTTCTCGACGTAATTAAAAGGATTGTAAATTATCTTCTCAATCACTGATTGCCAATAAGAGATTTATTTTACCAATCAGGAGTCGGAAGTAATTAAAGACGAATACAAAAGATTTTCAACTTGAATTTGATTTTTATTAACTTCATGATTAAAAGAAATGGAACTGCAATTATTTTCAGCGGCTCTTCTTAAATTTTCACTTTTTCTAAACTTCATTCTGTTGGTGGCAAATTTTTTACGAGACTATGTATCTACCTAATGTCAAATTCATATAACTTTTCATTCATGTCACAGGAACGAACGATTAAGAAAAAATACCTGTAATACTTCTAGATGTAATGTACAAGAGTTTTATTCTCATACACCTGAGAATGAGTACTTAGTACTCGAAACGCGATGTGGTTTAGTGTAAAACAAGGTTAATGTCTTAATTTTGCTTTATAGTGTACAAGAAAAGATAAGTATATTTGCGTATATCCCAGATTGATGCCAATTTTTTGCGTTGTCGTCAAGCAAAGCAAACACATTTGTTCACTTTTTTGTTTTTTTTTTCAATTGACATTTTTTATCTATTTCAGTTTATTTGTTTTCGATTAGTAATATACTTTGAACGCAAATCAGAATGTAGCCATTCTACCCCTAAGCAGCATTAAAAAGTGAGATAAACAGTTTGCTTTTGTAGAAGCATGATAGGTAATATTTTTTTCTAATTTTCAGGAAATATCAAATGCTTGCGATTTGTTTTTACCGACTGTAAACAATTCAAAGACAAACAAGAAAAGTGTGAAATTATGTTCTTTTACAAAAAAAAATGTAAATGACTTTTTATTGTTGAACCTAAAACCTACCCACAATGAAATGTACATCTACAAAAATTGTTAGTATTTCAGTGTTTTCTGTATAAAATTGGTTCCAAGTGACAAAAAGATATTGATTCACCACAAGTTAGATCAGGATGAAAACCATGTATCACAGCTGGACTGGCTGGAAGGGTTATTACAAGTAGTGAGAAACAGATTCGGAGCTAATGTTGATGCTGGGAACCTTTTGGAAGAATCACAGAACAGTGTAAAGAAGACTTGATCAAGCAGATTGGAAGAGAAGAAGACTAGCGACTCGCTTTTATTGCGAAAATGCTAAAAAAATGATAAAACGCTTGAAAAAAAAAGATATAAATCTGAATGAAATTTTGAGTCGCTCTATTATATTATCATTCAGAAAATATTTTTTCCAATTCCAATTATTAAAATGCTCAAAAATATGCAGTACCTTTAAGATTTCTGTTTCTGTAATTGATGATTTTTATCATATTAATAATACATTAACATTTTGTGGATAAATTATACCTAAGAAGCCCTTTTTTATGAAATTAAAAAAAATATTGCATAGTGCACGTGAATAAAGAAATTTTATCCACTCAAAAACATTAAACAAAACCGTTTTATCGTGCATAAAATCTTTATTCACTTATATCATAAATAGCCATTATACTACATTAACATGTATATGTTTTCAGTATTTACAATTGACAAATAATGAAAATCTTGGCAATAAACTAATCTTAAAAAGATGTGGCATCGATGTTGTGTCATAACCGATAATATAATTTAAAAATTATACATTATATATTTTTGCAATTTATAAGGGTCCATACATTATTTACCTGTTATTTTTTTATTTCTTGATTCAAATTTCCTTATTTCAAATTTTAGTTGTTTGCACACCTTTGAGTAAAAGTAACAATAATAAAGTTTTGTCTAATTTAAAAATCCTGAAAGGTCTAACTTCTAAAAACATAAAAGTTAATTCTAATAATTTCTTTTCTTAATATTTATTAGCATTCTTTACAGCATGTCAGAAAAAGCTGAGCAGAGAAGTAAAGATAAACTATCATTCACTTTTTTGGTAAAATGAATAGTATGCATAGTACATAGTATGTAAGTATATTCATTTTTTCAGTAATTAGATTTTCCATCAAATTAGGTTTTCTTACGCTATAGTAAAGCAATGAACGTAATACAGAGTTCAGATAAGAGGATGGAATATAGTTATATGTTGTTAATTAGTTAGAAGCACAGTAATAAAGAGACCGTCAGAGTAAGTGCCAATCTTGGCCTCTCTCAACGCCAATAATTACCTAATTCAATTTCTTGCACCATTAATGTTGCCGGCAGTCATAATAATACATACACGTAATTCGCATACTGCTTCCTTCTATGAAAATACCAATAAATATTGTTAGGTATCCAGGTAAATATTTATAATACTGCGATTTTATATTCATATTCACATAAACAAAAAATTTTTATTATAAAAAAAAAAACTGAAAATTATTATTACCTCGATTATACCTTGCAGTTATTAATTAAGTTCTATAAAAAGACTTTTAAATCTCCATTTTGATCATTTTAAAGAGATTAGAGAACAATTTATTCACGTTCCTTTTGCGTCTTTGATCCTGACAATCGCTTTACAGTTCTAATCGAATTATTATTATATCCTAAGAGAATACGTCATATCTTCGAATGACTTCTCAATAAAATAGATATTTTCTGAAGAAATCTTCAATAATTTAACATCTAAAAACTTTCTTTAAACTATAATAAAGGAAAACAAGAGTAATCTCCGGTTGTCAGACCCCATAATACCCTTAAGCAATTTTCTGTCTAGTTGAAGATATCTATATAAATTTTGTACTTACCACCACCATTTTTATAGCATAAATAAGGAAATCTCCAGACATTAGCTAAATCGACAGCAAAACCGATGACCGAAAGCAGGAAGTCGACCTTCTTGCCCCATGTCTCGCGGTTATCCGTCACTGCAGCTTCAGTCGTACGGGTGTTTCGCAGGATTTCCTTAGATAACATCCTGGCTTGGCGGTTGCAGGTGATTTGGTGAGCCGTGAGCACTAAACAACCAATAAAATTGGCTTACAAATTTAACATCTTATTCAAGACTTCAACAAAACAGTTTATTTTTGGATAAAATGATATAAGTCTAAATATCCAACCAAATTTGATAATAATTATCAGTTTTGAAAATAGTAGTCAGGCTTTGACTAAAGAGCGATGTTTTCTTTAGTTTTGGGCTCAGCGTGTCTTACTGATTTATTCAAAAAAGTTGGTTAATATTAGCTTTAGGCAAAATTTGATATGAAGTATAGATTTAAACTAAAAAATTTGGTAACAATTGTTTTTTAATAATAATGGTTTTCTGTCAAATTTAACATTTCCTGCAAAGAAAAGCTAAAAAAGGCATATCTAGATAGAATTTTGAATAAAATTTGAAATTTTAGTCAAATAATTCTTTTTTCACAAATGCAAAGTTTACTCAACAGATATAAATTAACTTATTTTTTATCTAAATTCAATATTTTTATAAACTTAATCCCTCTATTAAAAAAAAACGAGACAAGCGATGCATACTTTTTCTAATAATTTTAATATTTATTCGAAAAATTTAACATTATGAAGAAACTGTCAAAAAAGTTACATTTCGGAAAACAAATTTTTGTGATTGGCATCTAGAAAAGATGTGAAAAGCGAGACTTAATTTAATAAGTGCCGTTTTTGACTGTTTTCCTATAATCTTACATTAAGTTGGAAAAAATTCTTCACGAAAGGACGGTAAACTTATCACAACATTTTCATCGCTCATGTCAGTTTTTTTTACTAAATGTAAAATGTTGAAAATATTGAAATTAAAGAAAAGTATTTATTATGAAAATAATTCGTACCAATAGATACTCCTAAAAAGGAATTAATTGTATTGGTGAATTTCAAATTTGTACAAAATGAATGAGTTGCTAAACTAGGCTTTTTAAATTACATATGCGAGCATAAAATCGCGAAGGAAACAATTTTTTAAAATAAAATTTTATGAAGTTCCGTCTAAAAATGCCATTTTCAGCTACTTCCTGCATAGTTCCATATAAAGTGAACTTCAATGATAACACTGTATAAAAAATGCATTAGAAGTTTTAAAGGGATATATTGAAATTAAAATTAAAATATCTGACTGTGCATAAGGTAGATGAAAATTTCTATTTTGAAAATATATATTTTCAGTTTGTTTTTACTTTCAGTTTTTTCGAAAGTAAACTTCAGATTTGTTATTTTGAATAGGGCAGGTTGATTTTCAAGGAATAATGAACCTAACCAAAATTTCAATGCAATTAACATTACATTTTCATTATGCAAATAACAAAATAACATTTAAGAATTAAGACTTTCACTGCAGTTGTTTCTACTTCTGAAAATTGTTTTTGGGGGTTAATTTTTTATAATAAAATTATGTAAATTTATTGTTATAGTTACAGTTTATTTAAATTCATTATTTCTCGTAAATCTCGTAAATGTCGTCTTAATATTGTTCATTTTAACCAATTTTGAAAACACGATTATTTACCTATCTAATTATTTTTTTTTTAATTTTGGACATAACTGGCACAAGTACTGTGTAACTCTTTGTTACAGACTAATGAGCTTGAGTGTTGTAAAATTTTAGTCAAATACCGTATGTTTATTATAATTAATGATAACCAGTGATCATGGAGTATAAAACGTAGTGCCTAAATGGATTCATTTGATAAATATCAATACTGTCACTATCATATGTAAAATCAAAGTTAAGCAAAATTGTTGACTTTACCACAAAGTACAAAATTTCTGCTCTCAACTTCAAAATTTCAACAGTTGAAGTAAAACTCATTTGCTTTGAAATTTTTTTTTAAATACAGAATAATTTAAATTTGTAGTAGTTTTTGATATAGGCCGGAAAGACTTATGCATTAAAAAAGACAACTCAAGAGAATTTTTTTCAAATCAATCGACGAGCATTCAAATGCTGATCATTTTATATAATTTTATAGAGCGTTAATAATAAAGATCAATTGAAAGATCAAAAATTAAAAGAATTTACACTGTTAGAGCTCATAAAATAACCAATTTTTTCGTACGGACGGAACAAGTATGTGTAACGGTAAATAAAGACGTTTTAAGCAATTATTTTTGCCTATCAATTGATTTTTTTGATTTACATTTTTTTCCAACCCTCGATGGTCGATTCTGCACTCCTGAATTATTAACACAATTTGCATTTACCGTTTTTAATTTTTCAATTGCAAATTGTGACTTTGTTAATAAATTAATAACAATTCAAGGTTAGCGCATTTATATGAAATGATATTCATTTTAAGACACGTCCAGTAATATAAGACAATCTTAATTTGATTGGTCATTTTCGGCCTGTAACATCTGAAGTCATTTTTGCCATATTCTTAATTCTTTTACAATTTCTTCAGAATACTGACTTTATTATGCAAAAAAAATCCACTACCACTAACATTTCATCTATCGTGAAAAATAGGAAGAATTTTTGAAAAATAGTTTAAGTAGACTATTTGTTTATTGATAAAGACGTTCTTATTTGAAACAACAAGTTTTATCGTAATTTTTAAGCCATATAGTATAATAGCAAACAAACTGAAGGCATTTTAAAAATACTCTGTCTTACACATGAAAATAATTTTAAATTTCAATTTTACCATTCTTCTTAAAATCTTTTAATGGACTCTATTTATGTGAACAACCCTGTATCTACTATGGACTCGTAGTAAAAGATTCAAATCTTGTTACATCTGAATATCATTTAATGTCATTTTTATGTACTAATTTAGATTTTCAAAAAGATAAAAAAAAAGAAAACAGTCAATAATTGAAAAGAAAAACTATTTATCCATATTTTGACATCAATAATATTAGCTTACAATATTTTTTTTGGTTTGAATCTCCATTTAACTTTCGATTTATCTAAAAACAGAAATGATTTAAAGGAGGATGACAGCTGATTGATTAATTAATGAGATATGGGTTGTTATATTTTCAAGCATACTTCTGTCTAACAAAGAGCATGTTCCTGCATACGACATATGTCATGAAATTCAAATAAATCTAAAATAGGTACTAGCTCTTCGACAATAATGCCATTAATAAACTCATTAAAATACTGTATCTTATGTTTTATCTGTTAAATTTTCAAATGTTTACAACTGCGGTGAATTCTCAGAAATTAACTTGTTACGTTCATCCTTGATGATTATTATCTCCTACGCACGCTACTATAAGTTTAAGATTTAAGATTAATATTTTTCTCAAATGTGCTAAATATTGAATCTTTGCAATAGTTAGGAATAAAAAATTTAAATTTACTCTAACTTTGTTAAAAAAATTGTATTTAATTAATAAATAACAGAACATTCAAGAATATTTTTGTAAACTTACCAATGCAGAAGTAATGTCAGCATCTCCAACTAACGCCACAAGGTGTATATAAGAGCAAAACTGGAGTCGCTCTGACCCATGCGATCTCTTGGCTTTCAACAACCGAAGTCCTACCTTTAAAAGCGCGCTGTTAGCATCAAGGCTTTTTCTTGTTTAACACCGCATGCGTGCCTAGAACCATCAAATTCTTACAAATTATGATTTTTTCCTAAAATAGGTCATTTCGTAGTTATGCTAAAAAATTAATTAGAAAGTTCAAACTTCATGCTAATGTAGATCTAACAAATTTTTAAGTATTCAAATATAAAAATTAAAGTATATTTATAATAAGTTCACAAAGTTTTAGTATATTGAAAAACTACCTTCATAAGGCCGAATTTTGACGGACAAATTCAAGTTTGCAAAACGAACGAAGCTGAGTTAGCCAAGAACAAATTTTTTATACTATCATTTGAAAACCTAACCGGAAAAATCTGTTTTGAGTAATTCCATATGAAACCGTCTGACTGTGATTGCCGACTCATTTTAACTTTGCGAAAATGTTTTTTAAACTCTCAAGGAACAAAGACGGTTGTTTTTCTGTAAACAATAAAACTTACTTAGTCAAAACCTCTGAATAACGACACGGTGTTGAAGAGACGTCATCGACTCGTTTTTCGTGATTTTCTCGTCTCAACTGTTTAGTGCAAAGAACTAATATTACTCAAAAATTAAGTTGACATATCATAGAAGAATTAAATCTACCTGAAGAATCTACTTTTTATTAAAAAAATATTTGGTTGAAAATTTAAAATTTGGAAAAATCGTGTTTTTTGGTCGATAATTTGAACATGTCTATTGCGAGATAAAAATATGATATTCACAGATTCTCTAACTCTCATTTTTAACCTTAAGTAACAATTCTACAAAGTTTGAACAAAATTTGAAATGTGTCGACAACCACAATCAAACGATTTCACATGGAATAATTTTTTTGACTTTTTAAGGAAATTCGGCATGTTTCACGTCTTTATTTAAAGAAGTCACACGTCGGGTCAACGGATAGAGTTTTTAGAAATTATACTGGATTTATGTAATCGCAATGTAGCATTTTATGACTGCTATTTTTAAGATAAAGAAACGTTTTTTTACTTGGCATTGCTAGAAAGCTAATTTCAAGTCGATTACACTTAAATTGTCTTATCAATGAATGCTTGATTAAGAATAAGTTTGAATTCTTTGTACTTGAAAAACTCAACTCGAACCGCAAAAGCTTCTGAGATTGGTCACTCTCTGTTATCTACCAAACCAAGAACAAAAAAAACCTAAATTTTTTCGTATTTTTACCATCCTTATGTTGTTACTACTGTAATATAATGGACAACTATAAGTTCATAATACTACTATATGCCCATTGCCGCTGGAAAGGCATATAAATGGAAAAATCCAATAACTCCCTTCCTTCTTTTAAATAGTAAATTACATTACTGCTTCGAAAACATAAAATTTCGACATGGGCGTTTTGTTTGCAGCACGAGCGAATAAAGTGCCACATTAGTGCAAATGCAGGAATTTTGTTCCCCATGAAGTTGGGTTCAATATTTTTTATGAGGAAAAATTAGGGAAATTTCGCATTTAAAAAACAACTTGACACTTGTGACATTTCGTTTGATTTGTCAAACTAAAAAACACGACTGCGAATTTACTTAAGTTTCTTGGAAACCCAAGCTTCAGAAAATTTTCACAGATAATTAAATTTTTAAATTGGCTCTGTCACTTTTTTTATTATTTCGTGACTGTGCTAAAACAATGCTATAGCTCTAAAACTCTCGAAGTACATATAAGAAAAACGATTTTTTTTCAGTTTATGTAGCTTATTTTAAACAAAAGCTGATGGGAGACAGTTTTGTCAAAAAAATTAGATTAGTTCAAAAAATCAAGCAATCCATTAATAAAAGTTAGATTTGAATTAATCCTAACTTAAAGCTACATATAATACAGCAAAAAAATATAAATAGAATATTTCGTTCAAAAAAACACAACTTCATGTTAGTTTGATTTTGAGACAACCTTCATAATCATATGTACATACATCCATAATCGAAAATAATTTTAGGCAATTAATATACATTGTAGTTAAATGAACCAATAAGAGCTGAAGTTTCAGTTAATCAGAAGACTTTGATTGATTGGAATCAAAAATAGCAAAAGCCGTTTTTAAAAGTGTATCACGCCAAGAACACTAGTTTCTGTCTAGTGTTAGCTTAGAATATTTTGTGAAGACAAGATGTCAAATTAATATGACAATGAGAAAGACGTGATTAGGACATGTGCATCCAAGACCATTCAAGCGACGTTACATCAGCAATTATTGAAGAACTTAGAATCTAAGAAAGCTAATCTGTCTGTGTTGCTGAAATGAATTGTTCAGATTTTGTCTAACGTAGTCATATATTGTTCTTTCTACAATACATTCGAGCCAAATTTTTTAGCTGGATAAAATGTTTTTCACTAACTCATGTAATTTCCACGACAATCAGACTCTCGTTCAAAAACATTTTGTTGAAAAATGTTATGTTTTGATGCCGAGTAAAAAGTATTTCAAAAAGTTTTACACTTTCTAAGCCTTCTTGATGCGTATTAATAATGAATGGAGTATATACTACGTGCACGTGTCATTTGTTCATTACATGTATGTGTACATAATGCCATAGTTACTGATGAAGTAACCAGATGCGTTTTTGCCTTCTCACTATCATAGGACTGGAAAAAATCAATTACATATTCTTAAAGCTGGATTTCATAATAAAATTTAAGTCTCTTTTGACTTAAATGACGTTTATATCAAATCTGTCATTATTTGAAAAATAGTATCAAAATCACAGTCTCAACTACAGTTAAGTTAACGGAGACTTCATCTTTATTCCGAAATCTGCACTAAATGAATTTTCAAAAAACTGACAATATTTATAAGTAAAGTATTTGGTTTGGCGATGGCCAGATATTTTCCGATTGATCAATAATTGTCTTCCAGAGTAATGCGTGTTGTCTAACTATGAACGTTTATGTTTGCTTCTAATTTTATTCCCAATTAGATGATCGCATTTTAGATAATCATTAAATCTGTTCTTCAGCATCAGTTGAGTTAGGTCAAGTCGAGTCCACTTAAATCGATTTGTTTTTACTTTTTTAGTTAAATAAATAACACATTTTTATAAAATATAAATTTATATATAATAGTGAAGGACAAATGGACAATTATCAATTAAAATTCAAAAGCGCAAATGCAATCAGCACAAAAAAAATATTTCCTTAGGAAAGCAGTGGCTCTGATTATGACATTGACAGTGACACTTTTGATTAATAATGCAGAAAGTGGAAAACTGTGTATACCTCCAGAGTAAAATACAAGAGTAATTCTTTCGATCTTTTTCTCAAATTTGCCCAGTAAAAAAGTTGATATTAAATTGGCCTACAATGTTGTAATCTTTTTCCTTGTACTTTTAATTACATGCGCTGCTGTAAGATTACTATTGGACCACATCGTCAACAGTATATAGAAAGAACCAATCATAATCAATTTGTCCCCACTCTGTTCCGCATTATTAACGCTTACTGTCAAAATTGACAGAAATGGCAAAATAAACTAGTACTAAAAGAATAATAAACCTTTTGCTAAAACATACAACACCATTCAGTTTACCACAATCTCGTAATACTTTCTCATGTTTAGTATTTGATTGTTATAATTGTGTTTGAATTTAAGTAGGATAACATATGGCTGAGATAAATTCATAATTCCTTACAGTAATATTTTTAGGTGACGTATTATGAGCGACGAAAATATGGATCTGTGTGAATGCATTTGGGGCCACGAATTGGCAATGCGAAGACTTTTAAACGTCGTAAGAAAATCCCATTATTCATAATCAGTCGTTGTTATTTCTATTTTAGATTCGAAACTCACAAAGCAATTGTGTTGATAATGAATGTTTTGATGATGGTTTTCAACGACAAAATCCGGAGGCGAACTTGTTAATGATGACTTGTTTGTTTGTTGCTGCTATGTTTCTGTATTATTTTCGGCCAAGATCACAAAGATTGAATGATAATACTGAGAAATCTGGGGGTAACAATGTAAGTATGCCAACGGTTGTAATTTTAGAATTTAAAGAGATATTCAGGGTCATCACGGAGCTCCACCGAGTCCACCCACATTATCTTAAAAAAGCACCTTTTATATTATAGCAATTTCTTAACACAAAATGGATATTTTTTGGACAATAAATTTATATTGCTGATTTGTTACCATTGAAGTAACTTTATCATTCCAAGGCTTTGAGAAACATAGATCTGCTCAATTAACAAACATCTCCAACATTAAAGAATTATATTTGCAATTTACTTAAATTTTATTATACACATGCACTCAAATAAGTATTCAATATTATAATTAATGTTCTAAACGAATTATTAAAAATGATACAAAATGCTTTGTACTTCATTTATCTAGTACCTATAAACATCATGTGTTATGAATATTTTTTAAAACATTTCTCACTTTATGTAAAACATCAGATAATTGTTCGTACTTTCCTGTAGAATTTGGTAAGTTTTCAAAATTAATTACGGGACTAACATTTTTTGAAAAATTATTTGGATCGGGAAGAGTCGAATATGGGGAATTACTTTTCAATACGGGAGTTCCAAAACACGTTGCTTTTACACTCTTTTCTGAGGTCTTCTCTTTAGGTTCTTCATTCAGTTGTTCTAGTAGTTGTTGTTTTTGGAGTTCTAAGTCGTTTAAAGTTGGAGAATCTCGTTCCTCTTCTGTTTTTCCATTTACATCCGACATTGAGTCATCTAGAAGGTGAGACAGTAAATAATATTACACAGTTTAACAAGTGACAGCTGATCCACTAGTTAATTTTTTTATTCAAACTTTTCTGGTTTGTTATTTTCACAATTCCTTGATTAAAAAAGGAACTTGTTATTTACACGGCTAAGCGCATTCTTTGTGCCGGGCCTTTTTGCATTCCCAGAGGAAACTATTCTAAAGTGCATTTTTATCCATGCAATCCTAAAGTTATTTAAAATCAATCAAGAACCGTTTATGGCAGGGACCTGCAAACCACTTGCAGAAATATTAGGACTTCAGGTCGCTTCTTTTGGGTCAAAGAAACCACGGCTGACTCTAAAGTAGAACTAAGAATGGGCTAGCCGAATATAGGTCAAGTTCCTTTACTAATCGAAGCCGTGCATCTCTTTAGAAAAAAGTGTATAGCTTGTCATTGTATTATAATAATGGAATTAAATTTGGTACGCACTTAGCTGTTTCAACCTTCTACGGTATTCTGTGAAGAAAATTGGAAAACATCCAAAAAAAACACAGTAATTTTGATTATTTTCTTTCGACCAATTTCAGACACCTAAAACTTGTTTTTATTTATTCATTTTCAAATGGAATGCCTCATATTTTAGTAAACATTTCCTCTATTCAAATTGTTTTCTTTTAATGTAGTATAAGACATACCCAGTGTTTTCAATTTAGGAATTATTGTTTTTTGAAAAAATAATCAATTTCAATATTTTCAAAGGGCATTATGAATTGTTGCTCTAGCTTTATGCGCGCAAAATCCCATTTTTATCATAGAAGGAAACAGAAAATATCTTTTTTTTTCTATTAAAGAACAATATAAATAAATAAATAACGATTAAATTAGCAATATACACGGTGTTCTACGACGGTGGGCGTGTATCCATAACTCAAAAAAACTGATAGCATATAATTGAAAATTTGGCTGCGAAGTTTTTTCAAGATGCTCTGAATTTTTAAAACTTATACCAAAAGTTTTTTTCTAAAGTCAACCACTTCAAAGATATTTGCAATTTTATTTGAAAACTGGCGGATAAAAAGTTGAAGGTGATCAGTCATTATGGCTAAATGACTATCAATATCATAATAGTCCTTTGACATCTTATAACGCAGTGCTGAGATAGTAAATCCAGGTAAAAAATTGAACCTATCTCCTACAGGATGTTTAGAAAATACATTTGAAAGCTGACTTGAAAATCAAGTCAAAACTCAAAATTTTGTTTTTATATTTAGCTTTAGCCTCAAAAATATAGACAGTTTTGTATAAGATACCCAAACCTCATGGTTTCTTAATTATTTAGAAAAAACTGTTTTATACGTAGTAAAATGTCATGCCAGTAGAGTAGTACTGAAATATTCAAAGATATTATTTTAAATTAAATGTTACTCCAAAGAAATAAAGTTGCATAGTCTTCCAATTAAACTAGAAGTGAGATAATTCTAAAAATATTTTTGAAAAGTAAATAGGTCCATAACACAGATTAGCGTTCACTAGTTACATTTTCTCAAAATTCAACTATAACGTCATAATCTTCGGTGCCGATTTTAACGGGTCACTCTATATATGCAAAAAATAATAAACTTAAACATTCAGATGTAAAATGTCAAGCCTAATCCTATTTTTTGAACTCAGCTATCGCATTATTAACAGCTCACCCTGTGTATCCATATCGCAAACTTCTAAAGAATCTTCTTGTTGGCTGAAAGTCGATTCAAAAAAATTTAACATTGCTTTTTTACTGAAAATTTCACAATAAGCAGGTACTTTATAAATCCGATAATCCTAAAATAATGATTAATAAAACATTTAAAAATAAAACTTTAAATTTCAACTCACATCTTTAATTCCATTTTCGAATGGAACATTAAACCCCGGATATTCAATTATTTTACTTTCATCCAGACCACTTTTCTTTGATGGTGTATTTTTCACATGTTTACCATCAATATCAAACATATCAAGATTTGATTGTACTAATTTTGCTTCTTCTAACCAACCTGGCGGATATCCCAATTTTCGCATTAAATAAATAAAATGAGGTGCTTCATTTTTACGAAGTCCTAGTGCTTTCCTCAACTCATTTGATATTTTTCCTGGTTGTAGATGACCGTATTTTTGGTTTTCTAAGTGATAGCGACTACAAAAAAACACAATTATTGCGAAAAATAAGTAAAAATAAATTCATACGAAGATTTTGTTAATGATTTGAATTTCTGTCGGGCTGCATTAATTTTTGAAAAATCCTTAGGCTCTAAACAATCCTTAAGTGAATGTGCTTCTCCACAATTGAAACAACAATTTTTTAAATTCTGTGTGGGTTCTTCTGTATTTTTTTCTGTACTCAAAACGAATTTTGTAGTGTACTTTAATTTTGTTTGAGAAGGGTCTTGTGATGGAGTGGCGTCTACTACAAACAATTCTTTTTTAGCTTTTGATAGTTTCTTTCGTTTTGGGCTTTTTCCATAAGTTGTAGAAATAGCATTTGTATCTTTATAAACGTTAAGAATAAAACCATTTTCTTTAACTTTGAATTCTGGGAATGAAGTTAAAAATTCAAGAATAGTAGATTTGTATGAGTCTAAAATATCATTATTGTGGAACTTTATACTGATACTACAAGTATTTTCATCTTGTTCTTTCTTATCAGTTGTTTCAATTGTTTTATCATTTAATTGGGCTTCTGCACGGTTACATTCTTCTGTATTTTGATTCACATAAAGCACTTCTGATTTTATTCCATTTGATTCTTCTGTATCTTTTATAATACATTCTACTTGACCGCAAACTTCTATTTCAATTTTATCATTAGATTGAACTTCTATATCAGTTTCGGATTCATTTAAATTATCTTCTTCACCATTCAATGTAATTTGTAGGTTAGATTCTGTTTGTTTTGAATTCTCATCAGATTGTGATTCACATAAATTCTGGTTTTCACAATTCACTTGTTCTTGATGACAAATAATTTCTTCTGTACTTTCTAATGACATTGCTTTAGAAAAAAAGTAAAAATTTCGGTTTTTTACCTTTAACTTTTGTAAAATATCTATTTATTGTTTGTCACTATCTGTCAAGCAGCTACTACAGCGCCATTCCAAAATAGTAAAAAATAGAGCAGACGCGCGAAATTCAAAATGTCGCCATTTTTCATTTCACATTTTCTGTCGCAGCTTTTTTGCTGGTGGAATGTTTGCTATTAGTTCTTCTACCTTCTTGATCTATCTATCCTATGACATGCGAGGTGAATCAATATCAACAATAAACTTGATTAAATTTTTGACGCATCCAACATTACATAAGGTATAGATATATGATGTATATCTATATTTAAACACTATTAAATGTGGGCTAACAAGAATAAAGTGTGTCCAAATATGAACTAACAATTTAATTTAATAATTAAACGTCTAAATAAATAATACATCTCCACCACGAATTTTTACTTGTTTATTCTTATAAATAATGAACGAAGAAACTACAATCATACACTTCAAACTTATATTTTTTTAAACACATACGAACGAAAAAAATTGTAACATTTGAAGTGTTTCAGATGATTTATCCTCAAAGCTAAAAGTTCTATTTTAAATACCCTATTGTTAGCTGCCTCCCACTACTGTCATCAAGTTTCATTTAAAGAAAAAAAAAGTAAACTAAAAAATTAATTTTTGATACCAAAATTACTGAGATTAAAATAAATAAGTTTTTAATACTGTTACTTCCAAACTTATTGATATAAAAATGAACGTAACATCCCAATGTTTTTGTCTCTAAAGAATACAAAAATCTAGAAAATCAAAGAATATTAAGAATATCAAGTACCTATAATTAGGAATTTTTCAAAATCTAAAAATTCATTAAAAATTGAATTTTTCAAAGAATCTCGAAAATTTAAAACCCGAAGATTACACAATTACAGTAACAAGTAACAAGAAGAAACAGAGCAATTTTTTTATTTCTTTTTTCTTACACTAAATATCACAAAACACAGATGCCATTCTACACATCTGTCGAAATGTCATAAACAATAGTTTGGATTATGACATTCTAGTATTATTTTGGTTTGTGTTTTTTTTATTTTCGGAACATTTATAAATTGGGGCGGAAATGAGAGAAACCTAATTTCATTTATTGATATAACTTTATTATAGAATCTGAAATATCAACTAATATGAATTTTATTGATTAGCTGTAAAATTAGAATGCCGTTTTTAAAAGGAAGAAACATAATTACTCGATCTCAAAAACTTGAAATTTTAACTCGAAAGAACGGTTTGAGACATGCGATATTTAACACTGTAGGTGATAAATATATTGGTGAATGGAAAAATAATTCTAAAGAAGGTTGCTGCTAAAATATAAAAAAGAATATTATTTACAATAAAAATTATGTTTTAGGAAAAGGATGCTTGTTGACTCGTTTCAGACAACTATACGAAGGAGATTTCAAGGAAGGGTATCGAGATGGTTTTGGTGTATTAGCATACGAAAATGAAATCAAAATTTTTAAACTTGAATACAGAGGGGATTGGTTAAAAGGTAGAATGCATGGGTTTGGAATAAGAAGATATAGAGATGGAAGCGTTTATATCGGGAATTGGGAAAAAGGCAAACGGCATGGTTACGGATGGATGTGGTACACCAATGGTGATTTTTATGCTGGGGATTGGGTGAAAGACAAAAGACATGGATTAGGAATGTTGGTTAAACCTAACATTTGCCGATACGAAGGAAGTTGGGAGAATGACATGAAGCATGGTAAAGGTAGATACCTTCATCTGACTACAGGACAGATGCAAGAAGGAGTGTGGATTAGAGACATATGTGTATATAGCACATTCAAGGATATACGATATAGACAATCCGCGCTATATCCAACAAAATATCCTATTTTTAAGGTATATAAAATGTTATTTACTCGTATCTTTCGAATTCTTCACTAATTTTAAATTTTAGAATGAATTGAACAACTTATTGGAAGTTTGTGAAGTGCGAGAAATGAAAGCTTTAAATGAAATAATTCCTTCTTGTCTTTCTCTTAAGGAGACACTGTCAGAAATGAATTCGCCTGATAATGTGAATATTTTTTCAAGGTGTCTAGCGTAACAAAAAAATGTAAAATTTATATTTTTTATGTTTATCTAGTAATTATTGACACTGCAAATATAAACAAACAAAATATCAGTATAAGTAATTTTTATCATAAAAATCAAGTTAGTGATTTGCCAATAAAAATACAACCCAAAAAAATGTCTATAGATCTAGGGTATTTGAAAAAGATAGTAAAATAGTAAGAACCAAATAAATAAAAAAGTTTTAACAAATACCAGTACGTAAAGCAATGGTATGACTCACATAGTGAACGATCGCCTGCTTTGAAATTTCTAGATTTCGTTTTTTGGGATATTTCAAAACATCAGCCCAATTCATTCAAAAACTCAACAAAATTAAGCAAATGAAGGGTTTCTGAAAAGAGTTCGACTATCATACAAAGTAGTAGTGTCTTCTTGGAAATGGAAAGTTCTAACATCTTATGTAACCTTATTTCTTTGTTTGTATTCAATAAATTGGTCATGAAAGAATGTTTCAAAAATGCATAGCTTTCCATATCTTTGAAACCCGAGCCGACACTTTGCTTTGCGGACCACGATTATTAAAATTTTTCTGCTGCTTATTTAGGCCCACCTTATTACCCCTTAATATTTAATATCCTTTTTAAACAAAAAATGGCAAGTGATATTAATAATTGTATTTTTTTTTTTCGAATATCTGTTGTAACAAGCTATTTCCATAATAAATATTTCTCTTTAATTTCAGTAATTGCCATTTGCCATGCAAAAAATTGACATGAGTGATGTAAAGTTATAATAACTTTAACGCTCTTCCAATAATTTTCAAATGCAAGACATTTTCCAACATTTAATATATGTAAGATTACAGGAAAACTGTCAAAAACGGCACTTATCTAATTAGGTCTCAATTTCACCCCTTTTCTGGGTTTTTACCAGTCACAAAACTTGTTTCGGACATGGAGTTACAACTGAAATGTAATTGGATCAGTCTTTTTTTGACAGTTTATCCATAGTCTTACATGAATTTAATACTGAAAAATACCGTACATCTAAGTCTTGCCGAAAGTTCCTTATAGTTATTCACCTTATTAAGCCTTTATGCAGAAAATAACAGACAAAGTTTATAATCAACCGAGAGTCAGTTATTTATATATCAACCGATAGTAGTTCAAATTTTTTTGTAATTCTCTTCTTAGCTTCAAAAAAAGAATGTAAGGAAAATCGCAGTGGCCAGTCGTCATGGAAAATTGTATAAACAACGACAGTTACGTTTCCTATAACGACCGGCGGCCGTCCGTTATAGGTGACTTTTCAATTGTCAAATGAGACTTGTTGATTCAATTAAATTTTTATGAATAAAAATAAAATCTCTATAGCAATTCTCAAATCAAATTTCCAATTCTTACCTATTTATAAAATCAAACTGCAAAAAAACTGGCAAATTATCAAAAATAAAATAAAACTCCCATCTACCTTACACCTGATCAAATTTCAAATTTCAGTTTTAATTACATCTCTATAAACTTCTAAAGAACCACTGAATCAACTTGTATACAAGGCTTTTAATATCTCTCCTATCAACAGTTTAGCGAGAACGTAAAAAATATGAAAATTATTTGCCCTAGTCCATTAAAAAAGCACTTTACAAAAATACAAACTGATTTGCTTTCCAGAGTAGTAAGTTTATTCTTTGTTAAAGCTATGAAATTTTTACATAAGTTTTAGGTAAAATGCTCCAAAACATAAGAAAAAAAAATTAAAAAAGGAACTGTTTTATTGTTATAATTTTTTGTCAAAAGCCGTAAGAATGATACTTCCTTATAATACTACTCCGAATCTACAAAATACAACAGAAAGACAAAATAAGTGAATTGAGAACAAATCCTTAACCAGCAACTTATCTACCTTCGAGTAAGTCCTTGATTGTACGCTTTCTCTCACTTTATGTAAAATACGATAAAAACTTTAAAAAGTAAAAAATAAATTTAACTTAACCAAAAAATATATTATCATAAAAACATGTATAATTAAAATATTTATGTACAGATATTAATCACAGCATAATATTTCTTAAGATAAATATGCGAAAATTGCCTCAGTTTCCACCCACGATTGTCACTTTTCCCTAAAATTGATTCGAAAAAAATTTACAAAAACATTCACACACAGCCTTCTAATTTTGTAAAAACCAATCTTTGCTATACAATATGAACTCCACCAGAAAGTAAATCATTAACTCCATTAACTCTATTGTGTTCCATATCTCCTTGCTCAATTTGCTCTTTAAGTCTTTCAAGTTCCCTAATCCCAGAAACAGTCATTTCATATTTGTGCGCAACTAACGATCTATAAAAATGTATAGCAAAAGCAAGAAACACAAATAAAATCGGTATAAGAACAACACTAGCTGACCATGCCGCTGTTTTATTAATATCGTAAAATTTAACCCAACAAAGAATAGCAATTTCAGCAAGAAACAGTAAAAGACCTAACAAAGTTGAAAACGCCCAAGCTGTTTCTATATACCAATGAAGTCTTTCATGTGGAGATTCATGAACAAGACTTATAGCATCTAAACTACAAATTGCCTCAATATTTGGAAGAATACATGTGCTTATCATTAAAGCCAACATATGTACTGCAACTAGTAATGTTGTAATGACTGCGAAAACAACCAAAACTGAACTGGGAATAGTCATTGGTGTTTGTAACTGAAGTTCTACCATTGCTACCATGGCAAAACCGGACAGAAGAGCTGAAGTTTTGCTTGATGCTTTCAATTTAGCTCGACTCAAATGAAGTTTTCTCCATGACAGATATTGGGAAGTGTGGAGATCATCTTCTGATTGAGACATTTTGTTACACTGAAAAAGAAACTGATTTTTTATTTTTAAATCCGCTTCTGTGTAGAATCTGTCAAAACTGACATTAAAAAACAAGGTTAGAATCTTAAAATTTGAAAAATTCTAATCAACTGAATATGAATAATACTAAAACAAATCATAATATGAATTAATATTGAAAATGCGACAGAATAATGTAATTTTTTGTAAAGTAATCCTTAAAACTATAAAACAAATTTCGTAGTGACAGCACTTGTCAGATTTGCATATAATTTTAATATAAACGTTTTAAATAACTCACCGGATGTATTCTTCTATTGATTGTTGTGATATTTTGGAACTTAGGCCCTAAAGTTTTGCCCAAATCTAGGCCTTCAATGTTAGTGTTCCACGCAGACATGAAGTATGCAAAGCCTAAGAACAAATTACATTATTCAAATAAAACATTAAATAAATATTGATAATACTTGATAATCCAAAATATAAGCTTATAAATACCTACGTCAACTAACTGAAGTAGATACAATAACTAGTAGCGTCAAGATATTAAAGTAACATAAAATTGAAGATTAATTTTATTATAATCGTAAACATTTACCATTTGTACTAAATAAGTCGTCAAATTAAAAGATTTGTGCTTTTGAAAATATTTACAAATGGATCTAACCACTTGTCAGCACACTTCCACTTTGCAGGTTGTCGATTGTAGATTTAATGCGCAAAATTATCGCGCATAATAAAAAAAGCACTAAATTATTTTTGTTTATATGAACATGAAAAAAATATTAAATAAAATTGTTTATTAATTATCTGTGTGGAACAAACATGCTATAGTGATTTTATGGGAATTACTATTTGTTTTTAAGTTTGCTTAATTACAGCGCTGCAACTTGTAATACAATCTTGTGAATTACCGACTGCATACTCTTTAGATAGAATAAAGCTGATTAGTATACCACAACTCAAGAAAACATGAGGATTAATTCCGCATGCTACAGACACCGACTTTTGAATCATTTATAATCAAATTTATGGACAAATGAAACTTTTGCAAATTTTCTTGTAGAAATGTTGATTTTCCTTCGGTTATCACAGAGGCTTCGCCAACCAGTGAGCCAAAGGTGGCAAAATGTGGGGAGGATTTTTTTAATGTACCTGTACAATAAAACAAATTTTCTAAAATTTGTTTTGCGCATACGATTTTTTGCTTACATATGAATATTTAATTGAAATTCAGCTTGTGAAAAAGTTAAAAATTTCAAAATACATGTTCTAGGAAACTCAAAATTCCCTACAACAAACTCAAAAGAGCGGTTAGGCTGCCGCTTCTCACGTCTTTTTTTTTCATACCAAACAAATATTTGAATAAAAACATTTAGAAATTTTTATTTTTTATCCAATTTCTTACGTTTTTTGATTCTGGTGTCAAAAACAACCCTACTCTTGAATTTTTCTATTCTCACTTTTTTAACTCCGAGGTATCCAAAAAAGAGCAATCAAAGCCTTCAATTATAGGAAGAAAGTCAAAAAATCTTCTTACTTACATTTGTTGATGATTTTTATAAACTTTTACAGTTTCATAAGTGAATTAGGTTTTATTGTTCAGCCAAGAAAAATCAATTTTTTATTAAAATAAGTTTATAAAACCTATTGATTTTGCAAAGACAAAAAGAAAAAAGGCTACAACTTTTTAAGTATGCGCTTTGGTTTTAAATATGTATATCTTTTATAGTGATACATGATGATCATTTACAAGATTTTTCATTAAAGTTAAAAAAATTAACTAAAACTAGTTCTTTTATTTTCTAACTGAAAAAAAAAGAAATTTGATAACTAAAAGAATTTAAAGATATCAAAGAAATCTGAAGAATCTCAAAAAATTCAACAAATCTATAAACAAGTGAAAATTATGATAAAATTGATAAAAGTCTAAAAATTTCCAGAATCTTAGAAATTTGAAAATTCCAAAGAATTTGAGAAATTCTAGAATTCAGAGAATCTAGATAATTCCAAGAATCTAGAAAATTTAGGATATACGAAGATATAATTGATTAATTATAACTGAAGAAAATATAATTGATTTAAAGAGTTTGAGAAAAATCTAATAAATTCAAGTACGAGTATTGTCATGGGAAAATCTTCAAAATCATACTAAGAAATTTAACAGGTCTAAAGTTTGAAAAATTCAAGAAATCTAGAGAATCCTAGAAATCTAGAAAAATTCGAAAATTAGACATTTTTTGAAGCAATCTCAAGAATCCGAAACCTAAAAAATATAAAGATTCTTGTTAGTCTAATAAACTATAAAAATTGATAAGCCAAGAGTAATTCAAAGAATCCATGAAATCTAAAAATCTTCAGTCTGTAGAAAAAATCTAACTATTTTGAAAGATATCAAGAACCCAATTTTTTCAGAAAACTTAAGAAATCAAGAAATGATCCATCAAAAAATCTAACGACTTTTCACAATCTTAAAAATGAAAAAAATCAGAGATTTTTGAAAATCTAAAAGAACTGTAGCAGCTAAAAAATTTGAAAGACTTGGAAAATCCAAAAACAAAGAAATCTAAAAATTATCAAAAATATAGAGAATGTAGAGAATTCAAGAAATCAAAGAAATCTTTGTGAAGTTTAAAATATCCAAGGAATCTAGAGAATATTCAAAACCTACGAAGGTAACTGAAGAGTTTAGAAAATCCAAGGTATTTAGAAATTCTATATAAAAATCTGCAAAAATGAGAGAAATTAAAAAATCTAAGAAATATACACAATTTAAAAGATGTAGTTATTTTAGATGTAGAAAATCCAAGAAAAATCTACAAAAATGTAAAGACAAAAAAAAGATAATTTAAAAAACATGAACAATCCAGAAAATCTTTAGAACATAGCAACTAACTTGGTAAATCTAAAGAATTTGGAAAGTATAAATAATATCAAAAAAAATAGAGAATAAATTGCTAGAATTTTAATATATTTGGAGAATCCAAGAAATTAATCTCACTTAACAAAAGTGGGGTAAAGTAAAAATGTTTTATTTAGTGAGTACAAGACTTTTCATTATTCAATTTTCAATCTTGATAATTAAAAATTCCTACAGGAAATTCTTGAAAACATGCTTATTGAGTACACTCGTGATAATTTCCAAAAGAATTTGATACCAGTGAGAACAGGTCTCATACTTTTCAAAAGCCTTGTATTTGCAACACCTATCGTAATATTTTAAACAAGCTATAATTTTTTAAAGAGTTTACTTATACTTTGAATTTATTGACATTCAATTTGGAAAAATAAAAAAGATATAAAATTTTATCTGAAATTTGATTTCTGAGAATAACTAAGTATTGGGAATAACAAAATCCTATTCTTTCGTAGAATTGCACAAATGTAAAAATAATGTATTTTGAATAAATCAATTAATTTGGTTAAAATTATTATACAAGAAACTCAAAAAATATAGAACAAACTTTTAACTTAATTACCTATTTATTCATAATTCATTGATTTATTTAATCTTTAGAGAGTAATAAAAATATTGAAAGACATAAGTTTAGAAAGTTATGTAATAAAAATGTATTAAATAATACGTGGTGAACTAATAAAAAAAAAAACAAATAATGTTGATTGAATACTTTTAGAATATCTCTTGAAATTTTTCCATTTAATTCTTCAATAACTTTCAGAGTTTTTGTTACATACATGAAAGCAGCACACAAGTGATTGCTTGGAATTACAACAATCCCCACTTAAGAAATATTACAATGAGAGAAATTTGAGTGTACGCAAAAGTTAACCCTGAAGAGGTTTGAGTTTACCTGCAGGTGTCGATCCTATTAGTTTTATAGTTGATACGAGTATCTAAGTGTATTTTTTTGATAAATCATGGCAAGTGATTTAGAATTAGATGATCATCAAAGATTCCAACTAATGAAGGTAAGTTTCATTTCCTGTCATCAATTCATTCAGTTCACATAATACTTTTGTTGCTGTTTTGTGTTTTAGTAGAGATTTGATATTTTATTGAATACAGTGTTGTTTTTTTTAAACGAATGAATAGATGAAAATGACAACTTACATAATTTTGTTGTGAAAATGAATGAAAGTTGAGAATTGCTTTCACATTTATTTATTTCTTTTTATGACTACACTTTGTGATTAATATGCTTAATTCATACCATGGAAATGCGGAGTGTTCGGAAAAAAACGCTGCAACCGATAACTCTCTTATCTTCGATAAGATTTTAATAAATGATATGGAAATTGAAAAAACTGTCATTAGCTAGCAATAAGGTAAAAGTACCAATGAATAATAATTATGTTTTTTAAAACATGACAGTACCTAACACCGAAATTTCCATCAGATTTATAAAAGACACTCTGAATTTTATAAATTCTGCAGAATTTGATTGATCAGCTTGATATTAATTGAAATTTCGATGGAATGCTACGTAGGAGAATGAGGCAGTTGAAAATTCGATTCAGTCACTAAAATTTTTATTGAAGTAGAATTTGATAAGAACAGTCTAGTTTATCAATACACAATGTTTTGAATAGTCATTCAGTTTTGAATAATACAAAATGATGTACAAAAATTTTTGGGCGGTCGAAAACTGGAACATGTTATACTTCGACGAAAATTTTTAGATTACTCAAGACACACAAATCTTAACGATTAAATACACAATGTGCAATCATAGCAGAAGTCAATGGTTGGAAGTTAATTTCTAGAGATGATAAAACTCGATTCTCTAGGTTTTTTTATTTACTGTGCATAGTTTTGAATTATTTTGATGTTGTTTTATGAAATATAGAATTTAAGCTTAAATAATACTTTTTTTGGTGCATCCTTGATAAATAACAATAGTCAGTGTTCATCAAGGCTAATGTGATGATGTGGTTTTTTGCAAATTATTTAATTTTTTTTTTTCAAACACTGTTGTAGGTGAGTGTGTAAAATCTTATATCAATCAAAACGTAATTTTGAGTACTATGAGAAAAATTGAGTTATCTAGCTTGGAAGTTCTTCATGTTCGAATTCCCTTAAAAAGAAAGCTTTCCAAATTTGATAAGATGATCGGCTCTAGAAGATAGACAGTTATGTTTAAAATAAAGGTGTGAAACCGCTCCTCTCTAAAGCTTTTGTGTTCTATATACGAGGTATGTAGAATAATGGCAACCTCTGCACAGCCATATTTATTTCTTTAAATGTTGATTTTCTGGAGAATGGTTCACTCAAAGTGTAACATATCGTACATAAAGTGATGCTTAAATTAAACAAGGAATCCAAAGATTTAGAAATATATAGGATGTAGCATTTAAATATAACGTATTTACTATCAATTTCCAGTGCAACAGGAAGTGTGCGAACTTTGAAAATATTTTTAAAACAAGCACAAAAAAGATTTAAACATGTTTTGTTCAAAATTTTTCTTTATATTTCTAATGGTTATTATGCTATGAAAGAATTTTGCTGTGGTGGGACATCTCGTATATGACATTTCAATCAGTTTTATATAGACTACAATTTTTTGTGGGAGTGTAAAATGTTCCAATTTTTGACCGCCCAAGAATTTTTGTGTATTCTCAGCTCTTATTCAAAACTGACAAAAATAGTCGAATGCAGTTAATTGTTCAAAATAAACATTTTATATTGATAAACTTTTTAAGAAATTTTAGAATTTTTAACAAATTCTACTACAATAAAAATTTTAGTGACTGAGGTGGATTTTTAATTGCTTCATTTTCCTACGTTCAGTGAAATTCAATTAAGATTGAGCTGATCAATTAACTTTTGTAGAATTTATAAATTTTGGAGTGTTTTTCATAAATCTGACTGTAATTTGAATGTAAGTTACAGCGATGTTTCGAAAAATATAATTATTATGCAAAGTGTTAAACCTCGGGTCATTAACTGGTGCTTTTACCTTACATGCTCGTTTTCGGTAGAGAGCGAGTTTTGGGTCCCTTCGCATTTTAATTTGTAGTAGTCTCTTATCATCCAATTAATTAGAACCTGATATAGCTTTTACCAAAACCTCGTATATTTGTAGCAAATTCAAATATTACAACTATACCTACATATATTTTCAATTTCTCTTTGATTTATTTTCAATGACTTTCATAAATTTAATGACATATAATAACATTAATAACGTAAGTATTATAATTCTTAATATACCTACGATATAAAGAGCAGTTTATGTGTTTTGCGTTCTATAAACTGCTTCATAGAAGTTCTTGTTGACCTTTCTAAAAACTAATTGTTTCACATTAGGTAAACATGAAAACACCGCATGCGCATTATGTACTGGTCATATTCAAAATTAAAAGTCATTTGTTATTTGTTTAGGTCACAAAGAAATTTAATATTAAAATTCAATCCACAATTCAGCTGATATTTTTTCGACGAATCAGAATCATAATTTTTACAAAACAACCGGCAAATTTTTACGAGTGGAATTTCCGTTAAAAATTTCCTACATAATTTGTTTGTTGAATTGTCAAGCCAAATATAAATTACGAGTTCGGAATTGATGAAGGAAATTTCCTTTTTTGTATTTATATTTGACCATTTATGAAAATTTCCGTTAAAACAAATGTGATTGGTCCATTTTGTAAAAATGATTGACTCTGATTTGTCAAGAAAATGTGAACTGAATTGTCGTAGTTATTTAACTGCAGACTTATAACTTTTTTATTATGGAGTTCGGATTCTTTTTTTGCACAAAAAAAGGAAAGCTATACAGGGTCACTTTTAGTTGGGACATGAGAAGTATGCAGGGTATACCCACGAGGGTGGGCATCTATCTATGACTCAAAAAATACTGATAACATATTACTAAAAATTTGGTAACGTATTTTCTTTGACATTGTCTAAAATGTTTTAAAAAATCTGACATTTCCGGTTAATTTAAATAGAACACCTTATATTTTCTACGTTTTTGAATTCTGCAACGTATTTTAGGTTACTTTTATACCAAAAGTTTTTTTCCTAAATTCAACTATTTTAAAGATATCTGCAACTTTAATTAAAAAATGACAGATGCAGAGTTAGAGGTAAATAGTAATTACGGCTAAACTGCTATTTATTTTAAAATAGTCTTTTGGCATTTTATAATGCAACATTTTAAGCAGTAAATCTCACTACAAAATTAAACTAATTTTCTACAGTATGTTCAAAATATATATTTGAAAACTGACACGAAAATGTCATCAAAACTCGAAATTTTCAAATAGAAGCCTCGATTTATTTTATCATATTTGTGTTCTACTTCAAAAATGAATGCAATTTTGTATAAGGGTGATGATGCCAAACTTTTTTCTATAAATTGATTTTTTTTTAACTCTGAACTCAAATTCCAAACGAAGTTTGAACTTTGGGAAATTTTTGATTTATAATCTTAAAATTGTTTTTATGGATTAATAGTAAAAAAAACAGTAGTGTGTTGTTGAATCAAGTTTGAAAAATTAAAAACTGCTCAGAATCGAGTTTTTTCTTTCGAACTTGTTTGTTATGATTTTTCACATTTGTAAGCAAAAAATATTTTTTTTAAGTTTTCAATTTCTAAAACTTGTCTTGACAACAGAACTTTTAAATTTATAATCTCTGAAAGACATATTTTTTTCTATGACTTTCTTGATCAAATTTTAGTCATGGAACCTTCAGATTCTGTAACACTGAGCTGAAATATCTACTACTCTAGGGCGAGAATGTACAAAGGTAGCGCCATCTTATAATCATTAAAGAAACTTTCCATTACAAAAATAGTTACAATCAAATCAATTCAAATATTTCTTCAATTTATAAAAAGAAAAGAAAAATTTAATGGGTAACATCTGTGGTGATAATAATGAAACAAATACATATGCCTTGCCACCAGCTTTCAAATTTTATTTCGATTTCTTGCAACTCGTTTGGAGTCACTATTTTGCCCCCGTAAATCGTCTCTCCTCGCCTGCGGCTTGTGTGCCAAACTTTCCCTTCATTCTTCACTCTTAACAAAAGCTACTATTCTATAAATTACACAAATGAATCAAAAATTCCTTGGAACAACTCAATTTTATTCGAAATTCAAAATTGTTGCTTAAAAACGGTTTGATTTATAAAAAAATATATATATTTAGGATTGCCTTTTGGAAATTTCAAGATTTTTGTAAATCAGGATTTGAATTGAAGGATTGAAGGATGAAAATTTGAATTTTTCTGTTTGCTTTAAGTCAAAAGTAAATAAAATAAGATATTCAGTTTCTGACTAAGCAACACACTAGAAATAATTTTGCAGATAATTTCATTTAATTTTTTTAAAATAACTCAGGGAATTTGAGAGAATTTTTGTTTTCAAAGTTGAATAGGCGTATACTTTTGAGTTTTTAAAAAATCAATCAAAAATAGAACATAATAAAAAACTACTAAAAAACAAATCTACAAATGCTCAAAAGATTATGTTTCCATTTAAAATAGCAAAGTTAGCAGCTGTATAACAGAAAGTGACGCAGACTTAACAATAAATTTAAGTGAATAAAAAAAACTTTGATTATAATACTATTTGGTTCTTTAGTTGTTTTCTAAATCAGTGAAGTTTCTCAAACTTCTATCCAAATGGTTTTTTTTATTTGCAAATGTTTTGTTCAGTTTTTGAAATTTTGTAATTTTTTTTATAAAACAAGCAACTTTAATTGAAAGAATCGAAGGACGCCTACCAAAGGTTCACAATGAAGCAACTGACACTGTGAATCAGCGTTGAGAAACGATGTTAATTAAACAGTCATTTTATAGTAAAAAAATATGTTTGTTGAATCAATAATTGTTGAAAAATATTACACAACATCATTTGACTTGTTGGTTTTTACAACTTAAATTGTTGTTTAATTTTCAATAAAATTAACACCAACAAATTATATAAATTAATAATGTTAAAAAATACAGAATAAATTTAAAAAATAAATAGAAAAGATTTTTCTAATCATCATCTTCTTCAGTAGATATATCTCGTTCTCTAATAAGATGGCAAGTTTCAGCTTCTAAAGCTAGTTTTCTTATATTAGCCAAACACCCAGCTGCAGCTTCTTGCAAATCCCAGTCAGCAGTTGCAATAGCTTTTAATAAAAATGGAACAACTCCACTTTCATGCATTGTTATACAATTAAAAGCATTTTTGGAAAGATGATAAAGAGCCAAAGCTGTGGTTCTATGAACTTTGGGATTTGAGTCGGCCATATAAGCTACTAGAGGAGTAATCGCCCCTAAACTAGAAAAAAAAGATTATTACAATTGTCATTATAATTATATCCAATTACCGTCCAAAAGTTTTGCAATTGGATCCCCAAGCACAACAGTATGCTATGGCAGATGCTAAATGTTCTCTTAATTCAACATCTTGAGTATTCACTAAATTAACTAACATTGGAACAACACCATGATCGGTTATTACTGCTAAATTTTCTATATCTTTTGCTATTTCAGCGATAGCAGCACAAACACATGCAAGAACATGATTGTCGTTTGATTTTAATAAATTTACTATGAGTTCCAATCCGCCTACGAAACATCGAACCATTTCACCAGAATCTGTCGCATATCTTATGCAAGGTACTAATGACCATGCAGCGTTGGCTTGGACCTAAAATCAATAAAAAAAACAATAACAAAACACAATTCAGTTGAATAAAAATTGGCTAATGAGATACTTCTAGAGGGTGTTATGTTCAAGAGCGGCTAAAGATCGAAATCCAGATTTAAAAAACATATTTTTTCAAGAAAAATTTGTTTTTGATTGTTGAATTTGTATTTTTCGAAAACGAAAATCGAAAAGAAAATTCAAAAATGCTGATAAAACAAAATTTCCTTGATTTCTAAAACCTACATTTTCCCCAAAAATTTTCAATTGCTTATGTTTCCTAGATTCTCTGGGTTTTCTTTTTTAATTTTCTAATTTTCATTAGATACTTAGATATTTTCGAATTTTTTTATTCCCTAAATTTTTTGACTGCTTAGATTTTCAAATATTTTTGGTTTCTTTTGAAACCAAATTCTTTACAATTTTTTTAATTTCTGCTTCATAAAAATTTTATAGATTTTTAGGATTCCTTTTTTTTAACTTTTCAGGATGCTTCAACAATTTGCTAATTTTTCACTTCATAATTTTTTTGATTCTTCAAACAGCTTTTTGGGTTCTGAATGTTCTTTAGATTATTTGGATTTTTCAAACTTTTAAGATATGCTAGATTTCTTTGATGTTTTGAATTTTTTGACTACTTTGTGATTATGAAGATTCATTGTATTCTCAATGACATTAAATTTTCCAAGTTTTTCAATAATTTAGATGCTTCAGATTCTTTAAATTCTCTTGAATTCTTTATATTTTCAAGATTTTCATGTAAAAACTTTACTTTTCAAAATTAGAAAACGAAAACAAAATTTGTGATTACATTGAAAAAAGGAAGTTGGTTATTCAGTAATTAAAACATTTTTTACTTTCCCCAACTCTTCTTAGTTGTGGAGTTTCAATTTTAAAAAGTCCTCCAAGTACTCTCTAATTTTTGAAATTTTGAATCTCTTTGATTTCCAAGTTTTCTCAAAATCTTCATCTTTCTCAGATTTTTTGGACTGTTTGTTTTGTAAATTCTCTGAATTTTCTTGGCATTTCCTACTTTTTTACAATTATTTTCAGATATTTCGAAATTTCTTTAATTTTTTGATATTTATGTAAATTCTATTTCCCTTGGATTTTGTTAGATTTTCTAGATTTTCGAGATTTTTTCAATTTTTTATATCTCCTAGATTTTGTGGATTACTTTTTTTTCGATCTTTTTTGAAATTCAACCCTTTACATTTGTGAATTTTTGAATCTCTTTGATTTCCAAGTTTTCTCAAAATCTTCATGTTTCTCAGATTTTTTGGACTGTTTATGTTTTGTAAATTCTCTGAATTTTCTTGGCATTTCCTACTTTTTTACATTTATTTTCAGATATTTCGAAATTTCTTTAATTTTTTGATTTTTATGTAAATTCTATTTCCCTTGGATTTTGTTAGATTTTCTAGATTTTTTCAATTTTTTATATCTCCTAGATTTTGTGGATTACTTTTTTTCGAATTTTTCTGAAATTCAACCCTTTACATTTGTGAATTTTTTAAAATTTAATTTTTAGACATCCAATTTATCAAATTTTATAGAATTTTTAGAGAAACCAACTTATTTGATTTCTTAGACACCATCGATTCGATTCTTAAGATTCAATTTTTCAATTTTTCCAGATTTACAAGAGTCTAGATATATTTTTCATATTTATTAGATTTTCTAAGTTGTTCAAAGGTTTTAGATAATTTAGATTTTCTTAAATTCTTTGTTTTTTTTTTTAATTCCTCAAATTCTTTATAATTATTAGATTACTGAGATTCTTAGTTCCTGTAAATCTAGATTTTTCAATATCGTTATAATGTTTATTATTCTCTTTAATATTTCTTTATTCTCTAACTTGTTAAAATTCGCTAAATTTCTTGAATTTTCTAAAAATTTTAAAGTATTTATTGGAATCTTCATTTACCAGACTGAAACTGTTTAGACTAAATAGCAAATGTGAGGCTTAGCCTCTATTCATATATCTATTGGTAGTAGATGCTGAATTATTAATACCCATACGAAAAAGTATTTAAGCATAAAAAAATGAGTTTCATTTCAATTTTTCATTTTTAAAGAGAAAGCCTTCTCTGAGAATCCGCCACTGCATAGAATAGATTTTTACCAAGTACTGGATGATAATTATCTACTTTTCTCTTGTCTAACCAATAGTACATCAAAAAAATACATTACCTTTGGCGATTCGTTCTTTAACAAAGACCAAATCAGTCTAACACCATCAAGATTTTCAATAATCCTCATCGAACTTTCATCTTCTGCACATTCTCTCAAAACCATTGGCACATTTTCCAAAAGAGGAGGAAAAGTATAATTCAATAAATTTACTAAATATGGTATACCATCTACTCTTCTCAAAACATCTCGATTATGTTTAAATTTAAGACATTCACAAAGAGCACCAACGACATTTTTCAAAACAATTTCATCTTCATCGGCATTTTCTAACAGTTTTACAAGAACTTCGACAGTTTTGAGTTGATCATATCTTTCAACATTTTCTGGACTAATTGCTGTTTTCCATATTGCTCCAGTTACTGCAGCAAGTAATGCTTTATCTTCTCGTGTGGCAGGATCTTTAGCCATGTTAACCAATGGATCTAGTCCTCCAGCTTGTCGAACTAAATCTCTTGTAGTAGAATCTTCAGCACATTTGAAAATAGTTTCAGCACAATATCTTCGTAAAGATGGATCCTAAATACAAAAATTAGTATCGAAAATATTTTATTTTGGAAATATACTTCTGCTGAAAGATGTTGTACGATATCTTTAATCATTCCTTGAGTTTGTATAGCTAGTTGATATGATGGTTCATTTGCACACTGAGAAATAGTACCAACTGTTGGTACGATAACGTCCATATGGACAGATCTTAACAACTTTGCTAGTAAAGGCACAGATCCACTTTTCATCATTACTTGAATATTCTTTCGACTTTTGGATACAGACCATAAAGCTCTAGCTGCTGCTTTTGCAATATTAACATTTTCTAATTCATCAGCAGCTAGATTTTCTTTAGGAGTTTTCAGACAGTTTTCATTAACATCTAACAAATCGACAAGTTTTGGTATGCCATCAAATTTTCGAACATGTTTTCGAGCTTTTCGAATTTGAGCTACATTATATAAAGTTTCTGCTACTAAAATTTGTAAATCTCTTGCAGGATCTGAAAGATTTTTAACCAAAAGTGAAATTCCTCCAAGATCTGTAATACATCTTCGAATTTGTTCGTTAAGTGATAATTCACTCAATACACTTAAAGCTCCAAGCTTGCATTTTAAATCTTTGGTTTCTAGTAAGTTCACTAATACTTCTAAACCACCAATATCCTAAAACGTTAAAGTTATAACTTTGATTTTTTAATAAAATATGTAGCACTTGGATAGCCATTTGATTGATTTCGGTAGTCAAATCGTGATCCTTGAGACAGCATAACGAAATCACTGTAGCTGTCTGGTTTCCTGATTTCATATATTTAACCAACTTTTGAATATGCCAGTATTCCGGAGGAATTTCCGGTTTTGGACGTTCCCTTTGCTCATCCTCGGATGACGACCTGAATATCTTATCAACAAAAATACTTGAATAATTTTTAATTTCTTACTCTGGAACTGAAGAATCTTCACTATCTGAGAGTTCCTCAACGATGAACTCTTTTGGACCTTTGATTGTCTGACCTTCCTCACTTGTTATACTTTCCACTGACATTCTGAAATTTTTTTATTGTCAACAAATGACAATTTCGCAAAAAACAGTTAAAGTTGATGACTAATTTTAAAATTTTTTTCAATAGTTCAAACGAAACATCTCGGATATTAAACAACCACAACACAACGATAATTTTTGTCTGAGGTGGCTGAGAGGTAAGACAACGAATCTTAAAACCAATTAGATATAATACCTAAACTTTCAGCGCGATCATGGAATCCAGAAGCTGCTGAAAAAATGTTTAGAGAAGTAAGTATCTTATTTTATAAGTATGATCAAATTCATTTAACTGTTTTTCCAATTACAATTATTAAAATGCTCATTTTGTCTATCAAATCTTACTATTAGAATGATATTTTAATCAAAAGGATGAATAAAATGAGTTATTATTTATACTACTAGTACATTAACATTTTGTGAATAAATTACCTAAAAAGTCGTTTTTCATGAAATTAGAAAAAATAATGTATGGTAGGTACACGTGAATAAAGAAATTTAATTCACTCAAGAAGATTATTGCACTTGGCTTTGCTTCGTGCTCTAAACTGTTTTATGGTGAAAAAAATTTGTCTTTGATCACTTATACCATAAATAGCTAATATTTACGCCAAATAATACTTCCCTTCGGTTTTTGTGGCATCCCATAAAAAAAAATTTCGTATGTAGTAACTTTCTGCATTTTGTTTGCTTTTGCTTGCTGTTACGTAGTTGAATGACATATAATTAATAATTAATTGTATTTTTGCAAACTTATCGACGTTTTCTGAGTCTTTGTCTCTTTGATTCTTTTAGATTTATTGATATTTTTTGATTCTTTGAGATTTTTTGTGATTCTTGGATTTCCTATAACTCTGAGATGCTTTGATTCTGCTTTCCGATTCTTTCATATTCTCTGATTCCTTAAAGTACTTCTTGAAATCTTTTGATCCTTTGAGATTTTTTTAATGCTATGAAAATCATTGATTCTTAAAAAAAAAATCAGTTCTCCAAAATTGTTCTTTGAGATTCTTTTATTCCTTGAGATTGTATGACTTTATAATTTTATTTAATTCCCTGAAATTATTTGAGTCCAGTAATTCTGAAATTTCTTGATTTTCTGTAAGTCTGCGAATCTTTGATTCAATGTGTAGGATTTACTGTTTCTTGTATAATTTTTGATTTCTTATGTTTCTATGAGGTCTACTGATTCTTTGGGGTCCTTAAATACCACGAATAACTCTGATTCTCTTAATTTCTTCCAGATTCTTCAGTGTTCTTTGATTCTATAAGATTTTCAGATTCTTCGAGATTCTCTGATTCTTTGAGAATTTTTGATTCTCATATTTTTGTATCTTTTAAGATTTTTTGGAATTTCGGATTATTTGGAATTTTTTATATTTTCATTTATTATTTTAGTTAATTTTTTGACACAAGACAAAATCTGAAAAGATGCATCGTCGCTGTGACGTAAGCAAAAATGTTAATGAAAACTTATAAAATTTTAACTGTATGAACTACTTATATAACGTTATTTTTTTATCCAATTTTTATAGTCTATGAAATGGCGTCAACAATGGGAAGTTGATGGAAATTTAAAAAATTGGGAACCTTCTGAAAATTTGAAAACTCATTTCTCTTGTGGTGTTACTGGATATGATAAAGAAGGCGCTCCTGGTACGTATTTATTTATAGTTTTTTCAATTTATTTTATGTTATAATTTTAGTGATAATTGTGCCTTTTGGAGGTTTAGATATAGTAGGTCTTTTACATGCTTTTGGAAAACAAGATATTATAAAGTTAACGATACAAACATTAGAAAAGTACGTACAACTTGCTGCTGAAAAAGGAGGGCATAAAGTTGTAGTCATTTTTGATATGGAAGGATTCAATTTGAGACAATATGCTTGGCGACCAGGTAAGTGGTTTTAGACACAAAGTTTATTTATTACCTATTAAAAATTTGATTTATTTTCTTGTTTGTGTAACTCCAAACATTTTACAGAGCAGTCTTTCGAAAATGAGCTTTTTAATATTTCGAAAAATAATAAAATTTAAAAAAAATCAACTTTTTCGTGTATTTCCAAAATTTGTAGCACTTGTCCACTTTGCGGCACATGCAATTCCTTCAAAAATTTGGGAAGCATCGCCCTTTTTGTATCAAATGAAAAATATTTTAAGCAGTGTTTCAAATTTCTTTTTTTATTTTGAAAAATTAAAATTCTCATTCAAAGCAAATTAAATCCCCATTATCAACCCTTTAATAAATTCCAATAAATTTTAGACAAACTGTATTTTTTTGTTTAAATATAAGAACAATTGAATAGATAATTCAAAGAACTTAAGGATTTATGTTTACAGCTGCTGAAATGGTGGTCACCATGATACAAATGTATGAAGCAAATTATCCAGAAATCCTGAAAGCTTGTTTCATTATAAATGGTAAGCAGTACAGCAAACAATTCAGTTAGATTTAATAAACTGATAAAATAATAAATTTATTACTGATTACTATAACATCATGCACTAATTTCTCTATTTTTACAGCTCCAAAAGTTTTTGCTATCGCTTTCAATGTAATAAAACGATTTTTAAACGAATACACAATAGGTAAAATGAAAATTTTCAAAAACGATTCAAAAATCTGGAAAAAAGCAATTCTTGAACATATTGAACCAAACAATTTACCTCAGATTTATGGAGGTAGTCTAGCAGATCCTGATGGTAATCCAAGATACACCACAGTGGTAAGTACTTTTATTTTAATAATTAATATCTTTGTGCACCATATCCCTATAGGTGATCCAAGGAGGTAAAGTTCCAAAACATTTATACAAGAAACAATTTGAAGATAAGCCAAATTTTTCCGTAAAAAAATATACAACTGCTGTTATTAAAAAAGGTGAAAAATTAGTTTTAGAATTTAAAGCTCTTGAAGAAGGATGTTTTTTAAAGTAATTTTAAATTTCAATCATTATGGAATTTTAAAGAAATCATTTTATAGATGGGATTTTAGCACTGAAGACCACGATATTAGATTTGGGGTTAGTATGAAAGATGCAGATGGAAAAGTTACACCAGTCGTACGTCACAAACGCGTGGCGGCTCATCAGCTGGAGGAAAGCGGTGTCGTCGCGTGCCAGGCACCAGCCACATGTACGAATTCAATATATTTTTTTAATATGCAGAAGTATGAAAAAATCTTAGACTGAAAGTTTTCTCAAATTTATATGTATACAATGTTTAGTTTAACCAAGCATAACATTTCGATTTTCTGCATACAAAAATCAAGTGCAGTCTGGCATCAGAAAAATCCAAAAAATCTAAAACAAAAACATAAATTAAAAAAAATTAAAATTCTTAGAGCCTTGAAGCATCTACCTTAAAAATCAAAATTTTAAAAATCCACCACGACTAAAAATCCAAAAAATTTGGATAATCCAAGAAATCTCTGAAATCCAAACAATTTTGAAAAGTTCATAAAAAAATGACGGAAATTTCAACAAATTGAAAAACTGAACAAATGGAAGAAAAAATAAAAGAAAGAAATCTAGAGAAAGTGGAAATTTTGATAATTCAAAGAATCTTAGAATTTATTAAATCAAAAAATTTAGAGAAAATTTGGAAAATTCAAAAAGCTTCAAAAATCTTAAAATTTTCATAAAGATAGAGAATCATCAATATTTAAAAAACTGAAAAACTTAACAAATCCAAAAAAACTAGAAAATCAGTGGAATATCAAGAATTCAAAAATCAAAGAATTTTTAAAGGAATCCGAAGAATCTAAAAAAATCAAAGATATAGAGTATTTACAAAAATTTATAAAAATTAGACAAATCAAAAAAAATCACGAAAATTCCAAGAACAGGAAGATCTGAAAATCCAAAAAAGGTCAGGTCAAAAATTTTGGGAAAAATTAAAATTTTAAAAAATCTGGTAAATCTTCAACTAATTTGGCAAAATCTAAACATTTGAAGAATATAAAGAATATTAAGAAAATAGATAATTGTCCGAAAGTATCTGCCTAGAAAATAAAAAGAATATAAAAAGTTCAGTATTTAGAGAATTTTTAAGAACAAGCAACAAAAAAGCTGGGAAAATAAAAAAAATTACTGGTATTCCTTGCTGTCTAGCTTTTCGTTGTTAGTCTGTAGCAAAAGATTTGGAAGAAATTTGAAATTTGAAGAGTTAGTAAAGTGCCAAGAATTTTGAAAACTTTGAGTCGAAACATTTCTTCATATTTTCACTTATTGATGGTTCCATTTATCGTAATACACCCTCTATAATTAAAAATTATTTTTCTTTCAGATATAATCACATTCGACAACACTTACAGTATTTTAAGGAGTAAAAAATTGAAATATGATATACAGTTAACACCACCACTAGAAAAATTGAACATTTTACCTCAAGATTGTTCGACTTTTGAAAAAATGCAAGAAATGGCAACAAGTAGCTTATCATAAATAATAAATGTATATTAATGATAAATATATTGGGAAATATTTTTACATATCATATATCACTCATCTGTTAGAAGCATTTCCAAGAGTTCAACCTTTTCACATTGTTCTCCTTCAAGTCTTTGTGGTGCATTCCATCTCAAAACTGTTGGGAGAACCATGAGATTTAACTTTTTATCTTTCCTGAAAGGGCAGTTCATATCTTTCCAACTGAAAACTATAAATTCACAATTGAAACTTATGATAAAAAGAAACTTACTAAGGTCTATCACCTACTTCACAATAAACAAAATGAGAATCGTAATTTGTTTTATTTAATGCTTCTTCAATTACTGGGGAAGCTGTAATATCATTATCCTACATTAATATTAAAGTTTGTGTTTATTAAAATATAACATTACCTCGTACACAATCGTCACACCAGCTTTCTCCTGATGGCAACTTTGAACCCCCAAAGTAAACATGTATCTTTTCATTGCAGTTTTCAAAGCTTTGAATAAGTTTATAAAATTCTTCATAACCTTGCACATGATGTTTTTTTGCCATTTTTTCTAGCAACGCCAAACTATTAACAAGACACAGTAAAACAGCTCTGAATATATTTATCTTTAAAAGTGTAATTGAAGTTCACAGATTAAAAAAGATATGAAAATCACATTTAAAATAGGTTATCAATTTGAAAAGTAAAATAAAACATAACCTATCACAACCATTTCAGCTGACAGTTCAGTGCCTGCTACTTAAAAGAAAAATAAAAGGAAGCGACATCTAGTCAAAAATTTTCTAATGAAAAACTTGGCTCGAAATTTGATTTTTTATTTCTACTCTACAGAATGGCTTTAAAGAATACAATTAAACACATTGTATCTTATCCAAAAGTTGCTTTTTCTATTATAAAAGGTGTAGAAGTTAATTTTTCAAATCCAATTTTTGGGAATATCTTGGAGTTTACTCAGTGGATCAAACTGAAATTTTACAGATCATGTAAATATACCTAAATAATCAGATTACTTCCTGCTGAGATGCAAGTTAATCCTCAATACCATAACATCTCTCCACCTAGATATTTAAGAGGTAAACTTTCTCATATTCTAACTGAATGAAACTGATATGTATTACATGTCTTAGCTATTTGCCTGAAGCTGTTAATCTGCAGGTACCTAAATTCTAAATTTTTGTGAATAAATTAGCATTATCTGCACTTATATACTACATCGTATTGATAACAAACACAACTTCTGTCCGAAAGTAAATATTTATGTACTTATTAATATAATAAAAAATAGGTTTAGTATAAAACTGTGAATTGCGGCTTGTTTAACTAAACTATATAAGTACCGTTTATAAGTTTGCTTACTTGCGGAATCAATTTTAATCGCTATGATTAATCTTTAAGCGGTAAATAAATCATTCTCATGTTCAAGTGCCGTTGTGGCAATCCGACAAATGAGAAAATTATAGAAGAGTACATATTCAAATCAAAATGCTGATTTAATTTTACTGGTTCTAGAGAAAAATGTAGAAAAATATTATGGCTCTCGAATTTGAGCTTTTTATTACAAAGGAATTGCTTTTGTTTTTTAGATTTTGTATTTGAGTAATAGTAATAGTAATAAAATCTTTTTCCACAATATCACACAAAGTCTATCAAACTGATACAAACTGGTTTATTGCTAAAATTTCCATTGTTTCAAGCTACTTTCATTATAAATACTTTCTTTTTACTTTTTTCAAAATTTTAATTTCAGTCACAAAAAAAGATGATATGAGTGGTGCAAAATTATCACAACTATAACGATCTCTTAAAAATATTTAAATGCAAATCATTTTCCAACATCAAATTAATGTGAGATTATAGGAAGAGTTCAGAAACGACACTAACTTAAGTAGGTCTCAGTTTTCACACCTTTCTTGAATATTTACTAATCACAAAAATTTGTTTTCAAATATGGTCTTAAAACTAAGATTTTATTGGATCAAAGTTTATTTTGAAATTGAAACATTCGCTAAAGTGTTGAGTAGAAAATTTGAGAATTTATATGTTTAAATTTTTTATATTGAACTATTTTACTTAACCAATATATCTAACAGTAAGAAGCAACAACTCTAAAAGCGAAATAAGTTGCTTATAGTTAAAAAAAAGAAGCTCTTATAACTCTCATAACTAATAACGGTATTTATTGAAGGCAAACTAAGATCCTAATGATTTACGGGCACTTTCCAACTAAACATTTCCTGGTAGGAACGATCACAGGTAAGCTCAGCGCCAAGATTTGGTTCGAGTTAGTGAAAAAACGGTCAGAAATTATGAGGAAGCAAGTTATGAACCCTATCATCGCAGTCGGGTGTGGATAGCAAATTGTCTGCAAAATCTTATATGAATCTTTTCTAGTTGGAACATTAGAAGTTCATACATATCTAGAGTATAGTAGAATTTTTTTTATACTACCCTAAAGCCATAAAACTCTGTGGTCTTCCACGCTTTTCGAGAGGGTTGGTAAGAGCAAGTAAGATAAGCGTTTCTGCTACCTGCTACGTGCTCATTTAATTTTTTTTTATTTGTACAGTAACAACAAAGATAAAACTAATGGCGCATGGAAGTGTTATTAGACATAGGCTTTAGTGTAAAATTAAAAAAAATGTACTACACTAAAAAATATTATAATCTGAAATTTCCCTCATTTATATTTTCGAATTGCTTTAATCGCTCGAATTATTTTCATCTTTGTATCACTTACAATTATATAGAAAAAAGCTTTATAGCTAATAATATATATTAAGTTTGTCTTTACGTTTTGTTTTTGACTGATTTCTTAAAAGATAACATATTTTCAAATATTTAATTTCAAATTAAATCTCACTTAGAAATTGTTTCTAAAAACTATAAGAAATTAAAGCGATCATTTATCTGGAACTCTAAATCTTATTTCAGTTATTTTTGAAACAAAACAGATAAAAAAATTCAAATTAAATAAAATTTTTTAAATTTCAAAATCGCAAAACTTTAACGGCCGGCTGAAAATGCGTTGATGAGTGATGATTGAATAAATGATTGAATAAATCTTGAAAGTGATGACAAATTTTCTTTGAAATGGAGTGGATGAATAATAATCAATGGACGACAAAGCAAACAACCTTTAATAAAGTACACTTTATGCATGAAGGTGTAAAAATTTCGAAAAAATGTTTGGGCAAAAGTTGTAGATATCAATCTGTATCATCTAAAAACATTTTCAAATATATGGGGTGTTTACTAACTATGATAACATTGTGTGGAAGTTGAACGGAAATTATAATTAAAACAAGATTATGGTACTACAAGAGATTCTTCATAGTTTATCGACGGAAAAATTTAATTCTTTCAATAAAAAATAGAGATTTAAGTAAATTTTAAGTTTTATTTGAATCAACATTTTGCTAGCCAAAAGTTCCATAAACGTCTAGAAAAAAAAGCTTCTATCCATTTAATAATAAAAAACATAAGCTTTTATTTGATAAATATCGATAAGGTTATTAAGAATCACCTTGTACAGATTAATTTTATTTAAAAATACACGTTTAAATCAAAATTAACTTTGACGAATTTTGTTTGTTATTTTACATAAATAATAATATTCAAATTAAAATGACAATAAAAGTCTGATCTTGTTTAAATTTCCCGCCACCTCATGCGCATGTGGCAATGATCGAATCGTTCATTAGTAGTTTTGGCAGCACTATCGAGCTTATTTTTGTTGCCTCTTTCTAAGACGATCCTTGTACTTGCTAGTTTTGTAAGCTTGTTGTAAATCATTTAAGAGGTTTGTGCATCTAGAGTTAACACTGACTAATTGTCTGTGTATTTATTTTTATTAAACTCCAAGTAAGTAATGAGCATTCAACGATTTCCTGTAGGTGTTTCCTTATAGGTACGCGCCTTTTCTTTCTCACTCTGTGAAAGCATGTCTGGTTTATTTTTGTTGATCTCTTCTCATAAAAAAATGCATACTGCACTTGATAGATAAGTAGAGGTTGCAATCAACTACAGTTATATGATTCAAGTGCTGCATTCAACATTTCTTAAACGCGTTACGAGCATGGCAGCTGATTACCAATATTTTGTCACTGATTTTAACACTTTGTGAGTTTTTGCTTGAAAGTTGAATTTTCTATAATTTTTAACAATCAAAAGAATGATTTTATTAATTTTTTTTTTTTGATAACCCTTAGTAACTTGGTGTTTTGTTTCAGCGTTATGGATACTGATGAGGGAGAGTCATCAAGTGGCGGTCCACTTTCGAGTTTCAACAGTTTGTTCTCTTTTACAAGTCCAGCTGTGAAAAAATTATTGGGTTGGAAACAAGGCGATGAAGAGGAAAAATGGGCAGAAAAAGCAGTTGATAGTTTAGTGAAAAAACTTAAAAAACGCAAAGGTGCGATTGAAGAATTGGAAAGAGCTTTGTCTTGTCCCGGAACTCAAAGCAATTGTGTCACAATTCCCAGAAGTCTCGATGGTCGTCTTCAAATCTCTCATCGTAAAGGCCTTCCGCATGTTATTTACTGCCGAGTTTGGCGATGGCCAGACTTACAAAGTCATCATGAATTGAAACCATTAGAACATTGCAAATTCCCATTTTCTGCAAAACAGAAAGAAGTATGTATTAATCCGTATCATTATAAACGCGTTGAAAGTCAAGTTTTACCGCCAGTGTTAGTTCCAAGACATAGCGATTTTGTGCCAGGACATTCATTACTGCCGTTCCAACAATTAGTTGAGCCAAATATGCCCCATAATGTTAGTTATTCAGCCAACGGTTTCAATTCCAATCATTTAAGTCCCAATTCACCAATCTCGAGTGTTTCTAGTCCTGGAAGTGTGTCTTCTAATCCACAATCACCATATTCAAATTTAGCTGAAACACCGCCGCCTGCATATAGTCCAACAGACGAACCGACGAATAATAACACAAATGCGCAGCCTACTTTAAATGCTGATGTTCAACCAGTAGCCTACCAGGAGCAACCTTTTTGGGCATCTATAGCTTACTACGAATTGAATTGTCGAGTGGGTGAAGTGTTCCACTGCCATTCTACTTCAGTTATTGTTGATGGTTTCACCAATCCCAGCAATAACAGTGATAGATTTTGTTTAGGACAGCTCAGTAATGTTAATAGAAATTCTACAATAGAAAACACACGACGACATATTGGCAAAGGAGTACATCTTTATTATGTCAATGGAGAAGTGTACGCTGAATGTTTGTCAGATTCAGCAATTTTTGTGCAATCACGTAATTGTAACCATCATCATGGGTTTCATCCCTCGACGGTTTGTAAAATTCCAGCTGGATGTTCTTTAAGAATTTTTAATAATGCAGAATTTGCCCAACTTTTAACAGAATGTGTAAATCATGGATTTGAAGCTGTTTATGAACTCACAAAAATGTGTACGATTCGAATGAGTTTTGTTAAAGGTTGGGGCGCTGAATACCATCGACAAGATGTAACAAGTACGCCTTGTTGGATTGAAGTTCATCTTCATGGGCCTTTGCAATGGTTAGACAAAGTTCTGACACAAATGGGGGCTCCACATAATGCTATTAGTTCGGTCTCTTAATTTAAAGTTTATAGTAAATTTAATTTTATATTTTTTAACCTAAATGAAAAATTCAAAAATTCACCAGATTCTGATGCTATTACTTTAGTTTTTTATGGTTATGCGATTTATTTAGTGTCACAAGTGCCATTTAACGAGCAAAAAAACATTTACAGTAATAATTGATCAGGTTGCCTTACTGTAATTGATATTTTTTAATTATCTCAACGCTGGGAATTTATTTTACAGGAAACTTGAGTTCCGCACGTAATTGCAAAATTACAGTTATGTCTCCATTTTTATTGATCTCTGAATAAGTTTTATTGATTGTTGATGATTGTTTTGCTTTGGTTGAAAATTGACATTTTAATGTTTACAATTTTTTTCCTATTTAGTAGTACTTCAATATTATAGAGTTAAGTACATATTTGTGAATTATTGTTTAGTACTTGATGATAAATCATTCATCTTTTTTAAAAATTTGTTTTGAGTATAATTGCGTTTGAATGGGTTAGTTTGTGCAATTTAATTTTAAGAATTATTTTATCTATTTATTTTTTATTGCATACAAAAATTTAATTTTGTTCGTAATTTCATATTTTAGAAATAAAAATTTTATATAAATTTGTAAGTATTGAGAGTATACTTACCTTTGCAAGTACAAAACGAAAAGTGCTATTTGAAAAAAAAAGATTCTATGTTTCACGATAATAAATTTTTTGTACATTCGTGGAGGATAAATTCGTTAAGAATTGTATAATTAAAATGAAATAATATATTTTCCAATGAGCGAATTTAATATATAGGGTGATTGCAGATGTGCCATCACTAATTTTTTCTTTGTAAACACATTTTTTCTTCATCGACTTTGGACAGTACTTTTGAAAGTTATAATTGTTATATTGTTAATATTTAAATTTGAGGATTCCGGGCGTTTTTTTTAAATGTTACTCATTCACTTTTTTAACGAATTTATCCAACAATTTTTGAATGTACTAAATTCTACAGTAAAGGGATAAACTTATTATTTTTTAATTGAAAAAACTGTTATACATGTAATTTTTTGAAAACAAGCTACTATAGATATCTTGAAAAATAATCGTGAAATGGAAAAAGTCTGAAACAGTGGGGACACTTGGTAGTGTCTTTTTGAAATCTGCAGCACAAACAGTTATTGAAGTAAGAGAAAAAACTCTGTTAGTAGAAGCAAAAATCGAGTAATTCAAGAAGAAAAATTGAATCCAAAACAAAAAAACTCGGATTTCAAAAGCATAGGAAAGTGTCCTGGCCCCGTCATAAACTGTTTCAGGTTTTTTAATTGTCTGATTTTCCGAAATATTGAGGGAGATACGTTTCAAAAAAATCAACGTATATGAATATAAGATCACCATTTTTAGCGCCTAATAAGAAATCTCCTGAAATTAATATTTTTTGAATATTGTACAATTAAATTGAAAACATAAGTGCATTACCATTTTATACTTGATATTTATTTTGCAAATGAAAAATATTGACAATATGTCGGATGCTTAACACATAAATACCTAAGACATTATTTTATATTATATTGTAATTAATGAAGAAAGCTATATGTGAATGTGAAATGTTAGAATATAAAAGTTTGTTAATTATCGTCAACAGTGGATGTAGTTTTGGAAGCCTTACTTACCATTGTGCTTGTGTATATTTCTTGAACGATTTTTAGTTTTATTTTCGTAAAGCTAGAAGTGTTTACAAGTATATGTAGTACTGATATTAATCATAGAAATTGTACAAATTCATATAGATACTTACTGTAGTTGATATTTATATACATTTCAACATTACAAGGAAACATTTTGATTCATTGTAAAATAATTTTCAAATATACGTTTATATACTGTGTATCCATTTGATGATTGGATTAGTGATTTTTGTTGCCATTGTTTATTGCAGCTAGCAGTTATGTTTTTAATAGGAAGCTAACAAGTACACATTTCATTTAGTAATTGATTCATGAAAGATTGTGCTAGAATTTCAATCATTAGAGATGTATACTTGGTACTTCCTCATGTTGGTTAACTGTAGTATGTAAGTTACAATTTTAAAAATTTTTTTCAATGAATGTTTCACTCAGACTACATTCAAAGAGAGTACATTTTTTCCTCTTTATTGTAAAAAAATATGTATTTCAAATTTTTATTGCCATATTTTTTCTTACATCTTTTGTTGAATAAAGTTATTTGTAAAGTTCGAGAATAATCACATTAGTATTCATTTGTTTCCTTACAATCTAATTTCGTGATTGAAAGCAACCTATGAGTAAGTGCTGTCATACTATATTTTTTACAGGGTGTCATTAATAATTTTTTATAGATAAATTGATTGAAAATTGATGGCACTATGTACCAATTATATGTCAAGAATACAAACGTTTGTTTTTTAAAGAAAACTCTTGGCTAACTTCCTAAAGAAAGTTCAAATAAATTAAAATTTGAAAATTCGTAAAAAAAATTTATTCGCTTCAAACTCATGAAAATTTGAAAAACTTGTAGATAATTTAGAAAATGGGCTATAATGAAAAGAGAAACAGTATGTTCTCATCTGTTAATTTAACCACACTTAGATTTGGTTAGATTAGCTAAGTTTAAGAAAATGGCTACCTGTATACGTGAAGTTGGATAGAAAACATCTTTTTTAGCGTTCTTTAAAACATTATTTATTACTTAAAGGAAACTATAAATAAAAGGACTGAAAACATTTCCAATTCAAGAAACCGTAAATGCAACTCTGGAGAAAAGCTAAAAAAAATACGAAAGCTACAATTTCCAGAGAACATCACATGACAAACTAAATACAAAAAGTTAAAAAAAAAAAAATTAATCAATGAATAGCAATAAGACCTGATTCTATCAATTTTTGTATCTTCGCAGCAATGTCCGGATTTCTCAAATGATCTTGTAAAGCTCTCGGATCATTTTGCATTTGTTCAAGAATCATTCTCATAGCAGGATCTCTTAAAATCGATTGAACTTCAGGATCAGCCATTGCTCTTTGTTTGATTTTCTCTGGATCACCTGATGTATTAGCATTTTCTATACTGCAAGCTCTATAACCATTAATTGCTTCAGCATTATTTGGATCAATTTCGAGAGCTTTTTGGAAAGCAGCAATTGCTTTGCTTGGTTGTTGCATTCCTTGAAGAATATGACCTTTTCGAATCCATCCTTTAATAAATTTAGGATCTAATTCCACACATTTATCGCAGTCTTTCAAACCTAAGTCAAAGGCAGCTAGTTTGGTGTAACATGCGGCGCGATTACTGTAAAGTTTTGCGTCATCGGGATTACGTTTAATAGCTTCAGTGTAGTGTTTAACGGCAGTGGCATAATCACCTTTTTTGAAGAGCTCATTACCTACAAAAAAAAAAAAAGTATAAATATTCTACATCCACTTCCCTTTAAGGAAAATGTGATTAAAAGGCAAGTTGAAAATGTTAAAATATAACTGCCTGGACTTTAATCTAAAATTTTTCAAAATTCTAATTCTACCTTCTTTATTTCTAGATAAAACAAGAAAAAACTAAATGATCTTACCGATTTCTTTTTCCTTTTCTGCTAATTCTGGATTGATATACGCTTTTCGTTCTTCTTCTTTGATGATTTTCTCAATTTCAGACAGCAGTGTTTTAATTTCTGGTGTTCTATGTTCTGACATGGATTTTTCATAATAAATCTTAGCATTTCGATAATCTTTAAGTTTCTTATAAGCATTTCCAATTCTAAGAAAAGATTTAGCGATTAATTTGAAATCAGCTCTATTTTCTCTCCCAATTTCAATCGCTTTTTCACATTCTTTTATACATCTATCATAATCTTTCTGTTCAAAGTAGACAGCAGCTAAATTATTATAAAACGTTATATCCGTAGGATCATGTTCAATAGCTTTATTATAATGTTCAATAGCTTGTTCAAAAGCTTTTTTCTTATAAAACTCATTGCCTTTTTCCTTCTCCATTTTAGCCAATTTTTTATGTTCTGGTAATTCAGGTTCTGGTGCTTTTTTTGGTTCAGGTTTCGGCTCAGGCTTTTTCGGTGGTGGTGTATAAACAGGTTCAGTTTCCATAGGTTCTTCATTTGGATCAACTCCCATTAAAACACTCAATGTAGTTAAAATATTCGGATCTTGTAATTTCTGGCCTAATAAATTTGGATTTGTTTGTAATAAACGCAAAGTAGCGACGTAATTTGGATCATCTAACAATGGTTTAGTCCTTGGATCATTTTTCAATTTTTCTAAAAGATCAGGTCGATTAAATGGGTTCGGAAATCCTCTTGATTGCATTTTTTGTGCTTTAACTTCTTTCAAACCGTCTTGTAGCTGTGCATTGTTTGGATCAACTTGCAAACCTTTTTCGTAAGTAGCAATTGCTTCATCTAAACGGCCTAAATATGCAAGAGCTGTTCCCTTACGCGAATAACCTTTAGACCAATCTGGTTTCAATTCAACTGTTTTATTTGCATCTTGAAGAGCGAGATCATACTTGTTGGCTTTTGCATAAGCAGCTGAACGATTCGAATATAAAACATGATTTTTCGAATCTAAGTTTATCGCTTCTGTGTAATATTTTATAGCTTCTTCGTAGTTGTTTGCCGCTAACGCCGAATTGCCTTTATCCTTCAACTCAGTAATCTATGACAAACAAAGCAGTTTCAATAAAATCACGAAAATCAGTAATAAAATCTACATAAAGTCTAGAAGCATTCTTTTAATACTTACTTTATCCATAATCACCGGCACTTTTCTCTTATCGAGAGCACGCTTTCAAAATGAAGTTTGGTTAATCGAACTTTTCTCCACTGTCGTCATTCGCTTCGAGAAGTTTCCAGTCATTGAAGGTTTACTTGCATTTCCCCCACTCTCCGATCTGTCAAAATAATTACAAACTTGAATTGAAATATTGAAAAAAAAATTATCTATCCAAAAATGTAAAAAATTGAACAGTTTAATTATTTCTTGAAAGAAATTAACATAAATTTTATTTTATTCTTTTTATTCTATACTATACTTTACTAAAACTTTCAACAATTTTATACAGCGCCATCTCTTGACATTGAAATTATACTGTGCGAAGTTAGATAATAGTTTGCTGCAACAGTGTATTATTGGTTGCATTAAAAAATCGTGGTTAACATTATTATAACTGGAAGTTTGAGTGTAAATATGTATTGGAAACATTGTACGTTCATATTATTAGAATGATGTCATAGTTATAAAAATATTCAATAATAAATTTTTATTTGTAGAAAAAACAGCATTTTTAAAACTGTAAACTTACTCACTGTAGCAGAAAGTTGAATAAAAAATAATTAATTAAATGAAACCTTAATTGAACTAAAAGAAATATTGAGAAGTTTGTTGAAAACTATATAATTCTCAATTTTTAAAAATTCATTGGGAAGAGTTCTAAATACATACATCAACTTTCTAATGTCTACAACTGATTTTATTGAGCATTTGGTTATTATAACCAAATTTTATTGCGCAGGCGGTGATTCAAACATATGGAGCCAACCTTATTGAAAAAAAAATAGCATTTCCAGGAAAGCCTTAATGGACTTTTAGACTTCAAATAACAAATTAATTGTAAATCTATTCCTGTATTCGTCAATTTTATTTTAGCTGAATTATTACTATCGTCAGTAATTAAAAAAATTGCCATGCCAGTTTTTTAGATAATTCGATTTTTCATATTGAATTTGTTCTTTTATTGCTTGTCAGAATTTGCTTTTACTTCATAACTTCGCTCAATAAAGTTTTCATACACCTTGTATCTTAACGTACGACTATCAACTGTAGCCTAACGATAACACCAAAACATTAGATTTTTCTTCGGAAACAATTCTTAAAATTAATTTCATCAGATAAAAAATAAGATCTACCAAGAAAATATAAGTACTCATATTGACAGAGCCTTTAATTTAATAATCTTGATAAATTAAGACAACAATAGGTACTTTTTCGTTCATACAGAATACCTAGGGGTGAACTGTGACCCAATTTTTGTACCCTAGATTTGCTTTTTTAGCTTGAATTCCCTTGTGATTTCCCTGATTTCCTCAAAATGTCACTTGATTTTCTCATGATTTCATCTAATTCATTTGACCTGCCTTCACCTGAAAAAGCTTTTGATATAAGTTACCTACTGAATATACTTGCTAGTTAATAAATTAAAAAAATGGATATTGGGCAATATAAGGTGGTGTTGTGATAAGAAAAATACTTTTATTATTAGTTTCACGACAAAAAGTCATTTTTTACAAAAAGTTTTGCTTATCGATAAAATAAGATTGCTCTACAAAAATTTTAAGTTCGCTATCAAGAAAATGAAAGAATTCGAAAATTGAAAGATATCAATATCATAAGATCAGCCTACCTCAGAAAATTAGAAATATCAAAACTGTTACGATATGTGAAATATATCCGCACTAATGTGATATGGCTGTCAGATGTCATCACCCACGATTGAATTCCCAATGATTTCAAAAATGCAAAGAGAAGAACAAACACCAGTGAGTACTAACTTCAAGCTTTTATGACTATTAAGCATCCTTGAAATGAGTTTTTCTTATTTTAATGTTCAGTTTTTTCGTGGATGACCTTATGACCGAACTGACGTTAATATTTTGACGTTTATTAAAAAACTGAATCTTTCGTTAAGAATTTTGTTGTAAACATCTAAAATAGTATGAGGTCGTGTAAAAAATAGTGTTCGTAACTCGCTGGAAACTATCTATTTAGCCAACGCTGGGGAAACTACTAAAAAAAGAAAGCACGGAAGAAGTGATGAAGAAAAAGATGTGATGCGGAGAAAAGTAGATGAAATTGAAGAAAATAGAGAAGAGAATCATAAATCAAAAAAAGTCTATTAACAAGTTAAAATATACGAATACACACTTTCACTCAAATTTCTATTACCCATCAAATTTTGAAAAACAAAATGTCAGGCTAGCTCTACAAATTTTCAACAATCATATTGTTACTGCTTTGAAAAAATTTGGTCAAGAAAAATGATAATTACGAAGGACATAATATGGTGGGATGTTGATAGTTAATGTACAAACTTCATGGAAAGGCAAAAAACTGAAAAAAGCAACAGAAAATTCCGATCATATTATCGGTTTTTTGAAACTATTTTCGATTTGGTTGGATAATTGGGATCGATGTGGAGGAAAAAATGAAATGATTAAACAGACACATGTGACTTTCTTCAATACAACTGTTAGCCAAACCAAAATGTATTAATTAGATAGATATTTGAAAGCGAAAATAAATATCGTCTGCAAAATAGATCGCAACTAATTTTGAAATCTACTATTAGCCCAGATATTTATATTGGAATTAACGACACTAATTTTGAAACGAATCAGTTAGATGACGAAGTTCCCAGCACTTCTGAAACTATTTTACCATTTTTTTCTCCATTTCCCAGTATTGAGAATAATGATTTCAATAAAATTAACGACGACTTGTGGACAATTGTTGTTTACATAACTGGTTATACAGCTATATAGTATGAGTATATATAGTATGAGTATATAGACTCATACTATACTCATACTATATATATAGTAGTATATATACTCATACTATATATATAGTATGAGTAAAAAATTAAAATGCAATTATTGCGAAATATTTATTAAAGAGTGATAAAGTGAATCAACTCAGCAAGTAATGTTCTATTCATGTCTTTGACACCTCTCCTAAAGAAAAAACCTTACAAAATGATCTATACCACTCGCTATCTATACCGCTCGATATGACGGTATTAGGATTGCCTCAAACGTAAAAAAAATATTAATGAAGCTAAAATTCACATAACAGTAAAAGACGTTAGGGATAGAAGAGCGCTACAAAAATTTCTCCAAATTTAACCGATAAATAATCAAACGGAATGATTAATCACTTTTTATGTAAATGTAAATCAGAAAAAAAATTGAACAAATTACCAAAAGAAATAGCTTTGGAAGCTTTATTTTCAGTTTAAAGCATGTTTCAGTATATTTCCCAAATTATCTTCAACAACTATAATACATTTCTCAACATTTTCATCCAAATCCCCTCTTAATTGAAACGAATATCTTAAAATCCTATTATCAAACGTCCATTCCTCTAAAACCATACCATTTTCTTCTTTTCTCACTTGTATAATTCGAAGTCCAGCAGTAGAATATACGATTTTAGATGAAGTATCAAATGTAATTTTTCCCACTGAACCTTTATAATCATTGAACCATTTATGGAACCTCAATAACATAAGACAACCTTTACTAAAATATAAATCGTCTTTCGAAAATGATGATTTTTCTTTCTTTTTATCAGTCAACTTATTTGTTTCTTTCCAAGAAATAAAAAATTTATAAATGTCATCAAAATCTCTTGCCATTATTCCTTCCTTTGTGTGACCCAAATCAAAAATATGACACAATTCGTGTAAGACAGAACCTAACGTTGTTGAAAAGCAATAGCCGATTGTTCCTCTATAACAACTATCGTCCATAAAAAAATTTCTGTCTATGGATGTTGCATCATTAAACTTATCGATAACTTGGCTTAGCTCTTCAGGCCAAGTAAACAGACATGCTGTTCCAAAAAGAGCTAATCCACCACCACCTAATGCCACATAGGCCTCAGTAATATTTACGACGTCAAGATGACTGAAATTGTCCCGAAATTTTTCACCATCATACCTTAAAAAATAAATAAGAATAAGAAAATGTTGTATAGTCTATAGGTCTACATCGTCTTTACAAAATAATCAAATAACAATTTTATACCTAGAGATTTGTTTGTAGTGTCACAAACACTTTTGACTCAAAGGTAGTAAAACATGATATTAAGACCCAGTTTCTCAGTTGGACCTTAGGTTTCATGTAGTTAAACTCCGTTAAACTTTAAACTAAGTTTAAAACTGTTTCAGTTTAAATGAAGTTGTTTGACTGAGAAACACTTCGTCCTAGATTAAACCTGGTTGAAAAACTGGCTCCAACTCAAGTGTAACTATTATTAGATTTAACGTTAACGGCTGTTAATAAAACAAGACGACTACCGATGGCAATGCAGTCAGCCTAATGTCTGTGGCTTCAAATGGAAAGTCTGTTCATTTATTGAGCTATTTTTGCGATCTAACAGAAACCAAGGAAGTTAGGAAGATCGCTTGATAGAAATATAGACAGCCAATCAGAAGATATAAAAAGTGAATAAAATGCATGTAAGTTTCAATGATCTTTTTGTCATCATCGTTTCCATTCAAGTAGATACTGTCATTGTCTTTATTTGTAAAAAAAATTGATAGTAAAATCGTTACGGCAATTATTCTGGATCTGGGCAAAATCGGAACACTGAAAACTTAAAATTTCCACAATTGTGACTCCATGAGCATAGAAGAAATTGTGATTTCCATGGCCCATTCGAGTAAAATTTTAACGGTGTTCACTGAAAAAAACTGACATGTTTGAGATTGATTCATCCACTCACTTGTCAAGTTGAAAAATCTCAACATTTTGACAAAATATTCAATAATTGCCCACAACAAATGTCTTTTGTTGGATCACTCGACTAACAAATGATAAGTATTAAGTAATTCTTAACCCCTTCCACTGCTGCACACGTAAATATACGTTTTGCAAAATCAAAATTCATATGCTAGACCCGTATATTTACGGGCTACACTTTCGAAAGTCCTGCTGTTTACGGATTTATACGATCTATACTTGCACATTATTTGACAATATTTTTTCTCTTCCAAATGACCATAATCATAACCAGGTTCCTAATAAACCAAGTTTGTTTTTTGCGTATCAGCCGTGTGTAATTGTAGATAAAATCGCGTTAGCCAGTTCCTATGGAAAAACAACAAAATTTTGTTGAATTGGCTTTACAAGAAGTATTGAAAAGAGCTAAAAAGAGTAATGATAAAGGTTTAACTAAAAAAGAAGTTGTTGAACTAACAACAACAGCTGAATCTAACGAAGATTCAGATTTAGAAGCGGAAGTCAAAAATATTTCTGATGAATGTGATGAACATACAATAAAAGAAGATAGGAGTGATGCATCGGTGGCAAACAGTGAGTAAAAAAGCAGACCTAGGATCAGTAGTTTTCCTAGAAGACTACCTTGAAAAAGGGCATAAACTATATACGGATAGTTGGTCCTCGAGTCCAAAATTTGCACTCCATTCTCATCAACACAAGACAAATGTATGAGGAACTGTTCACTTTTTTCTGGAGATAATCTTCTCGGATTGATCAGCAGACACTTTCCTCAAAAAATCCCATTCGTTCAAGGAGGTAGAAAAACTTGCCAAAGAATATGCTCAGAACTCAGAAAAACGTTCCAAGAAGATACGACACCTCTTACTAATTTGCCGAATGTGATAAAGCGCATAATTCTGTTTTGAAATTTACCATACTAAGAAAATTTTCTAGTTTTATTTTCTACATATTTTATTTTATGTTTTTTCTTATTATATGATCATGAATATTTTGTTTGTATTGAAATAAACGCTGTGGCTTTAAACGTTTTTATACATATACATTTCGAGCAACGTAATTCTGCCTTCTGCTTTTGTACATTTTCAGTGTTGAAAACGTATACATATGTGCTATGAATCGAATGTTTGGTGCTGTTACGGCAATATACGTGCGAGATTTAATTCTATGTGCGACTTGCGGAAAAATACGTTCTGACCAAATCCTATTCAGCACCGTATTGTTAAAAACGAATTTTTAATTCAGTAGCCAGACGGTTAAAAAACGTCATAACATTCTGTGAGTTTTTCTTTAATAAACATCCGTTGGTGGAAAAAAATCAGTATTTAATATTTTTCGGCGCATAGACAAATCAATTTGAATAAATAGTCATATACTCACCTGGTGCACGATAAAAAGCCCAAAAACTTGATCCTTTCATGGTCCAGTTCAGAATCAACAATCTCCTTGGCAATTGCATTCCATAACTCACTCTGATTCATTTTTCTTGCATCGATATAATGCAGTTTACTATGAAAAACTCTACAATCATCTTCAAGTCGAAAAGTTTTTCTCCCCATTCCACTTTCATACAGCTTTTCCGCGATAACACACTGCAGCAATTTTGTCCCTAGAGTTATTCTTTTAATTGCACTTTCTACACCATTTACTTCGTCTGGAGGAGCTTGAAAACATCCATTATGTTGATCACAAATTATGTATAAAGGAAGAAGTGATAATTGTGTCTTTCTTGGAACATACATGATTACTATTTTTTCAACAGCTGAACAAATATTGAAGTTGAGACAATTTTCTCCGTTATCTAATTCAACCAAAATTTTAAATTCAAAGTTGAATAGTTTGCATGTAGAAACGTGCTTATTATTGATTTCTATGCAGATAGTTTCATTTTGACAAACTGATTCTGAATCATTCTTAATTCTTCCTTTGATAAGGATTATGGAATAATGCACAGCTTCCTTCGTTTTGAAATTATCAATGATAATTTCATGGTTGCAAGTCTAGAAATACATCAATGGGATTAATCTCCAATTTCGAACTATATTTATCTCTTATATCTTACCATCTTTCGTAGATTTACATCAAAATTTGAAAAGGTGCTCAATCTTCGTTAACACATGTATCAACAGCAAAGATCTAATATATAATATAATATAATATAGTTATATTAGATCTTTGGTCAACAAAATTCACATAACCTTCAAATTTTCTTACTTCAAAACTTCAAAGTCAGATCTTCCAACTCATTATTCCAAGAAGCTTAAAACTAAAACATCAATTGTGCAAATAACATTTTCTTGATAACGTTTTTGTAACAATTTTCAACAGTGAATTCATATTTCACAAAATAAACAAAAATAGTAAACAAACACGCATTGCGCAACGTCAATGAAGGCGGAAATTTCAAATTAGGAAATGATTTTGCCAAACATAATAAAATCTTGATTTTCTTGAAAACAAATCTATATAAGTATTTATGCTTTTTAATTGAGTTTTTTTTCTAACCACTGTGAAAAACTGATGTTATTTTACTTAACTATTGATTTTATATAGTAATAATTTGAGTCCTATCTGTAATTTTGTTTGAAGTTGAACGATACTCAGTTTTAACATTTGTATAAATCTCCCTCCTATAAACCTTAATTCTATACAATGTTTTGATGATTTTTAATATGCTGCAGGATTTTCAAAAAATCATCCTGTATACGTACCATAAATTTGGTCTAAATAGCCTTTATCTGAGATCTGGGAATAACCGTGTTTCTGATTATTTTAATTTTTCAAAGAATCTATGAACAATTGTTTAAAAGAAGTCCGTTTGTTCATAAGCCAATTTGAATAAAAATTCACTGATTAAAATTACACTTTGTTTATTATTGTTTCCAAATAAAATAATACAAATCATAATTCATTTTTAAACATTATTATAAAAATTCCGAATTTATGAAGGACATAATAATGGTTTTACAAATCAAACAAACAATTTTTAAACATAGATTTAAGCACTTCTTTGCAAAATAACTGATTTTAATTAGAAACTAAAAGCTTTTGTACATCTTCAGTTAGTTCATTCACATTTACAGATTTCTCTTCATTGGTCATATTTCCAACCTCTGGAATCAATTTCCCACAAACTTTTTTATGCCAATACCAATGCAATTTCTGGCAATTTCTGTCACAGTATTGCGCTACCTTACATTGTGAACATTTTTTCGCAGGTTTTTCTTCACCGCAAGTATTACAAACACTAATATTATCGAGAAAACCGCGTTGGCCGTTTATTGCTGAATTGACAACACTCAATGCAGATGGTGAATCTTTACTAGTCAATGTTGTAATCATCTGTCGGAATAACGTACAGTCTCTAAACGGGAATTCTTTAATGCATTCTCTAAGAAAAGCATCTAAAAGATCCAGGAAACCATCTTTTCGAGGCTTTAAAATATTTTTACAAAAAATCTGTAAAACGTCTATTTTCTTTTCTCCATCATTTGTGTATTTTTCATGTATTTTAACCAACTCCGTAACAACAAAAGATAAATAAAAAAATTTGAATGCCATGACTTCATTACTTCCATGTTCTTTTTTCATCTCTTTCTCGCTCATTAATTCTAAGACTTTCTTTATCTTTGGTAGATTTTGAAGTAAGCCAACTAGATTAAAAATATTCAAAGCCACCTTAACAGGATGAACATTTACATTAATAACTAACTTATGAAAACTCTCGGCCAAAAATGGAGGTAAGTATGGTTCTGTTTGCTGACCCTGAAGTACAGTATAATAATCCACATCAGCTTTTTGAACATAATTATTAATTATTGCTACACATTTATGGTGTCCGACGAAAGCTGCCATTTGCGCTGCTGTCCTATTTACTGCGTTTGTTATTTCAGGTTGAGCACTAGCGACAAGTAATGCTAAACAAACATCGGAATTGCCAGACAGTCCGGCGAAATGAAGAGCTGTATAATTATGCTGATGTTTACACAAATTCGGATCGGCGCCCTTAAAAAAAATGATTATTTATGGAAAAATCAATGTTTTCACTACCTACATAGTCTAGAAGCATTTGAACCATTTCTTTATTTCCCTTGTAAGCAGCATGCTGCAATGGAGTCATTAGATTTTCATCGACAATATTAACATCGATCTGTTCTGAAAGAAGTGTTCGGAGCATAATAGCATCTCCACTTTCGATTGCTGTAAATATATTTTTTCGTTCCATGTTAAAGCCTTCGGTGACTTACGATAAACTGAGTGATTATAAAATGCGTTTATAAAATAGTTTTCTTATTTATTATTTTTAATTAAAACACAACTTTTTTTCAAATATAACCATTTAGTGCATGACATATAACTACCTAACCACACTTTTAGACATAAGAATCACAGAACACTCACTCTCAAGAAGTGGAAATCCCCATGTTAGCGGTTGGCAACAAACAGCTTTGAGCGCTCCCCGTGCTTTTCTGCCAAACTAATAGATGCGCGGGACGAGTTAAATATCTGGTTACTTACTTACAATTATTTTTCAAAATTTTAATCAACATCATTAATTTAATTGTTACCAGAAATAGTGAATTATCATCGGCGATTTTCTGGCAAACTAAAAGCAATGTTGTTCATATAGGCAACTTAAGATTTACTGGGTTGATAAGAGTGACAAGTAGAGTAGGCAACCCTATCAAAGGCCATTTAATGTATATTCTGTAAAAATATTATTTAAAAAAATAGCCTATAATTTTCCATGTTTCAGTACAAAATTATCTTATATATCACACTGATTAAACTTAAAGTCTGTTAAGTTTAAAGACTGCCTTATAAGTCACTGATAATTCAGTCGCCTGTTTTACCAACATAATCATGACATCAACGTCAACGTGTGTTTATTTAGGTTAGGTACATTATTATAAAATAAATTGGTGCTAAAATGTTCATAGTATTCTCGAACTACTTTTTTTGAGACATTTTTGTAAAATAATTAGGTTTGGGTTGTTGTTTTGTGTATTTGAGTTGCATCGCGTTTAATTGTTTTTTTGTGATTTATAAATAATACAACTTTTGGTTTTCAAACTAGTTCAAAATGTAGTATTAGATTTTGTAACGAGTAAGGAATCAAGTTTATTTTGTCCAAGTGAAAATTCAGCATGCAAGCTACCAATTTGTTTCACTATTATCATCACAGATGTCATTTCAAAGCTTTTATCTTATTTAATTGAAAAGTTCAAGAATAATTATTTTTGAAACTAAAACGTTAACATTTCTAAATTTTTCTTGAAACGTCTGACTCTATGAATCAACTTTATTCTTATCTCTAAAATGTCCCAACTTATTCATTTTTTGGCTTCATAAAGATGACCGAAATCCAAAACCAAATTATTTCGAATTGGAACCCGGTACTTTGATTTTATGTTTAAATTTCTTGGAAAATTTCAATAAGTCTTTGTACATAAACACTCTTCCATGCGATGACTTCAGAAAGTAAGCTTTGTTGGCGATTTTATCACTTTAGATACCATTTTTCTCTTGAATTCTTGGAAAACAATCCATTAAAGTTATTTTATTGGATTTATTTCTAAAATATGATTGACTGTCACTTCCGAAATCAAACTATGTCTGAAGCTTGTACGAAATCGTGTAATATGTGATAACATTCGTCTTAAAAAAATTCTGCGTTTATCTTAGTTCTGACTGAAACCATACCATATTTAGTGAAGGCAACTTTAGACTGCAAGGTACTACTTCAGAGGAAAAAATGATTTTTTATTCAATTCTCATTGGAAAATAAATGAAGCATTTATTCCTTAGATGATGATTGCAGATTCAAAGATATCTCAAGCGGTAATCAAGATTGGAAAATAAATACAGACATTTTTAAAATCTTAATTTATATTCCGATGATTGCGTCAGTCGAATAATTCAGGTCACAAAATCTTGCTTAATTCATTAAAAATTCGTAAATACTTAACCGTCTCTGTTCGAAGAAAAGAAAATAATCAAAATGATGGTCAGGAAGGACAAAACATGGTCATAATTCAACGACGCGAGTCGCGTGGATAGTGACATTGAGTTGCTTTAACACACTACCCCTGACCTAATGCTCTGATTACGAACCACATTAATAAACGATTAACACATATAATATAAATTTATTTATATCAGAACGATCAATTCATTAATTTATTTTACATAATTTCTATAATAATGTTAATACTTAAGTTCAAGTTCAGTTTTTAGTCTTGATCGAACTTGAACTTTCTCTTTAAAGAAAAAAGTCATCTACATGAACTTGTTGATGAAACTAATAACTATACAAATTACTCTAATTGCAATTTTTTATTTCCATGTTACAATTTTTTTCAGATTTTATGAAATTTTCGTGTATTTTGGCGAGTTGGTAGCTAATAGCTTATGCTCTTCGAACTATTGAGATCCATTTTTCATTTTCACACAGCTGTTTTTCTGAGGCGTAAATCACAAGCAATAATTTACAATGGATGTTTTATATGTTTCAGTTGACCTCAAAAGTCTTTTTTTTTTTTTGAAGCACTTGTTTTCTCTTTTTGCGTAGAAACGTCTTAAGCTCCCAGAAATGTTAAATCTGTTTCCAAGATAGTTTATACAGTTTTTCTGTGTTTTTAAATTAAGATCCAAACCATGCACTCAAAGGAACTGCCATCAGTAAGGATATGGATTAGACTTTACTCTTCTTTAGACCTTTTACTCTTTTTTAGACTTTATAGAGTAAACCTCGCTATCAAGCTCATATAACAAAAGCACATCAGGGTGAGTCCTCAATAATCGTAGGTACAGTTCAAATTTCTAACAACTGTTGATAAACGTCACTGCTTATGTCACAGCGACGAAGCCACATCTTTTCAAATTTTGTCTTATCTTTGTCTTATACCTAAAATAATAAAAAATAACCAAAAAACCGCACATCAAAAATTCCGAAGAATCAAAGAATTTCAAAAAATCAAAGTATTTCAAAGAATCTAAAAAAAAACAAAATTTCGAAAAAAATTGATAATCAAAGAACATTACAAAGAATTTAATAAAGACCTTAAAATCTCAAAGAATCTAAATTAATCGAAAAATTACAAAAAATAGAAAAATCTCAAAAAATTAATGAATCTCGAATCAAAAAAATTGAAGTGACTAAAAAAAATTTCAAAATTCAAAGGATCAAAGAATATTAAAGCGCTACAGAAAAATCAAAGTATCTTAAAGAATTAAAAAAAAGAACATCAAAAATTCAAAGAACCTCATAAAATTAAAGAGAAATCAAAGAATCAAAGCACCTCAAATAACTACAGAATTTTGTAGAAACAAAAATACTTTTGAGATCAAAGGATCTCAGAATCTCAACAGATTGCTTAAAATGTATCATAGAATCTAAAGAGATCGAAGAATATCAAAAAATGAAATTGAATGAATGAAACTGTATGAATAAAAAAATCTAAAAGAATCAAAAATTTTCAAAAAGTTACTAGAATTTAAAAAATCTTATAAAATCGAAAAACCTCAGAATCTCAAAGATTCAAAGAACCTTAAAAGTCTAAGAATCTTAAGAAATAAATCATTCTAATAATTTTCAGAATCAAAAAATCACGAAGAATAAAATCTCAAAGAATCATAGAACCTCAGAGAATATAGAAGAATCAGGAAAATCTTAGAGAATCTCAGAACCAAAGAATTTAAAAATCTCAGAGAACCAATGAACCTCAAAGAATAACTAAAAATAAAAAAAAACTCAAAGAATCTCAGAATCTCAAAAATTCAAGAGTTACAAAATATCAAGGTATCTCATAAAATCAAGAGTTGCAAAAAATCAATGACTAAAACCTCAAAGTATCTCAGAATCTCAAAGATTCAATGAGCCTCAAAAATCTTAGAATTTCAAGGAATCAAATAATCTTGAAGAATAAAAACTCAAAAAAATCATAGAATCTCAAAGAATCTTATTGAGTCAAAAAATCTCAAAATCTAAAAGAGTTACAAGAAATTGAAGAATCTCAAAAAATCAAGAAACCTCAAAAATTGTCGAAGAAGCAAAAGATCACAAATTCCGGAAAACAAAAAGTCAAAGAATCTTATAGACAAAAAAAAAATCTCAAAGAGTAACTAGAAATCAAAGAATCAAAAGAATCTCAAAAAAAATATAAGAATCCAGAACATCAATAAGTTTATGGAATATTCAACTAATGTTTGATGCGATAATAAAGAATTTCACACTTACTAGATTTTTCTATATCGTAGAGGATTACAAATTTCTCTCCCATTTAAGGCTATTTCCTTAGTGTCGGTTTCTTTCATGATAATTTTAAAAAAATTAACATTCTGTCAAAACTAAGCGAAGCAGCTTTTGGATGAAACGTATTATGTTTAATCGTATTTTCTAAGCTGAATTAATGATATAACTAGTGACTATGATAATTTTGAAAAATTTCAAACTGCAGACGTTATGTGAATTTTGAAAAACAGATACGCCTCATCAAGGTTTTCCACTTAATAAACTTTATTAAAATCACTGAACTCTTATGAACTTTACAGCAATAAGAGCTATTTATAAACATCAATAATTAATAAAAAATAGGTCACAATTTAATGTATTTTTTTGTAGAAATTAAACTTTGATTATAATGGTTCAGTTCGAAACAAGCGAAAAGTATTTCTATTGTTTCATCCGTAAATCATATGATAAAAGTCTGTAATAAATTGAACACGTTTGTGCTATTGTTACCGACTAAAATATCTACACAAATGATGATTAATGATTATTATAATTAGGTAATAAATCAAGCAAAAATTTATCAGTAGTGTTGTTGACTAGGACCCGGATTCAGCCTTGACATTTAATCACAGTTTTGCATCTTTTCAAATAATGGATATTAAGAAATGCATAAAACTAAAATTTCAAGGTTAAAGTCTAATATGCGCAAAGATACAACATTTTTAAAAATAATTTCATTTTTAATTATATGAAAACAAATCATAACTATAAAATTAAACTTATCTTAAAAATGTGTAGATAACATTCTGTCAAAATATATTATGCATTAATATGATAATGATTATAAATTGATTTGAAGAATAAACGCGCCATACAGGAGTGAGTCAGGTCAAGGATATCAGATGAAATAGTAGACAGTGTCGTAACCACATACTAAGAGACCCAATGCAAATTTGGTACCTCAAAAATATTCAATTCTTATAAACTTAAAATTTGTTAGTTTACTTTGTTCCATCGGGAAAACTCCTACAAACTGCTATTTTTTTCCAGCTGCTTCTTGCATAACACTTTTTGCTTTTGTAAACATATTAAATTTTGAAAAACAAAAAAATTGTTGACAATGTATTATGTAAATAAAAAATGAGCTGATGATAAAATGATCATTTTTGTAGTATTAACATTTCGACATATTTTTCTTCTATCATAAGCTTTATTCAAGTTGTACTTTTTGTCTATTGAGAGCAAGCTCCAATTCGTTTTCTTTATGCTTATGTTTCAATTTCATTTCATGTTCGCTTTTTGAACAAAAACTCACTTGATCTGGGACCGTTTGATTTCAAGCGAAAGACAAAACAATGAAAAAATCCTCAACAGCAGTCAAAAATATATAAGACAATAAATATTCACAACATCTAAGATCTATCTTTTAGAGGCCGGTTGCACACACGCCGATCAACGCTGATTTAAACTCAGATTTGCTGTGGTAATGATATTTACTAACAGCTTTGATCTAGGATCATAGATTGATCTGCGTTTCTGCAACTGACCCTTACTGTTCAATTATTTATAGTATTTTTATTTCGATAAAAAGACAACAAAGGAAAAAACTGTAAAAATTCCATCCACGTTTTTTGTATCTGAAAAATGTATTGTTACATAATGTTTAAGATAAACAGAGCATCTAATTATTTCAATTGATTCAATGTTTGAGGTTTAATATCTTTTTAATTATTAATTGTAGACATTTAATGTTTTCAGACGGACAATTTAAAAACCTGCAACATTCAAATTTAGAAAAATATTTAACTCATAACAAACATTTATTTTTTTTTGTCTTCGAATGGGATGGAAAATTGTTGTTATTGAAAAAATCCAACTTTTGTCTTTAAAATTATAACAATCAAATTATCCTATTAATCACAGTTTATAGACTAAAAAAAAAGCCAAAGAAATCAAATTATTTCATAAAGTTTACATTTTTCATTTTTAAGGTTTATTTTTAGAAGGTAATTATTTGAAAATTAGAGGCTTTTTGTGGAATTAAAAAGTACTATTTGGTTAATTTTTATTTTTATTTATGATTAAAACATTTGCTCTCAATTCTGAGACATCGGAACGTGCAAGATACGTATTTACAATCTAGCAGATAACCGTAGACTATCTGATCAATCCTAAATAATTACTGCACTTTGTTTGACTATTTCTCAATAGAGGGAGCTAGAGTTTCATTTGACATATAAAAGGTTGATAAATTAAAAGCTTATGTTTTTATGTAGTCGATATTGTTTCAAAGAATTTAAAATTATTTTCAAGTTGAAAAAAATTTTGCTTTAGTTTTTTCAAATTTATTTTATTTAAAATTCTGTTAATGTTTTTACTTTTCATACCATAGAAGTAATAACACTTGTTTAGAATCGTGAAAAAACAAAAGCCCTGTAACTTGAAAAAAAAAAAAACAATAGGGTAAAATAACTTGAATCAGCTATCTGGACAAAAGCACAAGTGACAAAGTAATTTAAAAAGAATAAAAATCATTACTTTTTATTTTAGAATAATTTCCAAAAATGTTTTAAATAAAAAAATAGTTATTTTCGTAACATTTCATAACAAATGAGCACTTACAATCCGAACTAGGGAAATTCTACGTTAGTGCTATAGTGGAATTTTCTTTTCGAATAAGTTATGGTCAAATTAATATAACTTTTTATTTACGCCCCTGGAACGAACGGTAAGTAAAATATGTAGATGATACTTCTATATGTAATGGACATACTTCTATATGTAATGGACATATGGAAGTATGTCCATATGTATGTTGCAGATTGATGCTGATTTTTTGCGTTGTTGTCATCTAAAGGAGAAGACACATTTGTCCAATTTTTTGATATTTTCTTAAATTTGACTCATTTTACAGCGATGTGAGTTACATTTTAGTTCGTTTTTGATTAGATTTTTCATTAAGATACTTTGAAACGAATTAGAAAATTACTACCTCTAAGCTGAATTAAATGAGATGAACAGTTTAGATTTGTAGAAACATATTAATATATATTTTTTTTATTTTAGGAAGTATCAATCAAATGTTTAAGATTTGTCGTTACCGACTTTAAGTAAGATTTCAAAGACAAGCAAGACAAATGCAAATGACTGCTTATTTTTAGACCTAAAAGCTATAGTAGATTTTTTTTAATTTTACACTAAAGCCATGAAAATCTGTTTTGTCTTTCTTGTTCTTCAAGAGGGTAGGTAAGAGCAAGTAAGATAAGTGTTTTTACTACCTGCTACGTGTCTCATTTTATTTCACTGATATGTATAGTAACAACAATGATAAAATTAGTGGCGTAAAGTAAAGTGTTATTTGATATAGTTTTATCGCTTTAGAGTAAAATTTACAAAAATTTATATATCCACAATGAAATCTCCATTTACAAAATTTGTTAATATTCAACTATTTTTTTGTATGAAATTGGTTCTAAGTCACAAGAAACTGATTCATCACGAGTTAGATCAGGATGAAAACGATGCTTCACAGCTGGACTGGCTTGAAGGGCTAATTTAAGTATTGAGAAACAGATTTAGAGCTGATGCTGATGCTAGAAACCTTTTAGAAGAATTTTTTATTCAATGGAAGAAGTAAAAAGTATAAATGTTAGTGAGAGAACAGTGAAAAGAAGACTTAATCAAGCAGATTAGAATATAAAAAGTCTAGCGACTGGCTTTTATGAAGAAAACACTAAAAAATTGATAATGTACTTGGAAAAAAATCGAGAAATAAAATTGTCATGAATCTGAATGAAATTTTGCGTCGCGCTATTATAATATTGATTTAATAGTTATTCACGTTATAAGTCTTGTAAAAGGGATATTACGAATGAATAAGTAATTAATTTGTATGCGTAATGGGTTAGTAATATTCTGGTTGGAGTTGGAATTCACATAATTGGTGGCGAAAAACTCGCGAAATTTTTGGGTTTAAAAAACCCTGTATCTTACACTGGACATTCTCTGCGACGTACAGGTTCTACACTTCTTGCTGATTCTGAAACTGATACTTCGGTTCTCAAATGATTTGGAGGATGAAAAAGTTACACCGTCGCTGAAAGATATGTTCAAGACTCTCTTGATGCTAAAAACAAAATTGCACGCATGATTCGAGGCGACGAATGTTTTGTGGAAGTAGTTGCAAAACGGCGAGAAAAAGAGTCCCATACAAAAACTGTACCATCAGGAGGTAATGTCTGCGACAGAAATTCGAATGTCAATGTCAATATCGCCCTAAATCAAGAACAAACTTGTCCAACTGCCGATCAAAGAAAACGAAAATTGCACAGTTAACATTAATTTTCAAATTCCAAATATTCTCAGTTTTAATTAAGAGCTGGAACTTGATTTATTTTTCATAAATATGTTGAAGTTAATAAATAAATATTTCTTATAAAGTCAGCTATAAATTGAGTTCCGTAATAAACCTACCCTACCGTAAAAATGTGTTTTACCATCGAGTATACTCTAACGTAAAACCCAATATTACAGGTCAGTATGAAATAATAGTATATTACGTAACAAGAGTTGTAAATAGCATATTAAGTACAAGTGGAAGAGTTACGTACAAGTGACCAAAGCGAGCGAGTAATGCAATCCACGCGTACCAATTGCTTTACACCTCCAGTTACGTACTATACTTTTTCTACGACCGTCCAACTTCAACAACATTAAAAATATTGTAAAGTGTCCAAAGAAATGAGATCATTTATTCAGTCATAATATTAGAAAATAGGCAAATTAAATCTTTAAAAAATTGCACTTGGTTTTTTAGAGTCGCCAGACTATACCTTGGTTCTTGACTCTGTGAAATTTTGCAGGTAACAGGTTAGCCAAAGCACAGTTATTTTGGGTAGGATGCATGGGATGTCTTTCTCACTGCACATTTTTGACTTAAACTGGAACTATTTAGTACGAAGAAGTAGTATTCAACAATGTTTGAATGTTAAATGACGTCTTGTTGAAGGTGCAAAAAATTCAAATTACGATATTCATTGTTACTAAGATACCTCACATTTGCGTTTCATTCAGTTTCGATCATTGATGATCACAACGACAATACAAAAAGGCTGCTTCTTAGGTTAATATTTTTTTGTGGGCGGAATTCATTTACAGTACACGTACCTAAGGAGGCCTTTACTAAAGGGGTTGTTTGTTCGATTTCGATTATTATCGATAGTGGTTGTAGAAAAAAAAATTCATCTACATTAATATGTACAAAGACAATACAAGTATGAGATAATATTTTTAAAATAATGGTTTCGGTATTTACAACTGACAAATAATAAAAATCTTGCAAATAAACTGATTTTGAAAATATGTGGCATTGTCGCTGTAACGTTACCGATGATGTAATTTAAAAATTATTTGAATTTGACTGTAGATACAATGTTCAATGTAACAAAAAATTTATAAAATTCTCGTAATGAAATCCCAAGTTGGAAACTAAAAAACCCAAGTGCGGAAATTTGCATTTTCGGACTAAACGGATCACCTATTTAGAATGCAATAAGCAGAAAAAACGTTATTTCAAGTTATGTGCTATCTTAATTTAATTCAAATAATTGTAATCATTAAGAGTCGGTGTACATACAGGATAGCTCATTACCTCTGTTATCGACTAAACGAAGGAAAAAAGACATTTGTACATTGACTATTCCCATTACTGATACCACAAGCCCATTTCCGCTTGGAAGGCAGTTGTGAGCCACTCTGTATACTAAATTAAAAATTTGACTGCAATTAACATTTAATTTAAGATTAATTTGTCATTTATAGTTTAAAACGTTCATTTAAATCACGAATTAAAATCTGATTGCATTTAAAAATTAAGCTAATTTAGACTGGTGAATACTTTTTAACTGAGTGTACTACGGGAGAAAAATTGAAATTTCCAATACACTCAATTTCTATTTAGAAGTTTTTGTTAAAACAATAATTGATGAAGTAATTTCCATATTTTTTCAGTTCCTTGATTACCGGACTATTTTTTTATAGTAATCTTAATTTTCGTTAACAACATTTTATAGATAGTTTCAGTTTGACATAAAACTAATTAACAATCAGACAAGTTATAGAAAAAGTATTCATCTATTCATTCTTATATATTTGAGCTACTGATGCAATTTTTTAGTCGACAATTCCACTCACATTCATTCAATTTTATAAAATGCTTGTATTAGGCGGTAGTTATATTTCCGCTAAAAATTTGCAATGAAAAAGTTCACCATGCTTTATACATTGAATTGTCAAGCCAAATACATACGAAAATATTGATAAAGACTCTCTTTCGTAAGCAGTTTCTCATCCTATCTTTTTGGAAAAAGGTTTAATTTCATTGTAGCAAACAGAAAAAATATTCTAAATTCCCTCCGTATAAATTCCGTATGACAATCTCTTTGAAATGCATATTTTAATTTCCAACTTAAACAACCCTTCAATACTTCAAATGTCTACATAATATGTCAATTCTGAGGAACTTTCAGGTGATTAGATTTTGTAAGCGGTATTATTCCATCAATTTACTAAATTTATTCAATATTATTTGAATGCAAAGGATTATGTCGTTGATAATGTTGTATTAAGCAATCAAATAGTCTTTCATCAAATTGGTTCAAATTGGCGGCAGTTATAAGTGTTTTTCCATCCTTTCAATTCATACAAATTATTAAAGTATTTATTTATGCCAACCTTCAAAATTTAAGAAAAACAATGTTTTACTATAGTTAAAATGGAATAAACCATTAAAGTCAATGATCGCAAGATATTCAGTGTTTCACAAGCCAGTTACGTCAGTACTGGTACTGGTCAAAATATAAATAATAATCTTGTCAAAATATTATGTAATAGTTCTGTTAGAAGAATTAGAACGTTCCTGATCAAAATTAGATGTCTGAACAGAAAAGTTATATAAAAAATAAAACTAGTGTTCACGTTTAGTTTGACGACGAAAATAGAAATTATCAAAGTACTCTTCATGTACTATGATATTTTGGTAAATAACAATAAAGTAAACGATTTATTTAAACTGGGCTCTATGATAAATTTGAATTCCAATTCCGTTGAAGCAGTAATAAAAATAACCTTAAAAAATTTGTACTTTTACTTTTGTTATAAATTGGGGAGAGAAAACATGATTTTTGACTGTTGCTTCATAGAAGCTCTCCTTTTAGGAATGGTCAACATGTAATGAATATTAATTACTGACTTCTGATTGTCTACGAATTTGTTAGATTTTAGAATAGATGCCGAGTTCTTAATTGTTATTATCTATTTATCAATAAAATTCATAAAGATTTTTTGAAGTTTATGAATGTTTCTAATAGATTATTATAACAAGGCCTTTACACAAACGCTTCGGTTTTGACTCCAGCTTGCGTTCGTACAAACCGGAGCGTGTTGGTCTAACAAACTCACATCTAGTACTATTCGATATTGATATTAGGCCTGCAGATGTGTAGATCACTCATGTTAAAATTTCGGTTTTCCTTCTTGAAAGATGTAACAAGTGGCTTTATGCAAATGCAAAAAATGGATACTGAAACTACTCAAATTTTTTTTTAACAGTTACTAATTTGTGTTGTAGATTCTACTTTCCAAAATTATTTTTATATTTACTCTACTTCTAGTTACCGAAAAACCATGCAACTTTGTTTCTTTTTAAGTTGCTCATTATTTTGTTACCTGTTTTCACAAATTCTTCAAGAAAATCAAAAATATCTCAGTGTATTCTTTTAGGAATGCCGTTCTACATTTTTCAAACAATTAATACTTATTTTTTTCAAATGAAATGTCTAATACATTATTTCTTTTAATTTTTAAGTTTTTTGAAAAATTATTAATGTACCTGAATTTTCTCAATAATAGAATATTTATTGTTTCTATGACTACTTGTCCAATTAATGGTTAATTTTATTATTGAACTGTCTGTCTCTGTGCAAACAGAAACAATATTTAATCAAGATTATCATGATTATTTATGAGTGGCGTCCTTATATAAACAGGTGATTCAAAAGGATCGCACCAAAAATCTAATAATCTCAACATCTATTTATTACTTCTATTCAATTTACGAAAATGCATACAAAAATTATTTGCAAGCTTTATTTAGGTAAATAGTTGACAACTATTTTAATGTCGATTTTTTTATCAAGATTACACTGTAACTTCACACTTTTATTAATTAAAGTAGAAAATCCTCTCATCTGAAAATTAAACAACAAAAACACAATAATTAGTAAAGAATAAAGTAGAAAACATGTGTCAAAATAATACCATTTTCTAAATAATTAGATTCAGCAGCAATACAATGAAAATTTTCCGTTGGTGGAGTTACCAACGCAAACTCTGACTGTACAATAATCAAAAAAGAAGATGTGAGTTATAGTTTCAAATGTGGGTGGGCAAAATGATGTGCAGCGTTGCCTTTGTTTGCTATTTTGAAACAGTTTTATCTTCAAAAATTTTAACACGTGATTTGTGTTCTTTTCAATGTTTTTATCAGCATCTATGTTTTGGTGAGGGGTTTCTAAATCACCGTGTATATGTCATTATATGGTCAAACATTATGTCTCATTTTTAGACGAATGAGGGCAAATATTCCTTTGAAATAAAATACTTTTCTACGAGATCTAAGAGTATTTTGAACTTGAGTATAAATTTTGTTTCGTTGATACAGAAGAATGAAACTATTGTTATAAAGGCTGATTTTTATTATCCATCTTGATGGCGGCAGGCAACCGTCCATCAGTTGTCCGTCAAATTGTTGTCTTGTTCACACTTTACAACGACCGACATTAGGCTTTTGAGTAGCTCTTGTATGTTAGACATTTTAGCATTGTTCAAAAAATATTCACTAGTTGTGATATCTATGTTATTAAAAAAAAAAAAATAAATTTGAAAAACAAAAAAACTCTGAAAAAAGAATAATAGGGGCATAAAATTTTATAGAAAGAAAGATCAAAAGAGAACTTTTTACACTACTCGAAGAATTATTAGATGACTTAGTTAAATTTCATCAATAATTCAGAATATCCAAATTATCAGTTCAAATTGTCATAAGCTGAGGTGTCCAACAGGCACTGTCACAGTGGAAAACATTCTTGTTTCAATGTTTGCTACCATCAGACATCCGTTAACCGCGAGGTAGATGGATAATGTGAATATAATAATACATATTCTATTTAATAATATTTTAACGAAGACCTGATAGACGGTTGCCTGTCATCATCAAGACGGATAATGTAAATCAGCCTTTATTGTATTTGAATGGCTCTCATTCATTTTAACTCAATTTTCTCTCGATCTGTACACTTATTTCTAATAAAAAATACCTCAAGTCCTGACTGAGCTCTTCATCTGTGAGATAATCGAAATCAAATATAATTGAAATCAAGAATTTCATTGAAACATCAAATAGACAAACACTAGCAGAAAACAAAATTTTATAGTTTGACCAATGTGTCACAGACAGCCTTTTTAAAATTTTGGGTGAAAAGATTCGCTAGCAATGCTTGCATGTTCATTGTTAAATTACATTAAATATAGGACTTACCATTGAAAAAAAAAACAGTTTCAGGGGTTTGAAATTTATCGAATGTAAAATAAGAAAAATCACGTTTTCTTCAAATAGTAGTGTAGAACGTTTCATTCGATTATGACATATGAAGACAATGACAAGCTATACACTTCTAAACAATCGCATATTTTTTTATAAAAATTTAATGACTCAAAAAAATTAACTAATGTTCAAAAATTATTAACAATTCAATAAACAATTCACAAATGAATTGAAATATTTAAAGACGAATTGAATGTTACTTCAAAGAAACAAAGTTGCTTAGACTTTCGGTCAAACCGAAAGTAGAATAAGTCTGATAGATAAAGTAAATCGGGGTTTTTATCTTTGGAAATGTATAACTTTTTCAAGATGTTTCTCAGCTGGTTCATTCATTTCACCCCGACTGACTGAATCCTCAATAATAATAAGACCTTTTGCATATTATCTGAAACTTAAACCTATTTTTTTCAAAGTTGTTTAGCTTAATCATGTATACAATATCGAAAAAAACACCTACATGAATCACTCTATTTACCAGTACCTAAGCAAAAAAATATATAAGAAGATTCTTAGTAAATAATAATGCGTAATCACCTAACAATGTGACAATACTACAATTCCTTTGATTTCGCATTGTATCGCCTTGATGTCAGATGTTATATTTAGTCACACTTTTATAATCCGAAGGTAAATGCAAACAGAAATTTTCGCCAACTAACACTTCCGCATATTTTTACACATTTTTTTCCTCTTTGCTACATAAACAAATAGATAAAGTTTTTCTTTTATTGCAAGTTTTACTCATTGGTGTAACCCAAAATGATTTATCGCTCCCGGGTTCAAATAACATTAGGTCTTTATTGTTTATTATTTCGTCATTACTAGAAGAACTAATCAAACTTACAATTATGTCATTAGTGATAAATTTTGTTTTAATAAGACGTAATTTGTAGATTATTTTAATAGTACAATTTTTTGCAAATATTGTTACCTTGAGATTGCTTTCTTGTTTCACAAACAGTTTGTGAGATTTTTTTTTTTATTTAAACAAAAATTCCTCAAAGCGGTTGATAAGAAGTTAGGCGGTTTTTTTAACGAATATTGATGACAAAGCAAAAGCGGGTTTTCTTATTTATCTTTTTCGAATTCCCAGTTTGAGAAGATAGAAAAAAGGAATATCTCCGCAGCTTCTTTGCCTAATCTTGGTTTAGTCTCCGAGCACTTTTCAATGACCAATTTTATTATCGACAAAATTTAACACTTTGCAAATGCTAATTTGACTTTCACTGTTTTATCTTCAATTAAATGATGATTTATTGTATCACTATCATAAAAATAATCATTTACTTGGAATTTGCGTAGTTAATAATTTTATTTAATATTATCATTTGCAGATGGAATACCCACACCCTTTGTATTACTTTTTAGAGATTGTCTTAAACTATCTTAAGACAAAATGTTTTGACTACTCTATCATTTTTACAAACATAATTGATTTGATTTATTGATGGAATATTTATCACATAATTAAATTAATTGTTTTTACGTAAGTCTGACTCAATGTGATAACTGAATATTTTTATCCCGATTAATTTTGCACATACCCTCTCTTTTATGACATATTTTTGGTTGAGAACCATTGTCAAAAATTCTTATATGAAAATAACTGTACGAGTGACATGTGCTTTAGTGAAGTTATTCTAGGATTTAAAAAAAGCAAATACTCATATTTTATTAGTCAGCTCTCATATCTTAAAAAAATACTTACATTGAAACAATTATAGAAAAATTAACAGATTTTATTCAATCTGAGTTACATTTACATAATTTCATGATAGATAGTTAAAGTCGCGATGATTCTCGCGGCATGTCGATTTAATAAATCAGTCTACCTTCCACGAACCGGTTAGTCACTTAGGTTTTCTTCCGATTATTTTACACAGCAAGGACCTTGTACAGTACAATTTCGAGAAAAACAAGAATTTTGACATCTGGAAAGCATAAAAGGTCACAAATTTAAATGTATATTTAGATATCTAGAAACAGGAATGCCGTTTTCGATTATCCTTAATCGCGTTATTGTAAAAAAAATATTTAAAACTGATGAAAAATAGTTATAATTTGATCGTTACTTTCATTTTTCTAGTGCAAATTTTTTCTTATAAATAATTCATGACAATCAACAATTAATCACTCTGTTAATGTTAATGACACTAAAGCTTTAGTGTTTCGTTTGGTTTCAAGCGCTGTGCGTCATATCCTAATACAGGTATCCATTTTATAAAAGTTGGTAATTAGAAGTAGTTGAAAAACCAAAAAAAATTTGCAAAATTTTCCCTTATTTATATGAGTGAGATATTAATAAAGGTACATAGTGACAGCTTCCCTTAAAAGAATAATTAAATGTCTCAAATCCTTTTTTTTATATAAAAAACGTTAGAACTGATTTTTTTATTTCAATTTTCGACAATATCTCGAAAAATACAGATCGACCGAATCATGTTGGACATTTGCACATGTAGCTTCTATAAGAAAAAAAAATTTTTATTTATATCAATTTATGAAATAGAAGGAACCAGTTAGGCATATTTTCTTACAGAAATAATATTCTATCTTTTCTATTTTCAAAATTTTAACATTTTCATAAGAATGAGAAGAAAAAAGTTGCAGGACTTTGAGTGTAGCTGAGTTCGTATACGTAACGTTCTCTATGTTATAGAAAAAATTGGGAACTTCTTGATTATCGCAACAAAAATCAGAAAACTACCCATTTTTTAGAAAATTTGTTGAGCCATTCTCAAAATATGAGCAAAAACTAAACAAAGATGTTTAACTTTAACACTCTGTTGATCGCTAAGGAGCGACATTTGGATAAGACATATTAAGCTAAATCGCATTTTAATGAATCGGGCTTATTATTTCTTAAGCTATGTAACATTATTAATAAGTCACTCTGTAGATTAGGAAGAAGTCTATTTGCCTAGATTATTTTCATCTCTGTGTCACTTTCCGTTATCTATTAAGATTGCTATTCACACTAGTTGCTATACCATAAAAAATTTTTGCAATTTTAGATTTGTTTTTTGAAAATATTAAGTACATACTTCATGCTTCTATTAGTTTGATAACATCTAAAATTTTTTAAGATACCTATTGAAACTTGAAAAAAAAATTACACTTGCAGGGTCTCAATTGTAAGCTTTCTTTCTAGAAAATTAGAATATATTTTTTGGAAAATTATGATTAAAGTGTAGCTAAGTCTAAAAGCAGATAAAAAAATCTAAATTTAACATTTCAGTTTGTAAAAAATTTCAAGTCATATCTATAGGATATCAAAATTTGTCGACAAAAAAAAATTGAAAACACCTTTGTATAATCCTAATCACAAATCTTCAAAATATTCAGATTCTTCAGAATTCAAGTATAAATTAGAAAACCAGGTGTTCTATTGAAAAAAATTTAATGACCTAATCTCTTACATCAGCCATCGTGTATAATTTAATCTATTGTCAAAAATTTTACTATTTGTAATAAAAGTTTACTCGTCCGAGCATTTTGGTCAAAATAGAATATTTTCAGTTAAATAAACATTTCATATTCACATCCTGACTTATTACTGGGAATAATGTCCGCACATAATTAAATTTATCAAATTAGTTCTTAAAGATGATGGTTTTATAAAACTTTATACTGAAAAGTAATAATAAAACTTCTTGTATCCAAGTTGTTTCTCAAAAATTTTGATAGCAAACATAATTTATAACAAAAGATAAATTTTATTTCAAATTCATATCTAAGAAATTGTTTCTAGTTTGATCAGTAATTTATTAAAGATTTCTTTTCTTAGTAATCTTTTTTTCTAAAAAAGGAATTGTCACTTATAATGCAATAATGGTCAAAGTTCTGTCGATTGCTTTTGATTCGTCATCACTAATAATCCTTGCACTTAGATATAAATACTATGTGTGATATTCATTCAAAAGAGCAAGGATCGTGAGTGCAGACAATTTAAAAAAATCTCACAATTTTTGAATTGTGAATTGGCTGAAAATCGAAAAGTCTTTTACGCGATTGTTATCCATTTACATTCAATGTCAGGTTGAAAACTGTTTCGAAATGCTCTAGGAATTATTCGACTAAGTTTTCATAACAATATTTTTTCAACTTCTATTATTAAGACGTTCGTTTTGTATATCAAATCTTAACATTTAAACAATAGTTTAATCAAAAGGATGAATGAAATAAACCAAAACAGTAAAAAAATGTTTATAGCAACACTTTAATCCCTGTTATCGACAACGCGAAAAAATCAAAAACTGCACTACTTTTTTAGTCACTGTGGTTAATATTTTTATTAACTAACACTAATAGAACATTAACATTATGTGAATAAATTGCCTAAGATGATTTATAAACCAATGTCAGCAATGTAAAAAAATCTTAAAATCTGATTTTCATGGCCGCTCATACAGGTTAATAACAGCGAACCGAGTATACGGTATTCTTGAATAAAGAAATTTTATCAACTATTTTTTTCGTTTAGAAAGTCATGCCAAAAAAGAATCATG